>CM046442.1:21741319-22281319 GCA_025506515.1 Flaveria trinervia | reverse complement strand
TCTCAATGATCTGTTTGGCAAAGTATGAATGGGAACTCTGTCTTGGGGAACTGGACACAGAGCTGTTACCACCATCTATGAGATCTACTTCCCCACTATGAGTCTGTATGACTCTCTTATATAGGCCTCAAGGAAGGTAATTTGTTCCTCCATGGTCAGCTCTTCAGCACCTCCTTCAAATAATGATTCTGGCCCATAGTACTCAGATAGGTATTCCTGTTTCCCATTCTTTAGCTCCACAGTTGTTATTATTCTATAAGCAAATTCATCAGGATGATTACCCTCTAGGAACAACTGGAGCTCATTCTTTCTGACTTCCTCAAGCCTCTTATATACTAACCCCTTTTTCACCATTTTATTTTCCAGCATCTTCTGTGGGGTCAGGTTAGCTTTATAGGCTTCTTGAAGTCATCTAGGATTTCCCAGGGTGATACTACAAAGACCAGTGAGATCACTTCATCTACAATCTTCTTCACCTGGCCAATGTATCTCTGTGGAATGTTTTTCTTGTGTATAATCTGAGAGCATGCTTCTTCATGTTGATGATTGAAGATGTGGCAGCATATGCTTTGTCAACCCTCCTCAACAATTCCCCATCATGTTGTTGTGAAGCTCTTCTTCTTCTAGCTTCACTTTCACATTTGTCTTTGAGTTTCAGGAGTAATTGTTGGAGAGTGACTTGTGGCCTTCGGCAACTGTATAACAGCTGAGAGTGGCAGCCTATCTTCATCTTCATCATTATCTTCGTCATCTTCTTCTAGCCTCAATACCTTCTCTTCTTCTTCTGGGTGCATCATTGGCTATTGGTTTTAAGGGTAAGGGAGTTGGTTTGGTGGGTTATGTTTTTGGTGGTTTTTGGGGTAAAGGGATTGGTTTAGTGGGTTGTTGTTTTGGTGGTTTTGGTGTGGGAATGTTGACAGGCTGTTCTAGCATTTTGGAGGTGAGTGTGGCTTTAGATTGCTTGGCTAGTTCAGTCCTGCTCCCAGCACCAGCTTCATTCAAAGCTTCAATAACTAATCCTTTAGTGTATACTTCAGACGAACAGATCTTGGTGGTTATTGCCAAGATGCTGTCCCTGGACCAAGCCTTGATTTCGATCAATGATCTTCCAAGATATTTTGCTATAAACCTGATCATGATCTCTAGTCTTTCTCTTTCTAACACATCATAACTTGCCCATCTAGTTTGGATTTCTTCAATCTCTAATCTTCTGAGCTCAGATTCAAGTTTGTTAGTGTCATGGCCTTGCCTAAACAACTAATCATGATGTTATCAATTGATCTGCTGTGTTCGACATCAGCCTCTTTCACCATCAGCTCCAAGGCAGTCTCCTTTTCATTCTTTCTTTTCTTTAATTTCTCCATGTCAGCTTCCTTCTCCTTCTCTTTTTCAGTCTCCACAGCCAACTCCTTCCCTTTTTCCCCTTCTGTCACTTCTGTTTCTTTCTCTTTCTCTTTCCTCTCTGCACTCCTCTTTTGTTTTGCTTTCACTGACTGAATCTCCCCCTTTTGGTTGCATTGGTTGCAAGGGTTTGATTGTCAGAAAGCTTTTGCCCACAACTTCCTTTATCAAGGTTGTATTACTGAGGAAAGCCTTTCATCAATGGTTTTGATCACTATATCGATTATAGGTGTGATGAGAGGTAGGGAATTTTGAAAGATAGCAGCTATTTGCTCAGGGGGTTCTGTTCCTGAGAATAGTGCCAGAAGCAGAGGCCGATGGCTGAGTATTTAGGAGTGGCTCTGTGTTTGGGAGACCTTCAGATGAAGGTGCCATCTGTGGGGTTTGAGGGGCAGATGTCTTTGATCCTCAGAAGTTTTGGCAAGCAGCTCTTTGAGTCTGCTCACCTCCTCTTCCAGGATGGTGTTTTGGGCTAACACATCGTAAAAGAAGCCCGGTCATCATCAGTAGTTACTGAATCACCTGATCTCCTGATATAATCAGGATGAACATGCACTGAGTGTAGATCAGTTGTAGCATGTGCCCTTTTGTCTTGGAACTGGGGACTTCCTGCCTCAGGACTATGTCCTTCATCAGCAGTTGCCTCTGGTAAGGTCTTAGTGATGTTACCAACTACATCCTGATCATATGCTAAAGCAGGAGAAGTGGCAGCCTCACCAGAAGTTCCAATCTCCTTTTCTACACTAGGAGATGGAACATTGTAACCCCTGTGCTGTGGGTTATCAGATGCACTTTGGTCCTCCCCCTCAATGGTAGAGGTATTCGCAGTTGTAATTATATCTGGGGAGGGTGAGGAGTGCAACTGAGTCAGCACTTTTGCAACAATTAATGTAGGACTTTGGAGGGCGGTTGCAGTGGGAGATTGGGTAGAAGCAGATAGCACCCGGGGTGAATGGTGCTCTTTAATGGTAACCCTCTCAAGTGAGATAGGTTCCAGCAGTGTGGGTTCCCTAATATTGGTGCAACAGGATCCTGTTGAGAGGATACCTGTGCGGCTTTGGCAGGTTGAGTCTTTGACACGACTGGGGGTTAATACCAGTATGTGCTTCCTGTGTTTGTGGTACAGGGGCACCTCAGGGACTCATCTCCCTGAGTAGCCTTTTTTGGCTTTTTGGATTTGGGTTTGGTGGGGACTTTGGATCTGGAGGTGGTGGCTGTGGGTTCCAACTGCGTGGGTTTTCACAGCTTGGCAGCCTGTTTCAGTGTTTGGTCAGAGTTGTGCCTGGAGTATACTTCAGGCAATACAGCCATTGCAGGGACTCCAAGGCCAACAAGTCCCTCAGCTTTCAGCTGATTCTCTATGATGGCCATAATGAACCGAGGATATAATATCCATCGATTAGAAAGAGGTTTTGAGGCCATATCCTTAAGTTCAAGAAAAATAATTTCAGAAAAGTTTAAGTCTTGTTGCTCAAGGATAGAGAATAATACCTGCTGCCACCTGGTAGACATTTGATCCCAAGAGGAAGTCTTAGGAGCTAAGCAAACATTTACCATGTGAAAGATAAGACGTTCTGCATCATGGAAATGCTTTTTCAGGATGGTAGAGGCACTGAGGTTTCCCTGATATCCATGGTGGGCAAAGGATAAATCAGTTGTGCCCTTTGGATACCCAGCAGGGAAGGTGGCATCTTCCAAGTTGAGGGTTTGGCGAATGATTTCCGGAGTTATGACCACTTGATGGTTGTTGACGAATGACTGGAGAGACTCGTTGTTGTTCTCCCCAGTTATAAGGGTGACTTTCGTCCAAAACTGGTGTAAGGATTCGGCATGAATGTGGGATTTAGAAGGAAGTCCGTTTGGTAGGGAGATTGGACCATTAGATCAATGGCGTTATCGAACTTTGTCCAGAAGGTGATTTTGTGAGGTAGGCAACACAATTATGTCGTGGTTTGAGCTGCATGGTCGCCATTAATGAGAGAGAAGTTTTGGAGGTTTGAACGTTAGGTTTGGAAAGGATGAAGCTCTGAAGGATTAGGTATTGGGTATTTATAGGGTAAGGGTTAGAAAACGACTGAAGGGTTTGGTGTATTCATCAGTAGATGACATGGTATTACCCTTTCAGAAGTTGAAACAACTGAAGTCTTGATTTTAGGCATTAGTAGTTATAAAACTACTGAAAACCATGGTTTTGACGTCAGATGTTTGAAAACAACTGAAGACTTGGTTTTAGTCATCAGTAGTTGTGAAACTACTGAAAACCTTGGTTTGGTCTTCAGGTGTTGTAAACAACTGATAACTTGGTATTAGTCATCAGTATTTGTGAAACTACTGAAGACATGGTTTTGTTATCAGTTGTTGTAAACAACTGATGACTTGGTGTTAGTCATCAGTAGTTGTGAAACTACTAAAGACATGGTTTTGTCATCAGTTGTTTAGGATGAAACAGCAGTTGTAGAAACAACTGAAGAGAAAGTTCTCATCAGTAGTTTTCATCAATTCATAGCCTTTCAGCTGTTTCATACTGTCCTCAAAACTTACTCATCAGCCTTTTTGCTGTTTTCAGTTGTTTCATAGGACATCAGTACTTATCTGTTTTTACTGACATCTGTAGTTATAACTACATTAGTAGTAGTAACTTTATCAGTTGTTTTAACAGAATCAGTACTATATGTGATATGGTCACTAATGATCATCAGTACTTATTTACTGAGATCATCAGTAGTTATCACTTATTCTAGCTGCAACATACCAAGCCGTAACACTAGGTTTTGGAAAGTTGAACTATCCAAAGGCTTAGTAAAAATGTCTGCAAGCTCATCAGCACTAGGCAGAAACTTAGGATCAATCAGACCTTTTTCAAAACAATCCCTAATAAAATGATGTCTGATCTCTATATGTTTGGTCCTAGAGTGCTGGACTGGATTTTTGACAATGCACAGAGCTGAAGCACTATCCATTAATAATGGAGTCTTAGTCTCTGTAATGCCATAATCCAAAAGTTGGTTCTGAAGCCAGAGTACCTGAGAAGTACAACTTGCAGCTGCAATGTACTCTGCTTCAGCAGTGGATTGTAGCAACAGATGTTTGTTTCTTACTATGCCAAGAAATCAAACAGTTGCCTAGGAATTGACATCCACCAGAAGTTGACTTTCTATTTAACTTGCACCCTGCATAGTCACTATCTGAAAAAGCAACTAATTTGCAAGAGTGTCCAGTGGAATACCATAAACCTAGAGATTGTGTACCTTGCAAATATCTAAAGATCCTCTTGACTGCAATCAAATGAGACTCTTTAGGAGCAGCCTGAAATCTAGCACAAACACAAGTAGCAAACATGATATCTGGTCTAGAAGCTGTTAAATACATCAGGGACCCAATCATACATCTGTAAAGTGTTTCATCAACAACTTTACCTTTCTGATCTACATCCGTGTGTGGTGTTGCACATGGGAGTAGAACAGGGCTTACAATTTTGTAAATCAAACTATTCAAAAGATCTTTTGTATATTTGGACTGATGAATAAGGTTCCAGCAGCCTTTTGTTTGATTTGCAAGCCTAGAAAGAACTGTAATTCTCCCATTGCACTCATTTCAAACCTCTTTTTCATTAATTTGGTAAAATCATCACACAACTGGGAATCAGAGGATGCAAAAATAATATCATCAACAAATTTGAACAAGTAGCTTATGCTGATCCACCTTCTTAATAAACAAAGTTTTATCTATGGAGCCTCTAGTGAAATTATTCTTAAGAAGAAAAGTGGAAAGTGTCTCATACCAGGCTCTAGGAGCTTGTTTCAACCCATAAAGAGCCTTATCAAGTTTATACACCCATTAAGGATGTTTATTATCCTCAAAACCTGGTGGTTGACACATATAAACTTCTTCTTTTATTTTACCATATAAAAATGCACTTTTGACATCCATTTGAAAAACTTTAAGATGGTGGAATGCAGCATAGGCTAAGAACAATCTAATTGCCTCTAGTCTGGCTACAGGAGCAAAGGTTTCATCATAATCAATACCTTCTTCTTGTGAAAACCCCTGACCACCATCTAGCCTTGTTCTTAACAATAAGCCCATTCTCATTAGTTTTATTCCTAAACACCCATTTAGTGCCTATTGCACACTTACCTGAGGGTAGAGGAACCAGTTGGCCTTAGGAGAGTGTGATCATACTACCGTCCTTCTTCTTTACAAACAGGACCGGAGCACCCCAAGGAGAGATACTCGGTCTAATGAACCCCTTATCAAGCAGCTCTTGCAACTGCTCCATCAATTCTTTCATCTCCGTCGGAGCTAACCGATATGGTGCCTTGGAAACAGGTTGGGCACCCAGTATCAGATCAATCTGAAAGTCAATCTCTCTATCAGGTAGCACTCCTGATAAGTCTTCTGGGAACACGTCTGGAATGTCACACACAACCGGTACATCGGCTAGTTATGGTGTTGGTGTATCCACATCCTTTACATAGGCCAAGTAAGCACTACATCCACGCCTCATACACTTTCCGCCACCGCCATTGAGATCACCTTTGGGATCGTAGTAACCCGATCACCATAAACCGTTACCAAACTTTCGTCAGGCGCTGTCAACCAAATCATCTTCTTGTGACACACAATGTTCGCCTCGAAGTCTGCCAACCAATCCATCCCAAGAACCAAATCGAAACCACCCAAGGTCATCACAAACGGTCTAACAGGAAACTATGACCCTCAAGTTCCACATCACAATTCTCTATCATCTCAGAAATCCTGGTAGACTTACCTATGGCAGTTTCTACATCAAAGGGCGCATCAACACATCTACTACTAACAGGCAGCTTAGCACAGAAAGCAGCAGAAATAAAACTCCTACTAGCACCCGAATCAAATAACACAGAAGCTAAAGTCTGGTTCACTAGAAACATACCAGACACAACGTCAGGGTCCGTCCTAGCCTCCTCCTGTGTCATGGTGAATGCCCTGGCGCTCGCCCTCGGTCCATCACTTCCGTCTTCTTCACCCCTGAACCCTCAGTCCTCGACTTCTTACAATCTCTGCTCATATGACCAGTTTCCCCACAGTTAAAACATTTGCCCGACAGGCAATCCTTCGCCATATGCCCTGTCTTCCCACACTTGAAGCACAAGTTTGACCCAAACCTACATTCCCCGTCGTGCTCTCTTCCACACTTGCCACACCTTTTCGACCCCGCACTTGATGTGACCACACGACGTTCATCCACCCGTGCCTTTTTGTTACCCATCGGGGCATCACCCCGACCAAACCGTTTCCCGTTCCAGTTCCGATCACCACCACCCTTCTTATTCGTTTCAGTCACCACCACCTCCCGCTCGTCATACAGCCTCCCTGCCAAATCAACCGCCGACCTAAACGTGCTTGGCCGGGCGACGATCATATGCCGGTGAACATCCACCGGTAACCCTGAATGTACCTCTTGATTTTCCGAGATAGAGGCGTCACCTGATCAGGCACAAGCCGTGCCATTTCATTAACTGGTGGTATACTGCTGGTGTCTCATGATTCCAGCCTCCAACTGCAGAAACTCCCTTTCTAACTTGTCCATTTCCCGATGAGGACAAATTCCTCAATCACCAACCTTCTCAGCTCAGGCCATTCATTTTCCCATTGGCCCTACTACCCTCAGCTTGGACAATGTTGTCCCACCAGCACAGAGTGAATCCACAAAAGAGTGGGTAGCAAACTTCACCTTTTGGTCCTCTCGGCACTCGCTGATATCGAGAACAACTTCCATTTCCCTCACCCACCGGTGAGCGGCTGCAACGGTGCCGTTTCCATCAAAAGTAGGGGGCTTGCATCTCATAAAAGCCCCATAATTACTCCTTGTGCCGTTTCATGCACAGGCTCTTCCTCCTCTCATCATCATCAGATAGAACCGTTTCCGGCTCTGGTTGTTCCGTTCTCCAGAGGATCTGTTTATTTCTTTCCTTTCCCTTCTCGTAGCCTTAATAACTTCGGTCACCACAGACGGTAAGATCGTCTGCATGACCTGATGTACTTCTTCTACAACAGCCTCTTTACTGAGGCTCTCAATATGGTGCTTTCGTCGCCACCCTCCGGATGAGGGGTCTCTGGTTCTTCATGAACCACCCTCTCAACTCTGGGTCTCCCTCTCTTGGGTCGCGGTTCAGCACCGTGACCTCACCCCTAGAAGCTTTCGAAGATCTACCTCCAGCCATCACCGCACACTGAAAGATTCAAACACCAACACGGTCATTCAAGGAAACAACTCAGTTTATGTCAAGTATAGTAAGTCCCTAATTACAGTGGCCAGTTGTGATTAGCCACTTACTATACTCTTCATACCCCAAGTATTACCTGTCCTGACTACGTCTGTATTTAAATCTACATACCACACATAACCACATACCATGCACACATAAAACCGGTTAACTTTACGAAAATACCTGATGGCACGCAGCTACTCAGATTGGCATTCCATTCCCTTCCGTCCCATTCTTAGTTAAGATTAGGTATTTTGAAAATTTACCCATTTCACTTAAACTTTGGCTCTGATACCAACTTGTAAGGTCCCGTTCCCGGGACGCTTACAGCTGGGTTCTCATCGCACATAAAACATATAATTACATTTGTGTTTCATAAATCGCAGCGGAAAACTAAAACAATCTTTCATTTCCATGTAAACGCTTTTGCAAAAACAATACAACATTCATTACAAAATAGCTTGTTTGCATTACAATGCAAAAACATTAATCAAAAGAATGCCATCCCCAAAAGAGCTGAGTAGTCGCCCGTGCCATCCTCAGCAAACATTACCTGCCAACTGGAAACACATCAAAGTCAGCATTGCTGAGTGAGTTCTAGTTTTATAAATAAAACATACTTTATTTTCACATAAAACCGTTCGTTACTTTTACATGATCACACATCGTACGTACACATAGATAATATCATTATTATCTTCTTCATTCGTTCATTCGTTCTTTCATTACTTTACTTGCGCATCGGACATCATCCATACCAATACCATGTGCTACACCCCGGTTAGTCGTAGCTACCGGGCCGAAGTCAACAAATGAACAGCTAAACGTATGCCACGGTACTAGGAGTAACCATCAGTCTTAGCTACTGGGCCGAAGTCAACAAATGAACAGCTAAACATATGCCACAGTACTAGGGGTGAGCGGTAGAGGTTCTACATTAAGGGCCAATCACAAAGAAAGACCCGTCATCCGATGCGTGCAAGACGTTTCATTCGTTCATTACACCATGCATTCATTCATCATGTTCCTCTTTCTTTATCTTTCACTTTACGTTACATAATACTTCGTTCATTCATCATAATAGGTAAAGCCAGAGGAAAGATATTAAACATCATATTAGGAACATTAACATGCACAACATCACACATCGTACAGGGCAACATCATACATACATAACATACAACATCATTATCCTCATCATGCCCAACATGCTTTCTAAGACCTCAATCGTCATCTTACAAACTCTTATGGGACCTTTACGTCAAAACTTACATCTGCACTTTCCCCCGAAAGTCAGAAGTCAATCTACACCTTCCTCAGGTTCAACAGCCCTATTCAGGCGTATGGACACCCTTCAGTCGCATGGCCTCCATGCGACTGAACATCATGCGAATGAACTAATGCGGATGAACACCTATGTGAATGAACATCCAGTCGTGCGAATGGGCAATGCGGATGAACACCTATGTGACTGGACCTCCAGTCGTGCGAATGGACCTTCAGTCGCATGACCCCATGCGACTGGCCCTTCAATCGTGCGAATGAACCCCAATAGCATCCTAATCGGCCGTATGGCCTCCATTCGGCCTCCAGTCGGTCGCCTAGCCCTAACTGATGCAGATGCAGTTCATCCTGACTGCAGCCGAGGGTTTTCGGCCTCCAAACTCATCTAAACCCATTTTAAGCCTAAATCGACCATCCTAAACCTTAGGGATGCATACCATACATTATTCAAGCACAACCAAGCAAGAAATTAAGCCCAAACGGGTCCTACACATACATACACGCATACATACGGGTTTTCACCCAAAAACACGAAAAGGGTTTTCAGATGTGTTCCAGCCCCAAAATCATTCAAAAACATGTAAAAGAGGGGTCCTAGAACTCACCTAAACGAGCACAACGACAAGAGCTTCGATTTGGCTTGCTTCCCGACGATTTTGGCGACCCGAACCGACCCGATCCGGCACTTTTCCTCTTTTTTCCTCTTCTTTCTCTCTTCTTCTCTTATGAAGCTGAAATGTGTGTGGGGAGAGTGGGCTGCCCTTCCCTACATATATCACCACATTCCCAACTTTTCTTCGTTGGCGAGTTTGGTCCCTCGACTTTTGGACTTTATTTTCTTTTCTTTCTTCACCGGCTTCAAAATAATAAATATTCGGGTGTTACAAAAGTACCCTACCTTCTCAAGAGAACCCCGAAACATCCGCCTAGGACTTGTAGCTGATGGTTTTAATCCATTCAGTAACATGAGTTCGGCTCATAACACGTGGCCTGTTATGCTCACGACATACAATCTGCCTCCAGGCTATGCATGAAGGAGTCCTCATCATGTTGTAATTGTTGATTCCTGGTCCAAATCCCCGGGAAGGACATAAACATTTTTCTTAGGCCGTTGGTGGATGAGCTTAAGCAATTATGGGTGTTGGGCGTACGTACTAAAGACATTGGGCCAAGAAACCAATGAGCCAAGATCAGAAAACCTCTAAGTCCCACACGGTATCACAACAACTGTTGAAAGCTTCATCAGTAGTTGACAAGTACTGAAGACTTCACAGCTGAAGATCAAGTGCTGAAGACTTCAACAGCTGAAGAACACAAGTACGAAGCTGAACAGCTGAAGAACACAAGTACTGAAGCTGAACAGCTGAAGAAAACAAGTACTAAAGCTGAACAGCTGAAAACACAAGTACTGAAGCTGAACAGCTGAAGAACACAAGTGCTGAAGCTGAAGTTCAAAGTACTGAAGTACAACAGCTGAAGAGTTACAAGTGCTGAAGATCAACAACTGATGTACAAAGTCTGAAGACAAAGACTGAAGACATCAGCTGATGATATCTACTGAAGTCATCAGCTGATGAAACATCTGAAGTTCAAGTCTGAAGATCAAGTACTGAAGTTTCAGTAGTTTGTCACAACAGCTGAAGAGTACTTCTTCAGTAGTTGTGATATCAGTAGTTTTATATTTTACTTTCAGTAGTTTTGTAAAACGACTGAAGAGCTTGTTCTTCAGTCGTTGTAGTTTCAGTAGTTTTATGTTTTTCAGTAGTTATAACAACTGATAACACTTAGCATTTTTGAAAGGAGATGTCAGCTGTTTTGACATCTTCAGTAGTTGTGTTTCAGTTGTAATAAATCTGTTAGATGTCACTATCAAGTGACATCAGCAGACGTCACATCTCTTATATAAGAGGTGTCGACCTAATGTAAGGTGACATTCTGTTACCACAAAAGCGAATATTGAATGAAATATATTTGCAGAAATTCTCTCTCTATAACCGTCTTTGTTCTTTATTGAATATCGTTTCGTTCTTGTGAATTGGCTAATTCATTGTTCGATTTCCGCTGCTATTTCTCTAATCAATCAAACATAGATCACTGATCCTAACAAGTGGTATCAGAGCATGGTTAATCATTGATCGAGCTAACAATTGATCATTGAAACTGCTAATTGATATCTGTGTTTGATGAATTAGCGTATTCGCAAGAACTGGTTATAGATTATTGAATTTCTGTCGCTTTCGTTCATTTATTTTGAGATCTTCTGTTCAATTGGTTGTTGTGTTTTGTTCTAAATTTGGTTTAGCTTAATCGAATTTTATTGAATCTGAGATGACGACTCCTTCTAATGATCCTCACAATACCGGTTCTCAACCTAGCCTCCGATGCTGGTTAGGACCGAGTATAACATATGGCAACGAAGAATGCTTCATCACCTGTCTGTTAACAGTTCAGGTTTTTGGACATCTGTGGTACATGGACCACATAAGCCTATGGTGAACAATCCAGAAACCAATCAAATGGTTCCGAAGAAGAAGGAACAATACTCTGATGAAGATCGGAAACTATTTGAGATTGATGCTAAAGCCCATGGAATTCTGGCCATGGCACTGCCTAATGAATCTATTCTGGGCTTATGCATCATGAAATGCTCATGATCTCTAGAATGCCCTGAAGGAACAATTCGGTGGCACAGATGAGGTCTTAGCAAACAATAGAGAAATCCTTGCCCAACAATATGAGACATTCTCTCATAGAAAGGGTGAGACACTGACTCAACAGTTTGAGCGTTTTTCCTGCTTGATATCTGAGCTGAAAATGGTGAAACAGGAATACACCAATAGCCAGATGAACAACAGATTCCTCAGATCACTGCCTGAGAGATGGGACACATACACTATTGTCCTACGCTCCAGTGCAAATCTGGATGGCCTATCTCTCACCCAACTTCATGGGAAACTGCTTTCATTTGAAAGAGAGATAGAGAGCAGAAGAGGACTGTCCTCATCAGGAAAGCTCACTGATGACTTTGTACCAGGGAATACTGCCTTGGTTGGTCATGAGTCAGAATATGCTGCATCTGAAAGCAATTATGATGAGCATATAGATTTCTCTTCAATAGTTCTGATCAGCATTTGTTGGTATTGAGAGTCATTCTGGCAGTAATAGTGACAATTTATGCTTCATTATGGATGATCTGAAAGGAATAGCTAATGATGATCTAGAAGAGATGGTTATTCTGAGCCAAATGTCATTGATTAATATCAGATCTCAGAAGTTCTATAAGACTACTGGCAGGAAATTTCCTGGACTCTCTGGCAAAACCAAAGTTGGTTTTGACAAGAGTAAGTTGAGGTGTCATAAATGCCAAAGGCTAGGACACTTTGCAAGAGAGTGTAGATCAACTGGATCTAACTCTTCTGCACCTTTGTGACTTTTCCTAGTACTAGTCCACAAAACAGAGGGTAACATCCTGCTGGTTCTGGTCATCATTCACATCCTAGATCTCCTGCATACTTTGTTCCCCAGGGTCAAATGTCATATCCTTATCCCTGCTATTATATGCCTCAACCAAATCCTGTTCAAGCTCCAATTGCACAACAACCACAAGCATTGCCTGAACCACAGCCTTCCCAATCTCATCAACAAACTCAACCTCAACAACACAGCTTCTTCACCCAGGAGTTGTTGACTGGAGCAGTTTACCAGATGACTTGTCTGGTCATGAACAACTGTTCTCAGTTGCTGGTCACATGGTGGTGAAAGTCCCTTTGGAAATCTAGCTCTTATGGCTTTGGATTCTGCTGATACTTCATCCTCTAATGCCTCTACACCAAAGGTATCACAGGTATCCTCTGAGGCAAAAGCCAAATTATGTTCTGAAACATGCATAGCAGCATTTGCATCTATTAGAGAAGCAAATGTAGCTTTAATCAACAAGAACATTGAGCTAGAACAAATAATTTCCAAAAGCAAAGCTGAATTTGAGTCTGTGCTTAATGATAAAAATGATGAGATTTACAAACTGAAATGCCAATAACTGATGATAAGGCTAGGGAAGAGATACTTCTAGAGAAGTATAAAGATCTCAAAGAAACCCTTGCAGTTACCCAGTAGAGTGTGATAGATGGGTACAATCATGCAAAGGTTTTGAAATGCTTCTTAGTAAGCAATCTGCTTCCAATGTGAAGTTCGCATTGGTTACAATCACACTGCTCCACTTACAGATTTTACTCCAAGAGCAGAGGTAGAATCTGATGGTGAGAGTAATAAACAATCCATCTCATCATGTGATCTACTTTCTGATACAGCACAATCAGAAGTAGAAGTCAGCATCAAGCCCTCTCAGAACCTATCAGCTGATTTTGATGGTTCAAATGCTGACACTCACATGATCAATGAGTTGATCAACTCAGGAGTTAATCTGAAAGTCCTGAAAGGACTAGAAGCAGGATTTAACACCTGAAGTTCAAACTCCCACTACTGTCAGTACTGAAAAGAAGAAAACTGTCAGTAGAAAGAGTTAGAGTTTGAAGCTACTAAAGAGGAAGTCAAGAAAGCAAACAATGCTTCCAAAGCACTGAAGAACAAGTCTTCAGTTGCTTCACCCTCTTTAGTTGATGATCAACCTAAGATGAAGAAGAAACCATGTGGATAGTATGTGGTTTGTTCAATCATCTTACACATGATTGCTGGTACAAAAGAGGTTCCAAACTCAAACATAAAGAAGAAATTAAAGAGAAAATGGTAAAAATGAAAACTGAGTTTGAGACCACATTTGTTTCAGCAACATCAAATCCTGTAACCCTTAAGTCCTCAAAGAAATCAAAAAGGAAGGGGTTAAACAAGTGACAGTGAGAGTGCTCAGAAGAAGAAGGTGCAACATAAGAACTTATCAAACTCCACTGGCAATGTGTCTGATGAGCTGAAAGCTTTATCATAAAATCAGACACAGCTGGTGATGATGGTTCAACATCTGTTGGTAGAGTTAACCAGTTAGATGCTCCTATGTTGAAACCACAGAAAAGGAGATCCAAGCCAAAGGATTACCATCTTCTTCCTCTCAGGCTGTTGTTTCAAATAAACTTGTTAGTTTACCATCTATTGATGAGACCAGGCCCAAAACCAAAAAGGTTTGGGTCTCCAAAACTAACTGATTGTTTATTATTGCAGGGTTCTCCAACATGCCCAAGTAGCATCTGGTATGTAGATAGTGGGGGATCTATGCACATGACTGGGAAGAGCTCTATTCTTCATGACTACTCTCAAGGAAAGAAGGGTTTTGTTTCTTTTGGCAATGATGCTAGAGGTTACATCATTGGAAATGGCTTTGTCTCCAATGGAGAAATCAAGTTTGATGATGTTAATCATGTGGAAAATCTCAAGTACAATCTCTTGAGTGTCAGTCAAATGTGTGATAAAGGCCATGTTGCTCTTTTCACCAGTCAGAACTGTAGGATTCTGTCATCCAAAGTTCTGCATTTGATTGACAAGGTGTTGGATGATCACACTCTCCTGAGAGTCAACAGGACAGGAAGAGTGTATGCCTTAGATCTTTCCAAGAAAATAGATCTCAGAGGCAATCCTTGCCTATTTTCCAAAGCCTCTTCTCAAGAATCTAAACTATGGCACAGAAGGCTGGGTCATGTTAATTTCAAAAACATGAATCAGCTTATCCACAATAGTTTAGTCAGAGGCTTACCACTAAAGGAGTTCCACTGTGATGAAACCTGCACTGGTTTTTTAAAAGGAAAACAGCACAAAGTCTCATTCCCTCCTATTGAAGAGCCTAAGTCCACTGCCTGCTTGCAATTACTGCATATGGATCTATTTGGTCCTGTGAGAGTGATGAGCATGGCAAAGAAGAAATACTGTCTGGTAATTGTGGATGATTACTCCAGATTTGTATGGACTTTCTTTCTACATTCAAAGGATGAGGTTGCTCAGAAGGTTATTAACTTTGTGTTGTATATTGAGAAGCAGTATTCCCTTCCAGTCAAGTGTATCAGGAGTGATAATGGAACTGAATTCAGAAACCATACACTTGATGACTTCTATCTCTCAATGGGAATCAAAAGGCAGTTTAGCATCCCAAGGACTCCAGAACAAAATGGAGTAGTGGAGAGAAAGAACAGGACCGTAATTGAAGCTGCAAGGTCCATGCTGGCTGACTCTGGTTTGCCACTGACCTTTTGGGCTGAAGCTGTCAACACAGCTTGCTATGTGCAAATAGAGTTTTAGTAAATCAGAGGTTGATGAAGACTCCATATGAAGTTCTCCATCACTTGGCTCCTCTAATTTCATTTTTCAAAGCATTTGGGTGTCCCTGTTTTATTCTCAACACAAAGGATCAACTCCATAAATTTGATCCTAAGGTGGATGCAGGGTATTTTGTTGGTTATTCATCTACTTGCAAGGCATACAGAGTCTTCAACTGCCGAACAAAGATAGTTGAAGAGACTTTGCATGTGAAGTTTTGAATCTCCTTTGGACAAGATTCCACAAAACCCTGTGGAGTTGTTTGATTTGGACATACTGCAATATGTTCCTTATCAACCTCCAGCTGTTGCAGATCCTGTGGATAAATCATCTTCTGCAGCATGTCTTCCACCTGGTGGTATTGATGATGATGATGATAATATCAATACTCACCTATTCAAGTTTAGTGACCAACTGCGGTGTCTGCTAAATTTGATGTTCCTGTAGCTTTAACAGTTCCATCCACAACAAATGCTGATGAGATCTCTGTTTCCTCTACATCTTTTGAGTTACCATCTAATTCTTGGTTTCAAGAGTCTACATCAACATCACTGCTGCTAAAGGTTCTACAAACACTTGCACAGATCTTATTGTTTATCAAGAACTGAAGAATCACCCCATGTCCCAGATTATTGGTGATATCAATGCTGGTGTTTCAACAAGAAGCAATTGTCTAACTTCTGCTTCTATGCTCTCTTCATCAGTCAGCTAGAGCCAAAGAACTACCATGTTGCTTTGAGAGACAATGGATGGGTTGAAGCTATGCAGCTTGAGCTACTTCAGTTCAAGAATAGCAAGTGTGGGAACTAGTTCCTCTTCCCCCAGGTAAGTGTGCAATAGGCACTAAATGGGTGTTTAGGAACAAAACTGATGAAAATGGGCTTATTGTTAAGAACAAGGCTAGACTGGTTGTACAGGGGTTTTACAAGAAGAAGGTATTGACTATGATGAAACCTTTGCCCCTGTAGCCAGACTAGAGGCAATCAGATTGTTCTTAGCCTATGCTGCATTCCACAATCTTAAAGTTTTTCAAATGGATGTCAAAAGTTCATTTTTATATCGTAAAATAAAGGAAGAAGTTTATGTGTGTCAACCACCAGGCTTTGAGGATAATAAACATCCTGAATGGGTGTATAAACTTGATAAGGCTCTTTATGGGTTGAAACAAGCTCCTAGAGCCTGGTATGAGACACTCTCTACTTTTCTTCTTAAGAATAATTTCATTAGAGGCTCCATTGATAAAACTCTGTTTATTAAGAAGGTGGATCAGCATAAGCTACTTGTTCAGATTTATGTTGATGATATTATTTTTGCATCCTCTGATCCCCAGTTGTGTGATGATTTTACAACATTAATGAAAAAGAGGTTTGAAATGAGTGCAATGGGAGAATTACAGTTATTTCTAGGCTTGCAAATCAAACAAAAGGCTGATGGAACCTTTATTCATCAGTCCAAATATACAAAAGATCTTTTGAATAAGTTTGATTTACAAAACTGTAAGCCCTGTTCTACTCCCATGTGCAACACCACACAACTGGATGCTGATCAGAAAGGTAAAGTTGTTGATGAAACACTTTACAGATGTATGATTGGGTCCTTGATGTATTTAATAGCTTCTAGACCAGATATTATGTTTGCTACATGTGTCTGTGCTAGATTTCAGGCTGCTCCTAAAGAGTCTCATTTGATTGCAGTCAAGAGAATCTTTAGATATTTGCAAGGTACACAATCTCTGGGTTTATGGTATATTCCACTGGACACTCTTGCAAATTAGTTGCTTTTTCAGATAGTGACTATGCAGGGTGCAAGTTAACTAGAAAGTCAACTTCTGGTGGTTGTCAATTCCTAGGCAACTGTTTGATTTCTTGGCAGAGTAAGAAACAAACACTGTTGCTACATCAACTGCTGAGGCCGAGTACATTGCTGCTGCAAGTTGCACCTCTCAGGTACTCTGGCTTCAGAACCAGCTTCTGGATTATGGCATTACAGAGACTAAGACTCCATTATTAATGGATAGTGCTTCAGCTCTGTGTATTGTCAAAAATCCAGTCCAGCACTCTAGGACCAAACATATAGAGATCAGACATCATTTTATTCGGGATTGCTTTAAAGGTCTGATTGATCCTAAGTTTGTGCCTAGTGCTGATGAGCTTGCAGATATTTTTACTAAGCCTTTGGATAGTTCTACTTTCCAAAACCTTGTGTTAAGGCTTGGTATGCTGCAGCTAGAATAAGTGACAACTACTGATGATTTCAGTAATCATTACTGGTGATCATTGGTACCCATGTCATATATAAGTACTGATGAGTCCTTTCACCTTCAGTAGTTTTTATAACTACTGATGGCTAAATGCCTCACAAGTACTGAAGTACTTTATCTGTTCCAAACTACTGATGTAGTTACAACTACTGATGTAGTTACAACTACTGAAATCAGTACAACCAGATAAGTACTGACGTCCTATGAAACACCTGAAAAGCAGATGCAAAGTCTGATGAGTAAGTGTTGAGGACAGTATGAAACAGCTGAAAGGCTATGAATTGACGAAAACTACTAACGAGAACTTTCTCTTCAGTTGTTTCAACAACTGCTGTTTCATTCTAAACAACTGAAGCAAAACCATGTCTTGAGTAGTTTTTATAACTACTGATGACTAATACCAAGTCTTCAGCTGTTTACAACAACTGATGACAAAACCACTGTCTTCAGTAGTTTCACAACTACTGATGACAAACACCAAGTCCTCAGTTGTTTCATCATCTGAAGTCAAAACCACGGCTTTCAGTAGTTTTCTAACTACTGATGCCTAACACCACGACTTCAGCTGTTTCAACGTTTTGAAAGGGTAATACCATGTCAACAGTCGTTCAAAACTACTGATGACTAACACCAAATCCTTCAGTCGTTTTCTAACCCGTACCCTATAAATATCCCTGACCTAATCCTTCAAAGCTTCATCTTCTTCAAACCTAACGTTCCTCCAAAACTTCTCTCTTCTAAATGGCGTCCATGCAAATCAAACCGCGACACAACTGTGTAGCTACCTTACTAAATCGCCATTCTGGGCTAAGTTCGATACTGCTATCGATCTTATGGTCCAGTCACAATACAAAACGACATTTCTTCTTAATCCATCCTTCATGCCAAATCTCTCACACAAGATGTTTGGATGAACGTCACATCACCACTGGGGAGAGAACAACACAGCATCTCTCCGGTCGGTCGTCAACAACCAAGAAGTGGTCATCACTCCCGAAATACTTCGCCAAACTCTACATCTGGATGATGCCATTTCTCCTCTGGATATCCAAAGGCACAACTGATTTATCCTTTGCCCACCATGGATATCAGGGCAACCTTAGTGCCTCCACTATAATGAAGAAACATTTCCATGACGCTGAACGCCTAATCTCCACATGGTAAATGTCTGTTTGGCTCCTAAGACTTCGTCTTGGGATCAAATCTCTACAAAGTGGCAGCAGGTAATGTATTCTATTCTTGAGCAACAGCCTTTAAACTTTTCAGAAATAATATTTTCAGAGCTCAAGGATATGGCTCAAAAACTAACTGCTAACCGTTGGATATTATATCCACGGTTCATAATGGCCATAATTACAAACCAGCTTCAAGCTGAGGGACTTGTTGGCCTGGGAGTCCCTGCTATGGCTGTTTTGCCTGAAGTATACTCCCGGCACAACTCTGACCACTCACTCAAAATGGCTGCCAAGCTGCGCAAACCCACGCAGCTGGAACCCACAGCCACCACCTCCAAATCAAAAGTCCCCACCAAACCCACCAAAAAGAAACCCAAAACGGCTACTCAGGGAAATGAGTCCCCTGAGGATGCCCCTACAACACAAACGCAGGATATATCCACTGGCTATAACCCCCTAGTGGATATAAGGACTCTTCCAGCCAGCCGCTCAGGATTCCTCTCAACAGGAGCCTGCAGCAACCACGCAAGGGGTACCCACACATCTGGAATCTTCCTCACTTGAGGGGATTGCCATTGAAGAGCACCATCCTCCCCAGGTGCACACTGCTTCTATCCCTTCCCCCCATGCAACCGCCCCCCAAAGCCCTACATTGCTTGTTGCACACGTGCTGACTCAATTGCACTCCTCACCCCCTCCCCAGATACCAATTACTACTAGAACACCTCTACCATTGAGGAGGAGGACCAAAGTGCAATTGAGAACCCACAGCATAGGGGTTTACCACTTCTATCTTCTGGTGTAGATAGGGAGATTAGAATATCTAGTGAGGCTGCCACCTCTTCTGCATCAGCACATGATCAGAATGAGGCTGGTAACATTGCTAAGACCTTACTAGAGGCAACAGCTGATGATGGACATAGTCCTGAGGCTGGAAGTCCCCAGTACCAAGACAAAGGGGCACATGCTACAACTGGGCTACACCCAGTGCATGTACATCCTGCTCCAAGCAGGAGGTCAGGTGATTCAGCTTCTGCTGATGATGACCTGGGCTTTTCTATGATGTTCTTGCCCAGAACACAATCCTTGAGGAGGAAGTCAGTAGACTGCAAAACCTACTTGACCAACTCTCTCAAAGAGAAGACCATCTGCCTCCACCAACCCACAGATGGCACCTTCATCTGAAGGTCTTCCAAACACTGAGCCACTCCCAAAACTAAGCCACCTGCCTCTGCTTCTGGCACTATTTCTCAGGAACAGAACCCTCCTGAGCAAATAGTTGCTGTCCTTCAAAATTCCCTCCCTCTCATCACACCCATAATCACTGACATTGTGACTAAAGCCATTGATGAGAGGATTTCCTCAACTTTACAACCATTGATTGATGCTGCTGTGCAAAAGACACTTTCTGCGGTACAAACCCCTACCTCCAATGCATCCAAAAAGGGGGAGAGTACTGCAGTGAAAGAAAAGAAGAGGAAAAGAACAGAGGATGAGAAGGCCCAAGAGCAAGCCCAGGAGTTGGAAAAAGAAAAGCAACAACTGATCACCTATAAACGAAAGAAAAGTGCTGATGATCAACCTACTGCTGAAGAAAAATCCTTGGAAGAGCTGGTAAAAGATGCTGATGATACACACAGCCGATCCATGGATAAAATTATTGAGCAACTCTTCAGGCAAGGTTTTGATACAGCCACATTAGATAGTGAAATCAGGAAGTTGGAAGTGGAGGAGATTCAAACCCGATGGGCTGGGTATGATGCACTTGAAAAGGAGAGATTGGAGATCATGATCCGTTTCATTGCCAAATACTTAGGAAGATCTTTGATGGAGATTCGTGCATGGACCAGAGACAGTATACTGGCTATAGCCACCAGAATCTGTCTGTCTGAGCAATTCTACAAGGGGATTATCATTGAAGCCCTTGATGAGGTTGGGGCTGGAAAAAGGTTTGAAATGGCAAGACTTACAAAGGCTAAACTCACAACCAAGATGCTGGAACAACCTTCCCTTCCACCCACTCAAAAACAACCTACCCCTCAAATCTCCAAACCATCTCAAAGCCCAAATCCAAACAACCACAACCTCAACCCACAAAACCAACTCCCTCACCATCTAAACCAACAGCCGATGATGCACCCAAGAAGAAGAAGAGAAGGGTGTTGAGGCTAGAAGAAGAAGAAGAAGAGGATGATGTGGAAGAAGATAGGATGCCTCTGTCTGCAGTCCTAACATTGGCGAAAGCCAAACCTATGCCCATCACTCCCACCTCACAAATGGATGCTGTGAGAGTAAAGATTGAAGAAGAGGAGCAGCAAAAGCTTCATGATGATGAAATGCTGAAAAGCATTGACAAAACTATGCTGCTTCATCATCAATTATCAGCATGAAGAAAGAAGCTCTGAGGTTGTACACTCTCGCCAACACATTTCAATCAGAAGGAAAGGGTGAGAGTATGGCCTGATCCGAGGGTGGCTCACAGGATTGTAAAGAAAGACATTCCTTCGAGATACAAGGGTCAAGTCAAGAGGATCGTAGATGAAGAGATCACAGTGGCCCTTGTAGTATCACCCTGGGAGATTGTCGAAGATTTCAAAGGCCTACGAGACTAAACAACCACCCCAGAAGATGCTAGAGAACAATATTATTAAAAAGGGGTTAGTTTACAAGAGGCTGAGAACTTCAAACAAAATGAGCTCAGTCTGTTACTCGAAGGGAATCATCCTGATTAGTTTGCATACAGACAAATTACAACAGTTGAGCTCAAAAATGGCAAACAGGCCAAGTACATCTCAGAGCTGTATGGGCGAGAAGGATTGTTTGATGGTGAAGCCGAGAACCTGACCATGGAAGAACAAATCATGTTTCTCAGAGCCTACACCAGAGAATCCTACAGGCTCATACACGGGAAGTAGATCTCATGAATGGATAACAACTCTGTGTCCAGTTCCCCAAAACAGAGTTCCCATTCATATCTTGCCAAACAAATATTTGAGACTTCTTCCCAGGCCGGAGCTTATATGGGTCATCTTCTCTACTGATCAAGAAGGAAAAGACCAACCTTTTGCCAACAATAAGTGGGATAATAAATAAATTAGAGGTTTTGGCTGCATTGGTTCAGGGGGAGTTTGTTGGACCAAAAGAACCAATGAGCCAAGATCAGAAAACCTTTAAGTCCCACACGGTATCACAACAACTGCTGAAAGCTTCATCAGCAGTTTGACAAGTACTAAGACTTCAACAGCTGAAGATCAAGTGCTGAAGACTTCAACAGCTGAAGAACACAAGTACTGAAGCTGAACAACTGAAGAACACAAGTACTGAAGCTGAACAGCTGAAGAACACAAGTACTAAAGCTGAACAGCTGAAGAACACAAGTACTGAAGCTGAACAGCTGAAGAACACAAGTGCTGAAGCTGAAGTTCAAAGTACTGAAGTACAACAGCTGAAGAGTTTACAAGTGCTGAAGATCAACAACTGATGTACAAAGTCTGAAGACAAAGATTGAAGACATCAGCTGATGATATCTACTAAAGTCATCAGCTGATGAAACATCTGAAGTTCAAGTCTGAAGATCAAGTACTGAAGTTTCAGTAGTTTGTCACAACAGCTGAAGAGTACTTCTTCAGTAGTTGTGATATCAGTAGTTTTATATTTTTACTTTCAGTAGTTTTGTAAAACGACTGAAGAGCTTGTTCTTCAGTCGTTGTAGTTTCAGTAGTTTTATGTTTTTCAGTAGTTATAACAACTGATAACACTTAGAATTTTTGTAAGGAGATGTCAGCTGTTTTGACATCTTCAGTAGTTGTGTTTCAGTTGTAATAAATCTGTTAGATGTCACTATCAAGTGACATCAGCAGACGTCACATCTCTTATATAAGAGGTGTCGACTTAATTGTAAGTGTGACATTCTGTTACCACGAAAGCGAATATTGAATGAAATATATTTGCAGAAATTCTCTCTCTATAACCGTCTTTGTTCTTCATTGAATATCGTTTCGTTCTTGTGAATTGGCTAATTCATTGTCGATTTCCACTGCTATACTCTCTAATCAATCAAACATAGATCACTGATCCTAACAGACATGGCAACAAACACATTTTCACAATGAGGGCAGCTTTGTTATGGACAATAAATGACTTTCCGGCTCGTAGTAGTCTATCAGGTTGGAGCAGGCAAGCTACAAAGCATCCTGACTTGTAACAAGACACTCCTTTAATGCTTTCACATAAGTTTTAGTTGGTCACCATCGTTTTTAAATACAAACCTTGAATGGAGAACAAGTTTGGACTTCAATGGAGAAACTGAGATAAGAGCCCCTCTGAAACAATTTAGTGATACTGACATAGAAACTCAACTTAGTCGGCTATGCCACCGTTTACCGGTAAGCATCCTGATTTTGGAGGTGTTAAATCAAAGCGGGAGGAGTATGAGTTAAATTGATCCAAACAAGCATATTTATTGAACTTGAGTACTGGTCTCTCTACAGTTAAAACACAACTTAGATGTGATGCATATAGAGAAAAATGTGTGTGATAGTTTACTAGGTACTCTTGTAATGAATGAAAAAAGCAAAGATACACCAAACGCACGAGTTGACTTGAAGAATCTAAATGTTCGAAGTAGTTGGTGGTTGGAGAAAATAAATGGCAATGGTATAGCCCCCACCCAAAATACTCATTCAAAACAAATGATCGAAAGTTATTTTGTGAGTTTATAAAGAATGTAAAGCTGCCTGATGGGTTCGGATCTAATATCAGCAAGAGAGTGATAGATAACAATACTAAAATTACTGAGTTGAAATCTCATGATTGTCATATTCTCATGTAACGTTTGATACCGATTGGTGTTGGAGGTTTTTTGGCCGAAGATACTTATACACCAATAGTTGATCTGTGTACATTTTTAAGCAAGTTTGCTCCTGAACACTATTAATAGATGATATGAAGAAAGTTAAGGAGGCAATTCTTATAATATTGTGCAAGTTAGAATTGATCTATCCTCTAGCGTTTTTGACATTATGGTTCATTTAGTTTTGCATTTACCTGATGAAGCGATTCGTGGTGGTCTAGTGTGTATGAGATGGATGTATCCATTTGAAAGGTATATGAAAAAACTAAAAATTTATGTCAGAAACAGGGCAAAACCAGAAGGTTGTATAACTGAAGGTTATGTTGTTGAAGAACCTCAATCATTTTGTTCAACGTACCTTAGAGATGTTGAGACTCAATTCAATCGCCCTGATAGAAATGAAGATATCATTATCGAAAAAAGAAAGATATATGCATTTGAGTCAAAATGTCGTCCGGCTAGCGCAAAAAAGATAAAATATCTTCCTCCAAGTGAAAAACTGAAGTTAGAATGGTTTGTCTTTGATAGTTGTCAATAAGTCAAAGACTATATGAAGTAAGAGTTCCTATCTTTAAGTTTTATCATTAGTTAAATATATTCAGTTACTTACTTTTTATATATATTTGTCAACAATATAGCGAATTCAAATCTGAAAGCCCACATGTGGATGTCTTAACCAAATTTCCATCATGGTTTCTTGAGAAGGTAATCCGTGTACAAAACGCTCTTAGGTTTCCAACATAAATTCAAATCTATATTTGTAAGCTAAGTTATATATAACACATTATTTACTTAGGTTTATTCGATGAAAATACAAAATTCTCCAGATTTTCACTCAAAGTTGTATGCTCTTTCAATGGGTGCAGATATAAAAGCCTATGATTACACTGCTTGCATAGTCAACGTTGTTAGGTCTATGGTACTTGCACGTGACACGTAACGCACAACACAAAACTCCGGTGTTTTAGTGGAGTGTGAGAATGGTGAGAAATATTATGGCCAAGTTGAAGAGATTATTGAGTTTGCAATGCAAACGGGTATTCCACAGTCCTATTTCATTGCAAATGGTTTGATACTCGAAGGGGTGTTTCATACAATAATAATATCACCAGTATCAACACCGAATGTAATGGGACAAGGACGATCAACTCATATTTTCTTCCCAAGATAAACAAATGTTCTACATCCGAGAACCTTCTAGGAGAAACCAAAACAATAATAAGCAGTGGGTCGTCGAAAATGTTAATCATCGTAAACTTTGTGATCGACCGCCATCTAATGATTGCGTCGTGGAGAACATTCAAAATGTTGATAATGACTTAATAGAAGATCTTGACGTCATTCATAATCATTCTTTATCTAATATTGTACTTTTCATTGACTTTACCCGATACTTTCAAAATATTCCTACTTATGTAGTAGATGACAAGACTGCAAGTGAAGTTAATCCACCAAATGTTACTACTAATAGATGTCTGAGTACGAGGATTATTATGATATGAGGACTTTGATTATGACATCGAGGGGTTTGACAACGAGACTGAAGTATATGAGGGAATCTTGGATTAAAAGATTGTTATAATTTTTTATGTATATATTTCATGAAAAAATTTGTTTGTATTTTCATGTTGTAGTTAATAACTTTATTCTTATAATTTGTATCTTATAATTTTTGCAGACATGATATCTTTTTGGATTGCTTTGGTATACCTCATGGCTGATGTAATGAGCCATGGAGGTGATGGTAGCATTATATTTCTTGTTTATTCAATTATTATTGATATATATTGTAAGTATTGACTTTTTTTATTATAAATGCAGGTTTGCCTTCCCGGAAAACAATAGGGAAGGCAAAAAATAAAAAAGTTGCAGCAAGAGTTAGAAAAAAGGGACCTTTATCTATTCCTTTTGATAGAGCTGCCATGTATACCCCAGTCGGTGAACTTAAAGATATGTTTGTTCGTGAGGTGGGGATATACATGGAGCCTAATTATCCTTTTAATGTATGTTCATGGACAGAAATTTCAGATGCTCAAAAAATATGTTGGAGGAGCATATGTGGTGACTTTTATATGTTTTATATTTATTTTTTGTATTTATTTAACTAACTTCATTTTGTTTAACTTAAATGTAGCGACACTTTGATTTTGGTGAGATTTTGCGAGATCATGAACGCCTTCCAATTGAGGTGGCATTCGTTCTGTGCATCTCAAACGATTTAGAGATCGAAAAACAAAGCGAAAAGACACTTTGAGCATGTTGGAGGATATGAAGATATGGAACAAGCAAGGCTCAACCCTCCAGAGGAATGAATCATGAAAATTGGAGGAAAACAATTGATTTTTTGTTAAGTGACATACACAGAAAAGGCTTATCATCAAACAAAGCAAACTGACAATTACAACAATACACTAATGTGGAGGGACTACCTCGTATAGTAGTTATTGTTACAAGAAGGTAATGTTTTAATTATTTGTATGTGTATTGTATGGAAGTATTTATTTAATAGATATATACTTACAAATGTTAAACAAAATAAGAGCAGACTTGAGGTGTTTCAGAATGCTCATACTAGTAAAGATGGGACATTTGATACGAAGATAGCAGAGCAACCATATATAAGTTTTATATAAAGTAGAGTTTTGAAATATTAAATATGGGACCTTTGTGTGTGTGTATGTGTATATATATATATATTAAATTGCTTTTTGTTAATTAATATAGAATTAGCTCAAACCACGGTTTGATGGGCTAAGTCAATCCCAAAATGAAGAAAATTGTTCATCAACGCCGAATGAGGTCGAAGTTTCTTAGTCGGTTTTGGGAGAACGCTGCGGACATATTAGAGGGATTGGGCGTAAACCGTCTTCATCTGCAGGGTCGAGTTCGTTTGTCCATGAGCAGGAACAAATACCTTAGACACTTTCAGAGATATTAAAGTTATATAAGTTGAACGGGTCAAAACGGGTCAAAATAGGTAAAAATAAACTTTAATTGCTTAAACGTGAAGGTGTTAAGTGTATTATTGTTGTTTATCTTAAACGGGTCAAAATGGATAATTTAAGTTGAATTATGTACATTTTGGTTGAAATGGGTCCAAATGATACAAACACACTTGATATAGTTAAAACCACATTAAATTGACTTAAAACGAGTCAAAATGGGTAAAAATAAACATTAATTGCTTAAACTTGAAGGTGTTAAGTGTATCATTGTTGGTTTATCTTAAACGGGTCAAAATGGGTAATTTAATTTGAACTATGTACATTTTGGTTGAAATGGGTCAAAATGATACAAACATACCTCATATAGTTAAAACCACGTTAATTTGACTTAAAACAGGTCAAAATGGGTAAAAATAACTTTAATTGCTTCAACTTGAAGGTGTTAAGTGTATCATTATTGGTTTCTTAACGGGTCAAAATGGGTAATTTAAGTTGAACTATGTACATTTTGGTTGAAATGGGTCAAAATGATACAAATTGTTGATATATTATGTCCCTAGTTTATGTTCTTAATGTAAAAGTCTTTCATTTCTTACACATGTGTAATGTATTTACTTAATGAAATATAATATACTTCTTGATGTTTATTTGTCTTTAAATATTTCATATTATTATTGTATTTGGTATAATTCATATGTATGAACATCTTATATGGGTTTGAGGTTGTTGTACATAGTTCTAAGTCAATAATGATTAAGAAATGTGTTCAACCTAGTCGGGTGATTATTCATGCTAATGGACCATACTTATGGACCATACGCACAAATGAATCATGCTTATGGACCAGTCGCATGACTAGACCAGGAGACTAGATCAGTCATATGACTGAGACATAAGATTGATTCAGTCGCACAACTGAACCTTCAGTCGTGCATATGAATCAACCACATGAGTCAGTCGCACGACTGAACCATGTTAATGATTCAGTCGTACGAATGAAAACTAAAAACCTATAAATACCACATAATTCATGGAAAAACTAGACTTTTGAAGAGACTTCAAATATTCACAAACCCTAGCCATCCAGAGCATCCTGAATAGCCAATCCAACTTCATAGTTCGTTCCTGATCGATTTTTAATCAACTCTTAACGTTTGTTTCATAGTTAGATCAATCAGGTTGTTGTGTCACTGATTGGATCGCCAATCAAATAGGATTCCACACTATTTGATCTGTTCTCACGTAGAATCTGTTAGTACTCCGTACGAAAACAGTCCTAACAAGTGGTATCAGAGCTTTGGCTTGTGATTTTGTGTGAATTTAATTGGTTTTGGTGTTAAAACTAACATTTTTAATCAAATGAGTCACCGTTTGCTTCAAAAGTGCTTTTGATGTTTGCATGTGTTAAAGTTTCAAAATTTCATCAAACAGCAGATTAGGGTTTCTGGAAAATTCGTATTTTGTGTCAAAGTTATCAAATATTCGATTTTCAAACACAGCAACCTTCAGTCACACGATTGGTCCATTCGTATGACTGAACCCATTCGTATACACTCATTCGTACGACTGAGCGCAGTCGTATCTCTCATTCGCACGGTTGAGCAACTACAGTCGTTTGATTACAATCGTCCTGCTCATTCGTACAACTGAATCCAATCGCACGATTGAAATGATTCGTATCTTTCATTCACACGAGTGACCCATTCGCATAGCTCATTCGCACGAGTGAATCTGTCCTGTGCTAAGTTTACCAAGTTAAAGCAATGGAAAACCAGTTTGCTGCATTCGCTGCTGGAAAGGACTCGCATATCCAGAACGTTCTACTTCTGGAGAATGAGATTGGAAACCACAACAAACCGCTAAAGCTATTAACTTTGGATGAATACCCACAGTGGAAACAACGGTTTGAAATCTACTTGGACATGTATTGAGACCGGTTACACGGTACTAGTCAGTGGTAATGGAGTTAAATTGACTTTGGGGGGAATGAGTGAATCCCAGAAGACTCTGCATAATGCTGAAAAGAAAGCATATGCCTTGTTGACTCAGTCTATACCTAAGGACATATTTCATCAGTTATATGAGAACATGCAGGCTAAGAAATTATGGGAGGCCTTGGAAAAGAGATATGAAGGAAATTCAAATCTGAAAGCACTGAAGGCAAAAGCTCTTAAGAATGAATTTGACAATTTCTCTTCGATGGGAATGAGAGCTTGGATGACATCATGATCGATTCTATCATCTGATGAGTGAGTTGCACCTCATGGCGTGACCACGTCCATGAAAGATAAAGTCTCTAGCTTTGCTAATGGTCTGCCAGACAAATAGGATCCATTTGTGTCTAATTTGAGATAAATTGACACTCTTGCTACTCTAGACAAAAATGATTTCATTTTGAAGTTAAGGGAGGAAGAACTACGTATGAAATACAAGTCAAAGAAAGGATCCTATGTTCAGAATCATGCACTTTATAATTTAGTTCCAACTCCGGCTGCTTCAGGTGCACCACTACAAATAGAATTTGTGTCTAGCTCTTCTGCTCCTTCTCAAAGCAGTACATCAGGAACCGCAACGTCAAGGTCATCCGGAACCCAATACATAGTTCTTGAGGCAAATACTACCAAGTTGAAGACCGAGAATCTCGGAAATGTCACCATGGAAGTTTCTAAAGAGAACATGGACCTTCTAGCTGCTGCTGTTCAATCTTATGATGGATTAGTTGCTGGTAAGATTGGAAACTGTCATCTTGCTAACGAGGACTATGAGCAAGTTGATGAAACTGAGCTAAAACGTATGAATATTATGTGGGCCTTGGCTAGTGCCGTTAGAAGAGCCAAGAAGTTTGTTAAGAAGACGGGGAAAAATTTGGCTGCCACTAAAGATAAGACTTTTGGATTTGACAAAACCAAAGTCATGTGCTTCAATTATGGTGAAAAAGGGCACTTCAAATGTGAGTGCGTAAAGCCAAAGAAGACTGGAAATGGAAATCCTTTTCCTATATTCAACCGACAAGACAAGGATAAAATTGGAGCTTCATCTTCAAGTCAAGAGTCTAAGGCTTTGGTTGCTCAAGGTGATGAAGGACAAGACCGGTCCTTCCGATTCGTTTCTCCGAGCGAATCAAACATTGCTTTAATAGATACATTGGATGATGGATCTGCAAGTGAAGGAGACATCATAGCTGAGCATTCACTTTTAGATATTGAAGAAGCTATGAATGTCATTGATCATTTATTTGAAGAAGAGCTTAGTGCTACAAACTCAGAATCTTCAGTCAACGAAGATTCTGAAACTGCCTTGATGGTTGATTCGTCTGGTTCTACACAGGTATGTTCTAAAGATGAATTGTTTGAAAAACATGCATGTACTGAATGTGTGATAAATTTAAGGAAAGCTTTGATTTAAAACTTTCTAGGTTATTAGAACATAGTGATAATCTAGTAAATGATTTCAACTCTGCAATGAAGCAAATCGTGTTTTAAAACAAAATGAGTGCAGCTTCAAAGAAAAGATAGAACTATTGGGAAAACAAGGTTGTTGCCTTAAATCAATCAAATGACATAAAGTTCTATTTAAATTCTTTGGAGGAAACTAAAAAGGAAAAAGCAGTTTTGCAAGTCGAAGTTGAATCATTAAAACAAAAACTGCATAGTCTGGCAAGTTCTTCTCACATAGTTCAGAACCTAGTGAAAGAATGGAATACCGGGGAAGGTTTGGGTTATAAGGTAGTACCGCCACCACATGAAATCCTTTTGAACACAAAATGTAGACAATTAATAATAACCCAGTAAAGGATCATGTGGTGTCTACTCCTCTGGTCAGTGATCCAGATTCTACGGGTAAACCCGTGAAATCTTTCACTAAACGGAAAATTCTACTTTGGGATCAACAGATAAGATACATGTTGAGGATTTGGATGATAAAACTGAAAAGGTTAAATTTGGGTTAGGTTCACAAATGTCTATTGTTTCAGAACCTAAAAGGTCTAATCAATTCACCTTAAACATGTTAATCATCAAAATCCAAATAAAATGAAAATGAAAGATGTTCAAAATGTCAAAACAATTAAGTTTGTTAAAGAAGGTGAAACATCTAAAAAGAAAGAGTCGCCACCCAACCGTACATATCTCAAATCACGACCAAACTCAACCCAACATCACAATTTTCCTCAAATTGTTGACGGAGGATCCTGCTACAGTTGTGGAAAACAGGGACACATCTCTCCAAATTATCCTTATTATCAAACACCTAAAAAGAAAATTGGACTTTTTGATGAAAAACCAAGTTTTTCTAAATCTAGATCTAATACTCCTCCTAAGGTTACACCTAAGATTATTAGTGAACCTAAAGTTCAAACCATAAGTGAGTCATCTGTTTACCACAAACAGGCCTTACACAAAACTGTTTTATGGAAGATAAAAACAAGTAATGTGTTTGATAGTGAGAACAAAAAGAAGAGAGATGTGCCCTCATCCTCTAAAGGACAGTGGGTTGAATTCATGATGCGTGATACCTCTGGGACACCCAATCTAGTTAACGCTTAGGTCCCAAACCTGAACTAATCAATTCTTTTGTATGCAGGGTGTCCAATACAGCGCTATCACTAATACCTGGATTATTGATAGTGGGGCTTCCAGGCACATGATCGGAATTTGTCTCTCCTTTTTAACGTCAAGCAAATTATAGGGGGGAACGTATCATTCGCTGGGAATAAAGGAGGTTACATCACTGCTCAAGGTGAAGTAGGAAACAAGAAAGTAAAGTTTGACAAGGTCAACTACGTTCAGCAACTGCAATACAACTTGCTTTCTGTCTCCCAAATCTATGATAAGGGATTCAAGGTTGTGTTTGACAACAAGAAGTGCTACATATTGAAGAAGGAGTATGTTAACGAGGAGGATAAAATTCTAATGTCAGCTTCAAGATATAACGATCTGTATGTCTTGGATCTATCAAAAGCCTCCACAACTGAGTCTACTATTCAGTGCTTCTTGTCAAAGGCAATAGAGAGGGATTCAGTCTCCTGGCATAGGAGAATAGGACACATTAATCCCAGAAAGATGAATCATCTGGTATAGAATGATTTGTTGAATGGAGTTACAGTCAAGAATTTCCAGCTCCCAGATTTTTGTGTAGCATGTAAGAAAGAGAAACAGACCAAGAAGTCTCACAAAGCAAAGAAAGTTAATTCTATCGACTTCCTCTCGAACTTCTACACATGGATCTGTTTGGCCCACTCAGCATAAAGAGCATTGCTGGAGATTTGTACTGCTTTGTAGTAACTGATGATTACTCAAGATTCTCTTGGGTGATGTTTCTGAAAGCAAAGTTAGAGACATTTGAATCATTCAAGCATCTAGTCATTACATTGGAATCACTTTACAACTAAAGGTAAGAAATATTCGATCAGACAACGGAACATAGTTCAATAATCAGTGGATGGAAGCATTATGTCTAGATAAAGGATTTGTTCATCAATTTACTTTTGCTTACACTCAACAGATGGATGGTGTTGCTGAAAGAAAGAATCGGAGCTTGATAGACACAACAAGGACAATGTTAGCCGACTCTAAACTACCTATTCAATTCTGGAAAGAAGCAGTGGCTAACGCATGCTACACTCTCAATCAAGTCTTAATGGTAAAATGTCATGGAAAAACATGTTATGAATTGCTCGAGCAACGTAAACCCAACTTGGAGTATCTAGAACCATTTGGAGCACCGTGTATGCTGTTGAAGAAAACTCAGATTGGGAAGTTTTGTGAGAAGGCAGAAGAAGGTATCTTTCTCGGATATAGTATATCAGACAAAAGAGTTTATAACAACTCAACGGGTTAGGTAGAAGTGCGGTGCAATGTTGATGTTCAGAGATACACCACCCCCTGCTGGCAAAGACCTTCCTTCTTCTTTGACTATGATGGATTTTTCAAATCCTTCAATGTACCTCCTTCTCATCCTGATGATGAGTTATCTGCCGGAATGATGTATGATGTTTTGAATACTCCTACACTAGATTCGACATCATTGGTTCCATTAGACGATACTTCTAGCCCTCAAGGGGAGAGCTTGAGGTAAGTGAGTCTTCCTCTGATGATGAAGCAGTTGAGACTGCAAAAGTGGACCAGGAGGAACAGGTTCCTACTACCGAAAGTATACAAGCATCTAATCTTGATGTCACTCAAACTTCTGAACCCCATACTCCAACAACCACGTAAACTAAACTTGGGATTCAAAATGGATAATGAGGTAGCTGTTCCTACCACTCCCGGAACTCGAGTTAATGTGCATCATCCCCTGGACAACATCATTAGGGATATTCTATAGGGAGTTCAGACACGAAATCAGCCATACTCAGCTCATAATGCCGCAGTCATGGAAAAAATATCTACACGATTGTGCTTATCTATGTTTTATGTCTCAATTTGAGCCAAAATATGAATATGAAGCTTTAAATGATGAGGCATGGTTAGTGCTATGCAAGAAGAACTCCTTCAGTTCAAGAAGTTAGGAGTATGGAATCTTGTGGAGAGACCAAAAGGTGCAAATGTGATTGGCACTAAATGGGATCTTAAGTGTAAGAGAGATGACCAAGGGGTTATAATCAGAAACAAGGCTCAGCTTGTCGTTCAAGGGTTTAGACAAGTCGAAGGCATTGACTACAATGAAGTGTTTGCACTTGTGGCAAGCATGGAAGAAATTCGTATCTTCTTAGCCTATGCATCCTACATGAAGATCAAAGTTTATCAATTGGATGTGAAAAGTGCATTCCTTTATGGGGAAATCCATGAAACGGTGTACGTCAGTCAACCCAAAGGATTTGAGGATCCTTATCATCGGAATAGATTTTATAAAATGGACAAGGCTCTTTACGGGCTTCATCAAGCTCCTCGAGCCTGGTATGAGAAACTCTCTACTCATGTGCTGAAACATGTTTTCACAGAGGGGTTATTGACTGCACGTTGTACATCAAAGAAAAAGATGGTGATTTACTACTAGTACAGATATATTGGATGACATAATCTTCAGTTCCAAAAATGAAGTATTGTGTAAAGAATATGAATGAGTGATGAAAGCTGAGTTTGAGATAAGTGCCATGGGAGAGATGCAGTTCTTTCTTACGTTATAGGTGGATCAGACACCAAATGGAATCTTCCTGCATCAGTCCAAATATGTAGGAGATATCCTTAGTCGGTTCGACATGGAGAATGCAACTATTGCTGGAACTCCACTTGCCACGAACCACGATGTGGCACCTGACGAAAATAGTGATATCGTAGATGCAACTATGTATCGAGGAATGATCGGATCTCTGATGTACCTCACAGCCTCTCGTCCTGATATAATGTACGCCACGTGTCTCTGTTCCAAATATCAAGCTAAACCAAAAGTGAATCATCTAATTAGGGTAAAATGGATCTTTCGTTATCTGAAGGGTACTCCAACACTCAGATTGTGGTATCCTCATGATGATGACTTCGAGCTTACATCGTATAGTGACTCAGACTATGGTGGTTACAAGATGAATTATAAGTCAACATCAACGGGATGTCAGTTCTTTGAAAGACGCTTAGCCACCTGGCAGTGTAAGAAGCAAACATCTGTTGCTTTGTCAACATGTGAAGCTGAATATGTTGATGCTGCAAGTTGCTGTTCACAAATCATTTGGATTCAACCGCCAATGCGAGACTACGGTTTGCAATTTTCTAACACCCCTATCTTTGTTGATAATTTTGCTGCAATAATTGACACCAAAAATCCAGTTCAACACCCAAAACCTAAACATATCGGTATTAAATATCACTTTATACGTGACTGTTTTGAAAAGCAATTAATCGATATTGTTAAAATTAATACAGATTTTCAACGCGCCGACCTCTACACAAAAGTGTTTGACAAACCTTGGTTTTTATATCTTTTGGAGGTAAATGGCTTGAAAAAATGTTGTGATTCCAGAAGAGTCGAGTTCTTAGTCCGCCAAATTTTTCTTATTTTTAAATTTATTTTCCTCTCTTTAAAAATCCAAAAACACAAAAATATTTTCAGTTTTAGAATTTTAAGGGGATAATAGTTTAGTTTAAATATTTGTTTAGTTTTGGTATTTATTTAGATTCAGTATTAAATTACTTAAAAAAATTGAGGGCGGGCAAAAAAATGAGGGCGGGCAGATAAGCTGAAAGCAAAAAAATCAAATCTGTGATATTGATTCAAAAATTATGGAAAATAATAGTACACAGGGAACTAAATTGTTTGGGCCATCAAGATGATTTAAATGATCAAAATGCTATATTCAAATTACAAGTCTGAGAAGTCTAAGCAAAATAAAGAAAAAATGATAGTAAACTAGTATGCTATTGAGGTAACATAGAGAAAGTAGGCCTAGAGGTTGCTAGTTCATTATATAATGTGTCTGTAGATTCAACACAATAGACGAGTAGACTTCATTGGTGAATCAAATTAAAACTAATTTGTTCAACTGGCTATGGGCTTTCATCTTATCCCTGGTTAACACAATCAACGTATTTCCAATAAGGGGTGATGAGCAAAATAAAAGCCACAAATGTGTGCGGATAACCATAAAAAAAAAGAGCAAAGCACATGGAAAAAGTGCTACGTGCAATCAAGCTAATGACTATAGTTATGTTATGTGAAATAGAAAAATTGCTCTAACAAGAAGATAGTTGTGTGCCTCTCTACTGTGCGATGACACTGACATGAGGATAAGCATAACCTAAATATTCTAGAATTCATTGTTGTTTGCGCCTCTCTGTTGTGCGATGGCACTGACGTGAGGCTTGGCATCTCTTTGAAAGCTCTTAGAATAGTTTCTTCTTGTTAAAAAATCTCCTGAGGAATGCTGATTACCATATAAGTGTGGGATCCACATATGCTTGTTGAAATAATATAACCTAACTCATCACCAATGTGAGTCAAAAATCTGTGTATGGATTTAAGTGGACAAATATACTGACAATCATTGTGGCTACAACTCGCGATAGTAAAAATCATTATGTGCATCTTATAGCTCTAGTATGATTTCTTGAAAGTGCTATTGGCTCTCAGAAAAATGAGAATCTAGTATCAAAATACATATAAAAGGGTCCCAAATGATTATGATATGCCTGTATGATTCCATATGAATCTTTCCATATATGATAAAATTAATTGAAGCTGTTCTGCTCAGGAAGAAAAATCGGTTAGATGATCTCTAAATGGTTTCAATCCACCTAAACCCAAAAACACAAAAATATGTCTTGTTTGTTTTAATTCAAGTTGTTTTCTGCTTTCGTTTTCCTCTTTGTGTAGATGTCGGACTATATAACTAGAAGAACTCGGTGAATCACAAATTAAAAGGATCACGTTTAGGTGATCAAATGATTTTTGTTAAAAAGGTCATGTTTGAGATGATCATTGGTCATAATGTTATATATCAAAAGTTAGATTTTGAGTGTATGGAAATGTATGAGGTCAAAGTCATAAGTATGAGCCAATCGCACAATTGAATTATAAGTATGAGCCAATCGCATGATTGAACCATAAGTTAGCCAATCACATGATTGGACCATGAGTATGGGTCAACTATGCGATTGGATCATAAGAATGAACCAATCGTAAGACTGGATGAAGGATTCTGAGTCAGTCACATGACTGAACCCTAGTCGCATGAATGGATCATGTGTATGGGTCTAGTCGCACGACTGAAACTTAAACCAGTATAAAAAGAGGGGTCAGTCGGTTGTATTCCTTACCACCCTTCAAAACTCTCAAAAACCACCTAATACACATACACTCTGCCCAAATTTTCAATTATTGTGATTTGCCTCCGATTGTGATACTAACCGATTTCTTATTCATCTCAAGTACATTGAAACTGAAATCTAATCAAAAGATCAGATTAATCGGACACACAATGACCAAAAGTGTTAAACTCAAAGAACCGAGACTATACTTTAAAATAGACCACTTAAATGAACACAAATGTTGAGTTAAATGATAATAAGTGCTATTTCGAGTCCGTGCGGACCTAATGAATCTAAACACGAAGTGTAATATAATGTTTTGACAAAGTTACTGAATAGACACTCCGTATGAACCTCAGTCGCACGATTAAGCCAGGCGCATGATTCAATCGCATGAGTGAATCAATCGGTGACTCAGTCGCACGACTGACTCAACCGCATGGCTTAGCATAAGACTAAGTTCAGTCACATGCTCAATCGCATGATTGAACTCAGTTGCAGGCTCAATCGTAAGATTGAACTCAGTCGTATGGTTCAATTGCATGAATGAACCAGTTGATCAATATCAACTAAAATTCAACTGTTATCTCTTATGATCAAAATCTAATGTATATGTTTCTTGTGTTGCAGCAATATGACTAAGAGATGGATTATGAGCACTAAGCATAACATTTGTGCCCATCTAGATGCTGCATCCCGAAACGCTTTTGAGTTCACTGGGGTTATTGCCTTCTTGTGTAGATCAAGGATCTACAAGGCCATCTCTACCCTATGCACTCCATACCAATCTATCCAGCAGGCTTTCTGGGAACATGCTGCAGTTGATAGGTCCGTCGAGCCTCACTGTATCCGGAGCTCTATCTTCGGACGAGACATTGAGATCTGTGAAGAAGACCTAAGGAGAGTCTTGGACTTGGGGGAAGACGGAGCCCATCCAACCAAGCTGCATCCACTCACTGTTCGTGGTTGCTTTCTGAGGATCAAGTACGCCAGAGACATCAATGCCAGCATACTAAACAAGAGCAACATGTGCCCCTAGTTCAAGTATTTAGCACATGTGATCCTTAAGTGCATAGCCTTCAGGTGTGGAGGATTTGATGAGATGTCTAACCAAATCCAGAATGCATACGTTGCACTGTTACTGAACCACCCGTCAGTTCTCCCCCATGTTGTTCTCGTACTTGATAGAGAACATTGAGGCCAAAGGCAAGGAAGGCTTCTGCATGTATCCACGTTTCTTGCAGATGATTATAGATGAGAACCTTCCTATGCTGCCTAAAGAGAAGGACGATGCAGTTATTATAGATGTGATGGATGACACCACTTTGTGGAGGATGAAGGTGTATCGGGGGAAGCAGGTGAAGCCCCCAGTCAGGAGACTGTTTGGTCATCTGACCAACGAGGATTATATGGCACTCTTTCTTAAGAAGTGGTGTCACGATGACAGTGATTCTGATGTTGAGCCCATAGTGGTTCCTACTAATGAAGAAGACGATGATGATGATGACCATGATGACGGTCAAGGTGGTGGAGATGATGGCCCCAGTCAATCATGAGCCACTGACACGTCTACTATATCTCCACCACCTTCACACAGTACTTCAACTGCACCTGGTGGATCTAAGCAGGCTGCTTTCCACTAGGATTTCTTGTTAGATGAAGAAGAGGAGTCTGATGATGAGCCTCTCACCAGGAGATTCGGTAGCCGGGTTGTGGCTACCGAGAAGGAAAAGAGGCGGTTGGTGGACGCCAAGCTGGTTCTAAGGGTGGTGATACTGATGTCACAGATCCAACATACACACCCGACTAGCCGATGAGCTCAAGGGGAGCCCCTATAGCCAAGGGGTCCAGGAAGAAGAGGATGGCCCATCCCTATAGCAAGAAGGATAAGAGACAGAAGATTACCCAGATCACTTCTTCCACCACTACAGCCACAGCCACTACCACAACCACTACCATAGCCACTAACACTCCCACCACCACTCATACATCACATCCACCTCACCCATAATACCCCACATAGCTCCACCACAACCCACTTCCATTCCTACTCCCATCTTCACCACATCCACCATTACACCCACTACTCACCAAGCCAACACATCCACCCAATCCCACCTACACAGGGCTCTACTCTACCCATTATCAGGCTAGAGGAACAGCTAGCTAGCCTCAACAGACTAGTTTTAAAGCTACTAGCCACAGATGATCTGAGAGCCAACTAGATGAAGTAGCTACTAGCAGTCAACACCGCCCAAGGCAAGCAGATTGCTCATTTGATAGAGAAGAACACTGCTCATGAGAGAGTGTTAGTTCGAGCTTAGCATGCCTTGAAAGCCCAAAATGAGCTTGTGATGGCATCTGTCAAGAGTATAGAGGGATTAGAGAAAAGAACAAGAAGCTGATGCTAAGATTAAAGGGACTAAAGGTGAGACCCTACAGATTAAGATGATGGAGATGATGGTGGTGATGATGATGATGAGCTTACAGATGATGAATCGAAGAAGATGATGATGACGAGGAAGTGAAACCAAGTGGAAAGGGAAAAGGATGTCAGGACCGTGTATGTACGGAATACTAACAGATTCAGCGTTTATACCAAATCAAATAGTGCAGAATCCTATTTGATTGGTGATCCAATTAGTGAGAATGATTACCGATCGATATAAAATTAAAACTAAACGTTATGAATGAATAGTGATTGATCAGGAACAATCTATGAACTTGGACAGGCTTCCTTGAACGTTCTGGACGACAAGGGTTCAGAAGAGTATCAAGTGTTTCGAATTGTTAAAATTTTCCATTGTCACACCCCGACCGACGGCGGAATCATCGGGGCAGACAAATGTGAGACAATTGTTCATAGCACATGGAACTAATTAAGTTGAAATAATATTAAGTATCATTATTCATTGAATTTTACAAGACAAATAAATCATTACAAAACAATCAAGATACAACCATTAACATACGATTTTTAATTAATCTAGATCAAGTCCTATATGAGCACAGGAAGATCTTCAAGTATCAAACCTGAAACATGTTAAAAAATAAAAGGTCAACTAAAAAGTTGGTGAGATTTCCATAGTTTTCAATACATAAGTATATAAAAAATGACAATTCATGTTGTAAGTTAGAGAACAAAGTAAATAGGGATGTAAGACAGAATGCACAATCAAACCTTGATAGATTTTTACAAGTCTCAAACGTTTACAAGTATATACGATTAGCTAAGTGTACTTGGATTAACCAAGTAGGCTTGTCAGGCCCATATATCTATGACGTCACCAGGCTAGCAATAGTTAATGATTGTACATATAATCAACGTTACATGGTAGCTACAAAGATCAACTAACCACAACATACAAGTGAATTGGCATAAGTTTACAAGAATCAAACGTTTACAAGTGCAATGATTATAAAGTAACATGTTTCACCCCAAAGTGTGAAAATATAAAAGGGGGTATAGAAATACTCACAAGATGTAAATAATATGATGTTAAGAATCTGGGCGAGGCTCCAACGATTTCTTTTACAAGTTACCTAAACGTATAGATTCCAAGTTTAAGTGTAATAATAAGATAATAGTTAGACATGAACTAGGGTTTTAATTGGAATTTGGGGTTTTGATAATTAGGTGCAAATAATGTAAAAAATTATATTTTGATTCTATAAAGATGGAATAAGCCGATTAATAATTATGATTTTATAACAATAATGAATCATTAGTGAAATTGAATAATAAATATCGCTTAAATATTAATAATAATTGATTAAGTAATGGTTGAGTATGAGATAAATAATTACTCAAAAAAATTAATTATTTAAAACTTAATAAAAAATAATTAATTGGAAAATAAATTATTTAATTGACTTGTAAAATAACTTAAAAGTATTTAAGTTTGATTTATAATGTTTTTCTTAAACTTTTGAGTAATTATTATAAAGGTTTCATAATATTAAAGCCTTCAAAAAATAAAGAACTAAGATATTATATGATTTAGAAGTTTTAGCAATTAAATAAAGATAAGAAAAATAGCTTTTATAAATAGTTAACTTTTAAATAAATTATATATATATTTTTATAAAATTTAAGGTCTCAAAGTTTTTATATTATTAAACTATTTGTTACAATTTTTTCAGAAATTAGGTTAATAATTTCCAAATTAAATTTATGTATTAACATAATTTTTATTTTAATTTAATGGAATAATAGTATTTTTTGTGATTTAATTTATAAAAGAAAGATAAAAAAATGATTTGAGGGAGCTCGGGTTTGAACCGGGTCCCATCTATATGTGCACATGATGTTAACCGGTGGGCTATTAGCCCGAATTTGATTTTAATCCCCGTCTATTTTTTAAGAGTGTTGAATAAGAAAAACCCCAAATTACTCAAGAACCCTAGATTTGCCATTGTTCCAAATTGAACACCAATTCGTTATTGTTGATAAAATCGAACATAGGGCTTTTGTTTCCCCCTAGAAATAGAGTAGAATGATGTGTTTAATTACCTGTTTTGAGTTCGAATGGGGATGAACTGATGCAAGGTGAATTCGCGACTGTTCAAGAATCATTATGGGGTGTTTATGATGTTTTGATTCAATTAATTGTTTGAAAAGCTTCATATGATGATGATGATCGATTGCCCTTTGTCAATTTTGAGTAATGGAACCCCGAAGATGGACAACGGCTAAGTTACAGGTTCGAGAAGTATGTGCGATTCGTTGGTGATGATTAAGTGTGTGTTGGGTGGAATTGAGTCTAGTTAAAGCTTAGTAATGGTTAAACGATCGCTTAGGGTTCGATTGACTGTGTAATAATCATGTTTTTGTGGTCGAACGACTTTGAGGATTAATGGTGATCGGTTACAAGTTCAACCGTTGGTTTTAACTCAAATGATGTGCTTCGAATGTTCAAAACGGTTTCTAGCAATGATTAGAAATGATTAAGACTTAAGTTCGGGGGTTACTGGCGATTGGGGAGTTGCCGGAGTGCGACCGAAGGTGGCCGGAGTGTGGCCGGAAAATCGGGAGAAAAAGAAAGAAGATTTGGGTTTTTTTACGATTTTACACCATTGGCCCCTGTAGTATTAAAATCTTAACATTTTATGTAAGAAGCTTGTTAGTTAAATTTCCAAATTGACACATAAACCCCCTTTATTAACTTAAGTTTAACATCAAACTAACTTGTTAACTTTTATAACGTTTTTGAAACTTGTAAGCTTTATGATTTGATTATTTATTATCAATAATTAAAATTTATAATTTATAATAAATCTTTATTCATTTTATAACTTTATAAGTTTTTAATAAGTCTTTTCCATTTAATTATTTATTGTAAAATAATTATTCACTTTATAACTTTATGAAAACATGTGTTTATAAACCAAAAATTATTACAAGTTATTTAGGTGATTAACAATGAATAATTCACAATATAAATTGCAAATTTAATGCATTTGAATCCATACAATTATTATAAAGTTCAATAATAGAAGCTCAAAATGAGTTCGGGTTTGGGTTTGGGTTTTAAATTGGAAAAATGGCGGATGTTACATCCATGAATTAAGTTGTATTTATAGGTTAGGGGTTTCCATTTGTAGGACTGAACCATTAGCATGGTTCAGTCGTGCGATTGAATCATGCGATTGAGTCATACTCATGACTCAAGGTTCAGTCATGCGACTGAGTCAATCTTTGTAAGACCCCATTCCCGGGCACCTCACAGTTGGTTATTCATCGCACATAAAACATTATAAAACGTACATTTATTTTGTAGCGGAATTTAAAACTTTCATTAATAACTAAAAACATGTCATTTCATTCATTTACAACATTTCTTTTCATCTCAAAATACAAAGACATGTCAAAATACGGAAGCCAGCCTCGAAATGCTCCCAGTAGCTTACACCCTTCAAGTTCGAGACCCACCTTCAATTCAGCTGCAAAATAACATCACCCGATTATCATTCTAACACTACCCAAGCACGATCTAACATACCAGGGGCACCTAAACATGCTAAACATCAACACTAACCCATAATCATACTCTAAAACATACATACATACATACATACATTTTTCGAACATAAGGCTGTAGACCCATGGTTACTTGAAAACATTCTCTTGGTATGCATAATTGCCCCAAAGAAGTCGAAAATCAGTAAAAGAGGGGTTCTAGAAACTCACCTTGAGCAGCCTTTGGGCAACACCCTTCAAGTTCGAGACCCACCTTTAATTCAGCTCTTACTCCCGAAAACAAACACTAAACACCAAGAACTTCGATCAAGAACTCGAAACGCAACTGAAACCGAGCTCATATAAGAGAAGACTCACCTTTGCAGCTGCTTCTTCCTCTTTCTCTCTCTAGAACCGAGAGCTTTCTCTCTCTTCGTTCTTCCTTCAGTCGAATGAAGAGGGTGAAGAAGGGATGGGTGGAAATATCCCTATAAACCTTTAAATAAATAGGTTTTGTACTTTGCACACTTTATCCCCCTCCACTTGTGCTCATTATCTCTTCTTTCTATTTACTTTTCTTTTCCTTTCGTTTAAATAGAAATTCGGGGTGTTACAATCTTATGTCTCAATCGTATGACTTATCCAGTCTCCTAGTTTAGTCGTGCGACTAGTCCATAAGCATGATGTATTCATGCGTATGGTCCATGAGTATGGGCCATTAGCATGAATACTCATCTGTCTATGTTGAACACATTACTCAATCATTATGGACTTAGAATTGTGTACAACAACCTCAAACCTATATACTAAGTTCATTATATTTTAACTCAATAATAATATGAAATATTAGACATTAATAAACATTAACCACAAATTATATTTCCTTGAACCCATTCATTACATATGTGTAAGACATGAAATACTTTTAGATTTAAGCTCAAAACAAGGTACACACGTATCTACAAACTCCCACTTGGACCTAGTTTCCTCTATTTTCTAACACTCTTCACATGTTCTTGGAACTTCTTGTACTTCTCCTCTTTTGTAACTCCTGCATGTAATTCAAATGCAAAACAGAGTCTTATCACCTGTTGAAACTGGAGAGCTTGTATAATGTCCTGCATGTCATAGAACAGTGGCCACTTGCATAAAGTGTAAACATCTTTGGCAGACAAGTTGGTAAGCCACATTGGGTCAAATGCCCTGATAGTCTCTATCTTTCCATGTTTGTTGAGTACTATGACCTCTTCACCTATCCTCCAATCATAATACCACCATTTGAAGTGTGGAGTGAAGTCCTGAGGCATTTCCCATAAGGAAATCTTTGACATTGTGCGCGGGGGACTCCACTTCAGCACAACTTTAGGCTTCACAGATATAGGGTCCACTTCAGACCTGTGGATGTACTTCTTCGGTTATTGAGGTCTAAAGTTTACCCACCTGGTGTGATATTCCTTCTTCAATGCAGCCTCAAACCACCTAACATCTTCCTTGGATTAGCATACAACAGATCTAAGCATGCCAGTCGGTTGAGCTCAAAACCAAGAAGAGTCTTCAGATCATGTGGACATCAGAATTACTCAATCCCCTTCTCTCTCTTTACAACATAGACATTCAAGTCTTCAAAATAAGCCCACACAATGATTTTTCCGAACATCTTCTGATGTTTCTTGACTCTGTACAGTTTGGTATAAGCATTCTGCTTTGGAGTTGCGCACTGGGCTTTCATTTCAGCAAAACAAGCGGCCCATTCAGCTTTCTTTAGGTCAACATTAGCATCTGAAGCTTGGGCTTGACTTTCATCTTTTTCTTTCTCTTTCTCCATCTCCTCCAACTTCTCAAAAGTAGCACTGCCAAAAGTTTCACCCAAGTTGGGGATAACGTTGCCCTCAGGTCAATGTACTCCAGATAATGCTCAACTGTAACATCCTCAATCTTAATCTCATCGACATCCTGTAGCTCCTCATCACATCAACTTCTGGAGCATCTTTGACCATTTCATCAGGATTAGTTGGTACATCTCAACTATCTGGTCATCGGTAAAATCATGAATGATTTCTCCTTCTTCTGGAGTGTAGCTCCCTAACATTCTGACTATCACTTGCAAGTCAAGAATCATGGTTAATTGAGACTTGACCTGCTATAGGGGTTGGGCATCATATTCATCTGTTCGTAGAGCTTCATCTGTTTTATTAAACATTAAGCACAACACACATAAGTCAACATATAAAGCATTTAAGAATAAAAAACATAGATGATGATTAATTACATTAATTTCATATAATTGAAGTACAAAAGTTTCTAAATACAAATACATCTAACAATTACTTTTGTCTTGAATAGTAGGTTCTTCAATTGGAGGAGCGGAGGATGAGGCTCCTTCATCTTGGTTCCTTTTAGTTCGCCTCTCCTGAGCTTGAGGATTTGAGGCTGATGCAGATGCATCACCATCCTGCTCATCATCATCCTCTTGATCCTTTCCGCTAGGTCCTCCCTCCTCAACATCTTCTACAGTATCATCTTCATCTCATCATCATCATCATCATCATCATCATCATCATCATCACCATCACCATCTTTGATCTTTAGAGGCTCACTTTTTGACCCCTTGAGCTTTAGCATAATCTTCTATTTTTCTTCTCAAGCTTGTCTATTCTTTTCACTGAAGCCAGTACTAGCTCATTTTGACTTGTAAGCACATGGTGGGCTTGGCTTAGAGCTCTCTCATATAAGTCACTCTTCTCACTAAGCTCCTTGATCTTCTTGGCTTGAGAGCAGCATTCACCTCCATCATCTTGTGTAACTGAGAAGCCCTAAGCTCATCAGTGGCTAGTAGCCTAAGCACAGTTCTGTTTAGGTTAGCCAACTGTTCCTCTAACCCCATGTGGGGTAGAGTGGCTCCAGCTGTGAATGGGGTGTGTGTGGAAGGACCTGCTTGGTGACTGGTGGTGGTAGATGTGGTGAATATGGGAGGTGAAATGTGTGTGGGATGTGGTATAGTGGCTGTGGTAGTGGTGGTGGGATGAAAAGATAGTAGTAGTAGGAGGAGTGGTGGTGGTAGTAGTAGTGTGGGGGTGATGACAGGAGGTGTGGTAGTGGTGGTAGTTGTGGCAGTGGTGGTGGAAGTGGTAGTGGTGGTGGTTGTGGCTGTGGCTGGAGATGTGATCATAGTAATCCTCGGTCTCTTGCTCTTCTTCCCATGGGAATGAGCCATCCTCTTCTCCTAGAGCCCTTAGTAATAGGCGCTCCCCCTTGGATGCTGGAGTGGTCATGGGTGTATGTAGGAACAGTAACGTCATCCGCAGCACCCCTAGACTCAGCCTGGCGTCCTCCTACCGCCTCTATGCTTCCCTATGGCTACAACCCTACTCCCAACAGTCCTCACCAGAGGCTCTTCATCTGACACCTCATCTTGATCAACCAAGAAGTCTTGGTGGAAGGCAGCCCCTTCAGTTTCACAGGTGCATCACCACCTTAACCTTGGTCATCATCGACGTCATCGTCGTCTTCTTCAGTGGGTGCCATGATGGGCTCAATGTCAGAGTCACTATCATCGTGACACCACTTCCTTCGAGCGGGCCCCACATTGTCTTCTCTGGCTAGGTGCCAAATAGTCTCCTCACCGGGGGTTTACTTGCTTACCTCGGTAGACTTATTCTAACAAAATTAGTATCTTCTATTACCTCGAGCAACACTGCCTTCTCTTTCTCTTTTGGCAGCTAGAAAGCTTCTCATCAATAATCATCTGCAGAAATTAGGGTGCAGCAAAAGGTTCCTTTCCCTTGGCTCGAGGTTCTCTATCAAGTAGGGAGGATCATGCGGTGAAAAACTAAACAGATGGTTCCAATACCAGTGCAACGTATGCATTCTCGATTTGATCGGACATTTCGTCGATCCTCCCAGCCTGGTGGCTATACACTTGATGATCACTGTGCCAAATATTTGAATTACGGGCTGTTGGACCAAAAGAACCAATGAGCCTGATCAGAGAAACCTCTAAGTCCCACAGGACATCACAACAGCTGAAGAAGACCTGATCAGCTGTTCTACAAAGTCTGAAGAATACAACTGCTGAAGTATTTCTGAAGTACTGAAGACAAAGACTGAGACAACAGCTGAAGATCTAAAGTCTGAAGACTTCAACAAGTACTGAAGACAAAGACTGAAGATCAACAGCTGAAAGACAAAGTCTGATGTCAAGTACTGAAGACATCAGCTGATGTTAACAGCTGATGACAACAGCTGAAGAGGGCTTCTTCAGTTGTTGTGATGGTTTTTCTTCATCAGTAGTTTTCTTTTCCTTTCAGTAGTTTGTTTATTTTCAGTACTTGTAAACAACTGAAGAGGTTGTTCTTCAGTTGTTGTAGTATCAGTAGTTTTATGTTTTTCAGTAGTTGTAAATAAGATGTTTAACACTTAGGAACATTTGTAAGAAGATGTCAGTTGTTGACATCTTCAGTAGTTGTTAAACATCAGTAGTTATAAAACGGTTACATGTCACTTTCAAGTGACATCAGCCTACGTCATTCTTTCCTTTATAAGGAAAGATGACTCACCTGTAATCGTGCCTTTGAGGCCGACAATCTTAATGCAATATTCCTTTTGTCGGATATTTCTCTCTCTATAACAAATTCCTTTATCGCTTTATATCGAATGTTCTTGCTTGAATTTGTCTAATTCTGAGCTATTCCGCTGCTATATCTGTTCAATCGATTAAACCAAGAGGCTGAGATCCTAACAAATGGTATCAGAGCAGGTTAATCATTGATCGATCTAACAATTGATCATTGAAACTGTTCAATCGCTCTAAGTTTGATCGAATTAGCAAATTCGCAAGGATCTGTTATAGAGATTGAGAGTGTATCGCTTCTGGCCGTTTTATTTGAGGTTTTGTGTGGTTCTGAGCTAAATATTGTGATTTTACTTGAATCTGTCTGATTTTCCACAATGACTACTTCTTCGAATGATCCTTTCAATACTGGATCCTCTACCAAGCCTCCGATCTTGGTGAGGAATGAGTATAACATTTGGCAAGAAGATTGCTCCATCACCTGTCTGTCAATAGCTCAGGTTGTTGGACATCTGTGGTACATGGACCACATAAGCCAATGGTGAATGATCCGGAAACAAACCAGTTGGTTCCAAAGAAGAAGGAGCAATACTCCGATGAGGACAAGAAGTTGTTTGAAATCGATGCAAAAGCCCATGGAATTTTGGCTATGGCTATTCCTAATGAGATTTACTCTGGGCTTCTGCATTGTGAGTCTGCTCATGACCTCTGGAAAGCCATCAAAGAACAATTTGGTGGTACTGATGAGGTTTTAGCAAACAACAGGGAAATCCTCGCCCAACAATATGAGACTTTCTCTCATAGAAAGGGTGAGACTCTGACTCAACAATTTGAGCGGTTTTCATGTTTAATCTCTGAATTGAAAATGGTTAAACATGAATATACCAGGAGTCAGATGAACCATAGATTCCTAAGATCACTGCCTGAGAGATGGAACACATATACCATTGTTCTACGCTCAAATGCTGATGTTGATCGCCTATCTCTCACCCAACTTCATGGGAAACTGCTTACATTCGAGAGAGAGATAGAGCAGAAAAGGAAATTGGCTTCATCTGGCAAGCTACTGAGGATTTTGTCCAAGGGAACACTGCCCTGATTGGACATCAAGAGTCAGAATATGCGTCATCTGAAAGCCAGTATGATGAGCATATTGATTTCTCTACAAACACTTCTGAGCCTGCCTTTGTGAGTGTTGATAGTTATTCTGCTGGTAGTAATAGTGACAATCTATGTTTCATCATGGATGATCTCAGGGGATTGCTGATGATGACTTAGAAGAGATGGATATTTTGAGCCAAATGGCCTTGATAAATATCAGATCTCAGAAGTTCTACAAAAGAACTGGAAGGAAATTCCCAGGACTCTCTGGCAAAACCAAAGTTGGTTTTGACAAGAGTAAGTTGAAGTGCCATAAATGCCACAGGCTTGGACACTTTGCAAGAGAATGTAGATCATCTGGATCTAACTCTCCTGCACCTTTTGTGACTTTCCCTGGCAATAGTCAACAAAAAGAGGGCAACAACCTGTCAATTCTGGTTATCATCATCAACCACAATCTCCTGCATATTTTGTTCCACAGGGGCCAATGCCATATCCATACCCCTGCTATTACATGCCACAACCAGGCCAGGTTCAAGCACCCACTGCTCAGCAACCACATGCACTCCCTGAGCCTCAACCATCCCAATCTCATCAACCTAATCAACTTCAACAACACAGCTTCTTCACACCAGGAGTTGTTGACTGGAGCAGTTTACCAGATGATGTGTCTGGTAATGAACAACTGTTCTCAGGTGCTGGTCAACATGGTGGTGAGCATCCTTTTGGAAATCTAGCTCTCATGACTTTGGAATCCTCTGATGGATCATCCTCAAGTACCTCTTCAACACAGGTATCACAGGTATCCTCTGAGGCTAAGGCCAAATTATGTTCTGAAACTTGCATAGCAGCATTTGCCTCTATTAGAGAAGCAAATGTGGCTTTAATCAATAAAATGTAGAGCTAGAACAAATAATTTCCAAAAATAAAGCTGAGTTTGAGTCTGTGCTAAAAGAGAAAACTGATGAGATTTATAAATTAAAATGCCAAATCTCTGATGATAAGGCTAGGGAGGATGTACTCTTAGAGAAGTACAAAGACCTCAAAGATACTCTTGCTGTCACCCAAGTAGAGTGTGATCGATGGGTACAATCTTGCAAGGGCTTTGAAATGCTTCTTAGTAAGCAAACAGCTTCCAATGTGAAGTTTGGAATTGGTTATAATCACACTGCTCCTCCTACAGATTTTGCTTCAAGAGCAGGAGTAGAATCTGATGGAGAAAGTAATGACCAATCCACCTCATCATGTGATTCACTACTTGATAAAGCACCATCAGTAGTTGAAGTCAGTAGTAATCCCTCTGTGAACCTATCAGCTGATATTGATGGTTCAACTGCTGACACTCACATGATCAATGAGTTGATCAACCCAAGTGTTATCCCTAGAAGTACTGAGGTACTGGAGAGCAGGGGATAACATCTGGAGTTCAAATCCCAATGACTGACAGCACTGAAGAGAGAAAAAACTGTCAGTAGGAAGGATTTGAAGCCTACTAAGAGGAGTTGACAAGAAGGCAAAAAGTGCTTCTAAACTGCTGAAGAGCAAGTCTTCAGTAGTTTCATCTCCTTCAGTTGATGATCAACAGAAGATGAAGAAGAAACCATGTGAAATATGTGGTCTATTCAATCATCTCACAGATGATTGTTGTACAAAAAGGGATCCAAACTCAAACAAAAGGAGAAAATTAAAGAAAACTTGGCTAAAATGAAAACTGAGTTTGAGTCCAAGTTTGTACCAGCAGCATCAAATCCTGTTACTCCTATGTCCAAAAAGAAATCTAAAAGGGAAGGAGTGCAACAGGCAACAGCTGAGGGCTCTCAAAGAAGATGGTGCAACACAAGAACTCATCATCAAACACCAATACCAATGTGTCTGAAGAGCTGAAAGCTCTTTCCAGAATCAGACACAGCTGGTAATGATGGTTCAACATCTGTTGGGAAGAGTTAACCAACTTGATGGCCCTGTGTTGAAACCCCAGAAAAGGAGATCCAAGCCAAAGGATTCCTCTTCTACACCATCTCCTTCACCTCAAGCTATTGTGTCCAATAAACCTGTTAGTTTACCATCTATTGATGAGACCAGGCCCAAAACCAAAAAGGTTTGGGTCTCCAAAACTAACTGATTGTTTATTATGCAGGTCTCTTCAACATGCCAAAGTAGCATCTGGTATGTAGACAGTGGGGATCTATGCATATGACTGGGAACAACTCACTTCTTAATGACTACTCTCCAGGAAGGAAGGGTTTTGTTTCCTTTGGCAATGATGCAAGAGGTTACATCATCGGGAAGGGCTTTGTTTCCAATGGGGAAATAAAGTTTGATGATGTCAACCATGTGGAAAATCTCAAGTATAACCTCTTGAGTGTCAGTCAATTGTGTGACAAAGGCCATGTTGCCCTTTTCACAAGCCAGAACTGCAGGATTCTGTCATCCAAAGTTCTGAGTTTGATTGACAAGGTATTGGATGCTCACACTCTCCTGAAGGCCAACAGGACAGGAAGAGTGTATGCCTTAGATCTTTCCAAGAAAATAGATCTCAAAGGCCATCCTTGCCTATTTTCCAAGGCCTCTCCTCAAGAATCTAATCTATGGCATAGAAGGCTGGGACATGTTAACTTCAAGAACATGAATCAGCTGATACACCATAGTTTAGTAAGGGAATGCCTATGAAGGAGTTCAAGTGACAAACAACTGCACTGCTTGTTTGAAAGGAAAACAGCACAAGGTTTCATTCCCACCTATTGAAGAACCAAAGTCCACTGCCTGCTTACAACTTCTTCACATGGATCTTTTGGTCCTGTGAGAGTGATGAGCATGGCAAAGAAGAAATACTGTCTGGTAATTGTGGATGATTACTCCAGATTTGTATGGACTTTCTTTCTACATTCAAAGGATGAAGCTGCACAGAAGATCATAAACTTTGTGTTGTATGCTTGAGAAGCAGTATTCCCTCTCAGTCAAGTGTATTAGAAGTGACAATGGAACAGAATTCAGGAACAATACACTTGATGAGTTCTTCTTTCCAAGGGAATAAAGAGACAGTTTAGTATTTCAAGAACTCCTGAACAGAATGGAGTTGTGGAGAGAAAGAACAGGACCCTCATTGAAGCTGCAAGGTCTATGTTGGCTGATTCTGGACTGCCATTGACTTTTGGGCTGAAGCTGTCAACACAGCATGCTATGTGCAGAATAGAGTGCTAATAATCAGAGGTTGATGAAGACTCCATATGAAGTTCTACATCATTTGGCCCCTCTCATTTCATTCTTTAGAGCATTTGGGTGTCCCTGTTTCATTTCTCAACACAAAGGATCAGCTCCAGAAATTTGATCCTAAGGTGGATGCAGGGTACTTTGTTGGTTATTCATCAACTTGCAAGGCATACAGAGTCTTCAACTGCAGAACAAAGATGTTGAAGAGACTCTACATGTCAAGTTCAATGAATCTCCAAAGGACGACAAGATTCCACAAAGCCCTGTGGAGCTCTTTGATTTGGACATACTGCAATATGTTCCTTATCAATCTCCTGCTGTTGCTCCTGTCAACAGTTCACCACCTGGTGTTACTACTGAAGATGATGATGATAGTAGTAATCACCTCTTCAGGTTTAGTGACCAATGCCTGTGTCCTCTAAACTGATGCTCCTGTAGCTCCAGCAGCACCATCCACACAAAATGCTGATGAGATTTTTGCATCCTCAACTTCATTTGAGTTGCCACCATCTTCATGGTTTCAAGAATCTGCATCAACATCTGCTGCTGCTGAAGGTCCTACAAACACTTGCACAGATTTGATTGTTTACCAAGAGCTGAAAAATCACCCAATGACTCAAATCCTTGGTGATATCAATGCTGGTGTTTCAACCAGAAGCCAGTTGTCCAATTTCTGCTTCTATGCTCTTTCATCAGTCAGCTAGAGCCAAAAAACTATCATGTAGCTTTGAGAGACAATGGTTGGGTTGAAGCCATGCAGCTTGAACTTCTTCAGTTCAAAAAACAGCAAGTGTGGGAGCTTGTTCCTCTACCCCCAGGTAAGTGTGCAATAGGCACTAAATGGTGTTTAGGAATAAAACTGATGAAAATGGGCTAATTGTTAAGAACAAGCCAGACTGGTTGTGCAGGGGTTTGCACAAGAAGAAGGTATTGATTATGATGAAACCTTTGCCCCTGTAGCCAGACTGGAGGCAATTAGATTGTTTTTAGCCTATGCTGCACTCACAATCTTAAAGTTTTTCAAATGGATGTCAAAAGTGCTTTTCTATATGGTAACATAAAAAAGAAGAAGTTTATGTGTGTCAACCACCAGGTTTTGAGGATAATAAGCACCCAGAATGGGTATATAAGCTTGATAAAGCTCTTTATGGGTTGAAACAAGCACCTAGAGCCTGGTATGAGACCTTATCAAACTTTCTTCTACAGAATAATTTCACTAGAGGCTCCATAGATAAAACTTTATTTATTAAGAAGGTGGATCAGCATAAGCTACTTGTTCAAATTTATGTTGATGATATATATTTGCATCCTCTGATCCCAATTGTGTGAGGATTTCCAAACCTTAATGCAACAGAAGTTTGAAATGAGTGCAATGGGAGAATTACAGTTCTTTCTAGGTTTGCAAATCAAACAAAAAGCTGATGGAATTTTCATTCATCAGTCTAAATACACAAAAGATCTTTTGAATAAGTTTGATTTACAAAACTGTAAACCCTGTTCTACTCCCATGTGCAACACCACACAATTGGATGTTGATCAGAAAGGTAAAGATGTTGTGATGAAACTCTTTACAGATGTATGATTGGTTCCTTGATGTATTTAACAGCTTCTAGACCAGATATTATGTTTGCTACATGTGTTTGTGCTAGATTTCAGGCTGCACCTAAGGAGTCTCATCTGATTGCAGTCAAGAGATCTTTAGATATCTGCAAGGTACACAATCTCTAGGCTTATGGTATTCCACTGGACATTCTTGCAAATTAGTTGCTTTCTCTGATAGTGACTATGCAGGGTGTAAGTTGACCAGGAAATCAACTTCTGGTGGATGTCAATTCCTAGGCAACTGTTTGATTTCTTGGCAGAGTAAGAAACAAACATCTGTTGCTACATCCACTGCTGAAGCCGAGTACATTGCTGCTGCATGTTGTACATCCCAAATACTCTGGCTTCAGAATCAACTTTTGGATTATGGCATTACAGAGACTAAGACTCCATTATTAATGGATAGTGCTTCAGCTCTTTGCATTGTCAAAAATCCAGTCCAGCACTCTAGGACTAAACATATAGAAATTAGACATCATTTTATAAGAGATTGTTTTGAAAGGGTCTAATTAATCCTATGTTTGTGCCTAGTGCTGATGAGCTTGCAGACATTTTTACTAAGCCTTTGGATAGTTCAACTTTCCACAACCTGGTGTTAAGGCTTGGTATGCTGCAGCTAGAATAAGTGACAACTACTGATGATCTCAGTACTACTGATGCATTGGTAACCATGTCGTCATATAAGTACTGATGAGTTATTTTACCCTCAGTAGTTTTTATAACTACTGAAGGCTAAATGCTTTAAGTACTGTACTTTATCTGTTCTAAACTACTGATGTAGTTACAACTACTGAAATCAGTAGAAACAGATAAGTACTGATGTCCTATGAAACAACTGAAAACAGCAAAAAGGCTGATGAGTAAGTGTTGAGGACAGTATGAAACAGCTGAAGGCTTTGAATTGACGACAACTACTGATGAGTACTCTCTCTTCAGTAGTTCACAAACTGCTGTTTCTTCATAAACAACTGAAGCAATACCATGTCTTCAGTAGTTTCACAACTACTGATGACTAACACCAAGTCTTCAGTTGTTTACAACAACTGATGGCAAAACCACGGTCTTCAGTAGTTTCACAACTACTGATGACTAATACCAAGTCCTCAGTTGTTTCAACATCTGAAGTCCAACTTGTCTTCAGTAGTTTTTAAAACGACTGATGCCTAAATCAGAGACTTCAGTTGTTTCAACGTCTGATTGTAAACACCATGTCTTCAGTTGTTTTATAACTGCTGACCACACCAATACCATCAGTCGTTTCAAACTCTGAAAGTTAATACCACGTCATCAGTTGTTTCAAATACTGATGACTAACACCAAAACCTTCAGTCGTTTCATAACCCGTACCCTATATATACCTGATCCCTCTTTCAGAGTTTTTCATTCTTTCACGACCTAAAATTTCAAAGCTCTGAAACTTTCACCTTCATTAATGGCGACCATGCAACTCAAGCCTCGACACAACTGTGTCGCGTACCTCACTAAATCGCCCTTCTGGACCAAATTCGATAATGCTATAGATCTTATGGTCCAATCACCACTGAAAAACGCTTCCTCCTAAATCCAATCATTTATGCCGATTCGCTACATCAGTTTTGGACGAATGCAACTGTTAATGGAGAATCTATCCATTCGTCCATCAACTCTCATAAGGTGGTCATCTCTACTGCTACCATCCGCCAGATATTACTATTAGATGATGCTGCCTACCCTGTTGGATATCCTAAGCGCCACTTGATCTTTCATTTGAACAACATGGATATCAAGGCGATCTTAGTGCTTCGACCATCCTGAAGAAACATTTTCCAGATGCTGAACGCTTGATTTTTCATATGGTAAATGTTTGCCTGGCCTCGAAGACTTCTTCTTGGGATCAACTGTCTTCCAGATGGCAACAGGTAATGTTCTCTATCCTTGAACAAGAACCACTAAACTTTTCTGAAATATTTTTCTTGAATCAAGGATATTGCCACCAAACCACTTTCTAACCGTTGGATACTATATCCTCGGTTTATAATGGCCATATAGAGAATCAGCTTCATGCTGAGGGACTAGTTGGTCTGGGAGTCCCTGCTTTGCCTGTATTGCCGGAGGTATACTCCCAACACAACACTGACCAAACTCTCAAACAGGCTGCCAAGCTGCGCAAACCCACGCAGCTGGAACCCACAGCCTCCACTTCCACATCCAGAGTCCCCTCCAAACCCACAAAGAAGAAGCCTAAGAAGGCTACTCAGGGATTTGAGTCCCCTGAGGATGCTCCTGCAGCACCAAACAGGTTATCTCTACTGGCAATAACCCCCCAGTAGAGACTATGACTCCACCAACCGAAGCCGCTCAGGTTTCCTCTCAAAAGGAACCTGATGCAACCATTCAAAGGGAAGCCACACTGCTGGGATCCTCCTCACTTGAGGGGATTACCATTGAAGAGCACCACTCGTCCCGGGTGCACACTGCTTCCACACCCTCTCCTGATGCAACCGCCCCTCAAAGCCCTACAATAATTGTTGCAAAAGTGCTGACGCAGTTGCATTCCTCACCCCCCACCCAGACACCAATTAACACTGGGATAACCTCAACATCTGAGGGGGAGGATCACAATGCTTCTGTCAACCACAGCACAGGGGTTATCATGTTCCATCTTCTAGTGTAGACAAGGGGTGCGAACTACTGGTGAGGCTGCCACTGCCTCTGACTCAGCAAATGATCAGGTGCAGTTGGTAACATCTCTAAGACCTCACCAGCGGCAACAGCTGATGAAGGACATAGTCCTGAGGCTGGAAGTCCCCAGAACAAAGAACAAGGGGCACATGCTATACTTGATCTACACTCAAGGCATGTTCATCCTGACTCTGTCAGGAGGTCAGGTGATTCAGTATCAACTGATGATGACCTGAGCTTCTTCTATGATGTAGTTGCTCAAAACACCATCCTAGAGGATGAGGTTAGCAGACTCAAAGAGCTGCTGGCCAAGATGTCTCAGGATGAAAGTCCATCTGCCACCACAATACACCCACAGATGGCACCTTCTTCTGAAGGTCCCCTAAACACTCAGCCAATCCATACTTCCAACCACCAGCCTCTGCTTTTGGCACTGATTCTCAGGAACAGAACCATCCTGATCAATCAGTTGCTAACCTTCAAAAATCCCTACCTCTCATCACTCCCATGATCACAGATATAGTGATCAAAGTCATTGATGAGAGGCTTCCTACAATAATACAACCCTGGTGGAGGATTTGGTGACCAAATCACTTTCTACTGCTCAAACCCTTGCACCCAATGCAACCAAAAAGGGGGAGAGTCAGTTAGTTAAAGGAAAAAGGAAGAGGACAGATGGGGAGAAGGAGAAAGAATCAGAGAAGGTAAATGAGAAGGAGAAGGAGAGTGAGAAGGAGCTGAAGTGAATGAAAGTCAAAAAGACTTTCATGTCACATATCAAAAGAGGAAAGGAGAGTCTGAGAAGGAGAAAGAGCTGAATGATATGGTGAAAGAAGCTGATGCCAACCATAACCGTTCAATGGATAAAATCATTGAACAGTTATATCGACAGGGTTTTGACATCCAACAACTAGACTCCGAGATCAGAAGGTTGGAGACAGAGGAGATCAACTCAAGATGGGCTAGCTATGATGCCTTAGAAAGAGAAAGGCTGGAGATAATGATTAGATTTATAGCAAAATACTTGGGAAGATCTCTGATTGAAATAAGGGCCTAGACCAGGGACAACATCTTGGCAATAACCACCAAGATTTGTTCGACTGAAGCATACTCCAAAGGTTTAGTGATTGAGGCATTGAATGAAGCTGGGGTTGGGAACCGAAAAGAACTGACAAAATTTACTAAAGCCTCCCTTACAACCAAAATGCTAAAACAGTCTGAAAAGCCTCTATCCTCAAAATCACTACCTCCACAACCCACTAAAACAACCCCTTACCCTCTAAACCAACCATCCAACCCACAAAACCAAATCCTTTACCCCCAAAACCCACTGCCAGTGATGTACCTAGACAAAAGAAAAGAAAGGTACTGAGGCCTGATGAAGAAGAAGAGAGGATGAAGACAGACTGCCACTCTCTGCAGTTATCACTTTGCCTAAGGCTAAACCAATGTCCATCACTCCTTCTTCTCAAATGCATGATGTGATGATAAAGATTGAAGAGGAACAGATGCAAAGACATGATGAGGAAATGCTGAAAAGCATTGACAAAGCATATGCCACATCCTCTTCAATGATTAGCATGAAGAAAGAAGTATTAAGATTGTACACCCTTGCTAATACCTTTCAATACCAAAGGGAAAAAGTAAGGATATGGCCTGATCCTAGGGTGGCACACCGGATTGTCAAGAAAGAAATTCCTACAAAATACAAGGGCCAAGTGAAGAGGGTTGTCGACGAAGACATCACTGTGGTTCTTGTAGTGTCCCCTTGGGAAATTGTAGAAGAGTTCAAGAAAGCCTATGAAGCCAAACAACCACCCCAAAAGATGTTGGAGAATAAAATCATAAAGAAGGGATTGGTTTACAAAAGACTTGAAAACTTCAAACAAGATGAGCTCAACCTGCTCTTAGAAGGGACTCATCCAGATGAGTTTGCTTATAGACAAATAACCACGGTTGAGCTCAAGAATGGAAAACAGCCAAGTACATATCTGAAGTGTATGGCCGAGAAGGATTATTTGATGGTGTGCCCGAGGTGCTGACAATGGATGAGCAGATCATGTTTCTAAGGGCTTACACCAGGGAATCATATAGGCTGATACACGGGAAGTAGATCTCATGGTTGGGGTAACAGCTCGGTGTCCAAGTCCCCAATACAGAGCTCCCAACCATATCATGCAAAACAGATCATTAGAGCCTCCTTCCAGGCCGGTGCTGAAAAAGGGTCACTTCTCATCTGATCAAGAGGATAAAAAGACCAATCTATCTGCCAAAATAAGTGGGACTCGTCAATAACTTAGAGGTTTTGGCTGCATTGGTTCAGGGGAGTTTGTTGGACCAAAAGAACCAATGAGCCTGATCAGAGAAACCTCTAAGTCCCACAGGACATCACAACAGCTGAAGAAGACCTGATCAGCTGTTCTACAAAGTCTGAAGAATACAACTGCTGAAGCATTTCTGAAGTACTGAAGACAAAGACTGAGACAACAGCTGAAGATCTAAAGTCTGAAGACTTCAACAAGTACTGAAGACAAAGACTGAAGATCAACAGCTGAAAGACAAAGTCTGATGTACAAGTACTGAAGACATCAGCTGATGTTAACAGCTGATGACAACAGCTGAAGAGGGCTTCTTCAGTTGTTGTGATGTTTTTCTTCATCAGTAGTTTTCTTTTCCTTTCAGTAGTTTGTTACTTTCAGTACTTGTAAACAACTGAAGAGGTTGTTCTTCAGTTGTTGTAGTATCAGTAGTTTTATGTTTTTCAGTAGTTGTAAATAAGATGTTTAACACTTAGGAACATTTGTAAGAAGATGTCAGTTGTTGACATCTTCAGTAGTTGTTAAACATCAGTAGTTATAAAACGGTTACATGTCACTTTCAAGTGACATCAGCCTACGTCATCTTTCCTTTATAAGGAAAGATGACTCACCTGTTATCGTGCCTTTGAGGCCGACAATCTTAATGCAATATTCCTTTTGTCTGATATTTCTCTCTCTATAACAAAATTCCTTTATCGCTTTATATCGAATGTTCTTGCTTGAATTTGTCTAATTCTGAGCTATTCCGCTGCTATATATGTTCAATCGATTAAACCTAGAGGCTGAGATCCTAACACGGGCACATGTTGCTCTTGTTCAATACACCCATTTATGTCACCGGCGTACTTAATCCTTAGAAAGCATTCCCGGACTGTGAGGGGATGTAGCTTAGTTGGGTAGGCTCCATCCTCACCCAGATCTAAGACCCGCCTCAGATCATCCTCAGTAATCTCGATCTCTTGACCGAATATGGAGCTTGGTATACAGTGTGGCTCAACGGACCGGTCAACCCTGGTGCTTTCCCAAAATGCTTGATGTATGGATCTGTAAGGTGTGCATGGTGTTGAAATAGCTTTGAAGATCCTCGATCTCCTAAGAAATGAAATGATCCCAGCAAACTCGGAAGCATTTCGAGTGGGGCATCCAGTGAGCACAGATGTTATGCTTGGGGGTCATGGTCCATCTATCAGCCATGTTTCCGTTACACAATAAACATATACATTAGAGATGTGTATTAGAGAAGACACTTGACACTTAAACTATTTTAGATCAAGTGGTTAAATCGTGCGATTGAACCATATGACTGAGTTCAGTCGTGCGATTGAGCATGCGGTTGAGCTCAGTCGTGCGATTGAGCTTGCGACTGAACTTAGTCGTGTGTTAAGCCATGCGGTTGAGTCAGTCGTACGACTAAGTCACCGAATGATTCAATCGTGCGAGTGAATCTTGCGCCTGGCTCAATCGTGCGACTGAAGTTCATTCGGAGTGCCCATTCGCAGAAGACTCTGTGCGACACTCCGACCCCAAATCATGGTCAAATCTTAATGTTAGAGGTCGTGTTTAGACACATTAGATTCGCAGGAACTCTAAATATCACATAATGTCCTTCATTTCAACTATTATGTCCATTTAAGTGGTCTATTTTAAGAGTTTTACTGATTTCTTGATTTTAGGCGATTAGGTCAGTAAGGGTTTGATTTCACCGGTCATGTTGATCGATTTCAATCCCATAATACCTGTAGATGAAAAATAGATCGGTTAGTAACACATCAACAAGAAATCAAGGTGAGATGAAATTTTTGCAGGGTGTCTATGTATGAGCAGGTTTTGAACAATTTGAGGGGTGGTGAGAAATGCGACCGACTCACCCCTCTTTTTATATTGTCTTAATGTTCAATCGTACGACTGGACCCATATGCATGCTCCAGTCATGCGACTGAGCCCATACTCATGCTTCAGTCGGCGACTGGCTCATACTCCTTGATCGATTCGTGTGATTGGTTCAGTCTTGTAGTCCATCGCATGATTGTTCCATACTTATGGTCAGCATGTGACTGGCTCATACTTATGGTTCAATCATACGATTGGTTCATACTTATGATCCAATCGTGCGAGTGGCTCATACTTATGATCCAATCGTGTGATTGGCTCATACTTATGAGCTTGAGCCCTTTACACTTTCAACCCTTTAAATGTTATAATTTGATACACATTATGACCTTTTAACACCATTTTATCACCTCAGATGTGATCCTTTTAAATTAAGACTGATTGATCACCTCATACGTGATCCTTATAATTTAAAAACTGATTTGTCACCTCAGACGTGACCCAATTTAGTAAGTGATTCACAGAGTACACCCAGTTTTATAGTCCGACGATTAATCCTACAAACAACTAGAGAATAGAAAATGACTTAAAAATTTAAAAGAAATCAAGACATATTTTTGTTGTTTTGGGTTTGAGCAAAACAGCTTCAAGTTGATTAGATCATTTTTGGAACGATTCACTATGGAATCATATAGGTACAACAGAATCGTTTGGGAACTCCTTATTAACATGCACTAGATTCTAGATTCTTGTTATGTCTGAGAGTCATTAGCACTTTCAAGAAATCATACTAAAGCTATAAGATGCACACAATGATTTTGACTTTCAAGAATTGTAGTCATGATGATTTTCAGTATGTTTGTCCCCTTAAATCCATACACAAACTTTTGACTTACACCGGTGATGAATTAGGTTTAATTATTTCAACATGCATTTGTGGATCTCACACTTATTTGGTAATTAACATTCCTCAGGAGATTCTTAAGTGGTCTATGGGTATTGGACAAGAAGAGATTATTCTAAGAGCTTTCAAAGAGATGCCAGCCTCAGGTCATGCCATCGCACAGCAGAGAGGCACAACCAACATGAGTTCTAGAATATTTAGGTTATGCTTATCCTCAGGTCAGTGCCACCACACAGCAGAGAGGCACACACCTAGCTTCTTGTTAGAGTATTTATTTTTCTTTTTGCACATAACGCACCAACAACATATGTTATCAGCTTGATCGCTTTTAGCATTTTTACATGTGCTTTGCTCATACTTATGGTCATCCGTACACATTTTTGGCGTTTATTTTGCTCTTCACCCCTTTTGGAAATGCGTTAATTGTGTTAACCAGGGATAAGATAAGGACTCACAACAAGTTGAATAGGTTAGTTTGAATTTTTAATCACCAATGAAGTCTACTCATCTATTGTGTTGAATCTACCGACACATCATATTATGAACTAGCAATCTCTAGTTCTACTTTCTCTATGTTATCTCAGTAGCAAACTAGTTTAACTATCATTTTGACAGGATCAGCGATCACAAGTTTGATGTATTAGAGTTCAAAGCAGCGGAATAAGAACAGGAATTAGACAAATTGTAGCAAAAGATCAAGCACACACGATTATAGTGAGAGAATATATTTCTGATTCATGGAATGTTTATAGATATGGAATAATTCTAATCAAATCATTCAAATCATTCATCATATTACAATAGGTTGTTACTCCTTATATAGAGTGCAACAACCACTGCTGTTATCACGGAAAGTGACAACTGGCAGTTCTATTACAAAAATAACTGAATCTTAACAAACTACTGAAATGTTCACAACTACTGAGAACATATCAGAGTGTTAAGTACATAATATAAAACTACTGATTAGAAACTACTGAAACTACAACGACTGAAGAACAAGCTCTTTAGTCGTTTTACAAAACTACTGAAACTAGAAATATAAAACTACTGATATCACAACTACTGAAGAAGTACTCTTCAGCAGTTGTGACAAACTACTGACGCTTCAGTACTTGATCTTCAGACTTTGACCTTCAGATGTTTCATCAGCTGATGACTTCAGTAGATATCATCAGCTGATGTCTTCAGTCTTTGTCTTCAGACTTTGTACATTAGTTGTTGATCTTCAGCACTTGTAAACTCTTCAGCTGTTGTACTTCAGTACTTTGGTCTTTCAGCTTCAGTACTTGTGTTCTTCAGCCGTTCAGCTTCAGTACTTGTGTTCTTCAGCTGTTGTACTTCAGCACTTTAGTTCTTCAGCTATTGAAGTCTTCAGCACTTGATCTTCAGCTGTTGAAGTCTTCAGCACTTGTCAAACTGCTGATGAGGCTTTCAGCAGTTGTTGTGATACCATGTGGGACTTAGAGGTTTTCTGATCTTGGCTCATTGGTTCTTTTGGTCCAACAAACTCCCCCTGAACCAATGCAGCCAAAACCTCTAAATTATTTATTATCCCACTTATTGTTGGCAAAATGTTGGTCTTTTTCCTTCTTGATCAGTAGAGAAGATGACCCATGTAAGCTCCTGCCTGGGAAGAAATCTCAGATATTTGTTTGGCAGGGTATGAATGGGAACTCTGTTTTGGGGAACTGGACACAGAGTTGTTATCCCATTCATGAGATTTACTTCCCCATAATGAGTCTGTACGACTCTCTTGTGTAGGCCTCAAGGAAGGTGATTTGTTCCTCCATGGTTAGCTCTTCAGCACCTCCTTCAAACAATGATTCAGGCCCATAATACTCAGACAGGTATTTGGCCTGTTTCCCATTCTTTAGCTCCATAGTTGTTATTATTCTGTAAGCAAACTCATCCGGGTGATTACCCTCTAGGAACAACTGGAGCTCATTTTTCCTGACTTCCTCAAGCCTCTTGTAAACTAACCCCTTTTTTACTATTTTGTTTTCCAGCATCTTCAGAGGGGTTAGATTAGCTTTGTAGGCTTTCTTGAAGTCCTCTAGGATTTCCCAGGGTGAAACTACAAAGACCAGAGAGATCACTTCATCTACGATCTTTTTCACCTGGCCAATGTATCTCTGAGTTATGTTTTTCTTATGAATTCTGTGAGAGCCAAATCCTCACTCTTTCCTTTTGATATTGAAAGGTATGCCTGAGAGTGTAAAGTCTGAGGGCTTGCTTCTTCATATTGATGATAGAAGATGTGGCTGCATAGGCTTTGTCAACTCTCTTCAGCAATTCCTCATCATGCTGTTTATGAAGCTCTTCTTCTTCTAGCTTCACTTTAACCATTTGTCTTTGGACTTCAGAAGTAATTGCTGAGGAGTGACTTGTGCCTTAGGCAACTGAATCACAGCTGAGAGTGGCAGCCTATCTTCATCATCTTCTTCATCATCTTCTAGCCTCAATACCCTTCTCTTCTTCTTCAAGGGTATATCATCGGCTATGGGTTTGAGGGTAAGGGAGTTGGTTTGGTGGGTTGTGATTTGGGTAGTTTTGGTGTGGGAATGTTGACAGGCTGTTCTAGCATTCTTGAGGTGAGTGTGGCTTTTGATTGCTTGGCTAGCTCAGTCCTGCTCCCAGCACCCGCTTCATTCAAAGCTTCAATAACAAGCCCCTTAGTATATGCTTCAGACGAACAGATCTTGGTGGTGATTGCCAAGATACTATCCCTGGACCAAGCTTTGATTTCGATCATTGATCTTCCAAGATATTTTGCAATAAATCTAATCATGATCTCAAGCCTTTCTCTTTCTAACACTTCATAACTTGCCCATCTATTCTGGATTTCTTCAATCTCTAATCGTCGAATCTCAGAGTCAAGTTTATTGGTGTCATGGCCTTGCCTAAACAGCTGATCAATGATGTTGTCCATTGATCTGCTGTGTTCGGCATCAGCCTCTTTTATCAGTAGCTCCAAGGCTTTATCTTCAGCAATATGATCATCAACACCTTTCTTTCGCTTGTAGGTGAGCAGTGGTTGCTGTTCTTTCTCCTCCTCTTGGGCTTGCTTCGCTTCCTTCTCTTCCTCTGATCTTTTCCTCTTCTTTTCTTTCACTGCAGTACTCTCCCCCTATTTGGATGCATTGGAGGAAGGGGTTTGTACCGCAGAAAGTGTCTTTTGCACAGCAGCATCAATCAAGGGTTGTAAAGTTGAGGAAAGCCTCTCATCAATGGCTTTAGTCACAATATCAGTGATTATGGGTGTGATGAGAGGGAGGGAATTTTGAAGTACAGCACCTATTTGCTCAGGAGGGTTCTGTTCCTGAGAAATAGGGCCTGAAGCAGAGGCAGGTGGTTGAGTTTGGAGTGGCTCAGTGTTTGGGGAACCTTCAAGTGAAGGTGCCATTGTGGGGTGGTAGAGGCAGATGGTCTTTCGCTTGTGAGAGTTGGTCAAGTAGGTTTTGTAGCCTACTGACTTTCTCTTCAAGGATTGTGTTCTGGGCAAGAACATCATAGAAAAAGCCCAGGTCATCATCAGCCGAAGCTGAATCATCTGACCTCCTGCTTAGAGCAGGATTTAAATGCACTAGGTGTAGACCAGTTGTTGCATGTGCCCCTTGTGCTTGGTACTGGGGACTTCCAGCCTCAGGACAATGTCCATCATCAGCTTTTGCCTCTAGTGAGGTCTTAGCAATGTTACCAGCCTCATTCTGATCATGTGCTGAGTCAGAAGAGGTGGCAGCCTCACTAGACATTCTAAGCTCCTTGTCTACACCAGGAGATAGAAGTGGTAAACCCCTGTGCTGTGGGTTCTCAAGTGCACTGTGTTCCTCCCCCTTAATTGTAGAGGTGTTCCCAGTAGTAAGTGGTTTCTGGGGAGGGGGTGAGCAGTGCAGTGAGTCAGCACTTGTGCAACTATTAAAGTTGGGTTGTGAGGGGCGGTTGTTTGGGGTGAAGGGATAGAAGCAGTGTGCACCTGGGGAGGTTGGTGCTTTTCAATGGCAATCTCCTCAAGTGAGGAAGATCCCAGATATGTAGGTACCCCTTGTGTGGTTGCTGCAGGCTCCTGTTGAGAGGAAGCCTGAGCGGCTATGGCTGGAAGAGTCATTGTATCCACTAGGGGGTTTGGACTAGTGGATATATCCTGCGTTTGTGGTGCAGGGGCATCCTCAGGGGACTCAATTCCCTGAGTAGCCTTTTTGGATTTCTTTTTGGTGGGTTTGGTGGGGACTTTTGATTTGGAGTGGTGGCTGTGGGTTCCAGCTGCGTGGGTTTTCGCAGCTTGGCAGCCATTTTGAGTGTCTGGTCAGAGTTGTGCCGGGAGTATACTTCCGGCAGAACAGCCGTAGCAGGGACTCCTAAGCCAACAAGTCCCTCAGCATTAAGCTAGTTTGTAATGATGGCCATTATGAACCGTGGATATAGTATCCACCGGTTGGCAGTTAGTTTTTGAGCCATATCCTTGAGCTCGAAAATATTATTTCTGAAAAGTTTAGCGTTTGTTGCTCAAGAATAGAATACATACCTGCTGCCATTTTGTCGACATTTGATCCCAAGACGACGTCTTAGGAGCTAAACATACATTCACCATGTGAAAAATTAGGCGTTCAGCGTCAGGAAAGTGTTTCTTCATGATAGTGGAGGCACTGAGATTGCCTTGATATCCATGTTGGGCAAAGGATAGATCTGTGGTGCCCGTCGAATATCCAGCAGGAGATATAGCATCATCCAGATGAAGAATTTGACGGATAACTGCAGGAGTGATGACTACTTCTTGTTGTTGACGACCGACTGGAGAGATGGTGCGTTGTGCTCCCCAGTGGTAATAGTAACGTTCATCCAAAATTGTTGAAGGGATTCGGCATGTAGTATGGGATTCAGAAGAAATGCCGTTTTGTATTGGGACAGAACCATAAGATCGATAGCAGTATCGAACTTAGCCCAGATAGGCGATTTAGTAAGGTAGGCAACACAGTGTGTCGCGGTTTATTTGCATGGACGCCATTGAGAAGAGAGAAGTTTTGGAGAGGAACGTTAGGTTTGAAGAAGATGAAGCATTGAAGGCTTAGGTCAGGATTATTTATAGGGTACTGGTAAGAAAACGACTGAAGGATGTGGTGTTAGTCATCAGTAGTTTTAAATGACCGTTGACATGGTATTATCCTTTCAGACGTTGAAACAGCTGAAGTCGTGGTGTTAGGCATCAGAAGTTAGAAAACTACTGAAGACCGTGGTTTTGACTTCAGATGATTGAAACAACTGAGGACTTGGTGTTTGTCATCAGTAGTTATGAAACTACTGAGGACAATGGTTTTGTCATCAGCTGTTGTAAACAACTGAAGACTTGGTATTAGTCATCAGTAGTTATAAAAACTACTGAAGACATGGTATTGCTTCAGTTGTTTAGAATGAAACAGCAGTTGTACAAACGACTGAAAAGAAATTTTCATCAGCTGTTTTCGTCAATTCTAGCTTTTCAGCTGTTTCATACTGTCCTCAACATATTCATCAGCCTTTTTGCGGATTTCAGTTGTTTTCATAGGACATCAGTACTTATCTGTTTTACTGATTTCAGTAGTTGTAACTACATCAGTAGTTTGGAACAGATAAAGTACTTCAGTACTTATGAGGCATTTAGCCATCAGTAGTTATAAAAACTACTGAAGGGAAAAGGACCATCATCAGTACTTATATGTGACATGGGTACCAATGATCACCAGTAATTACTACTGAATCATCAGTAATTGTCACTTATTCTAGCTGCAGCATACCAAGCCTTAACACCAGGTTTTGGAAAGTTGAACTATCCAAAGGCTTAGTAAAAATGTCTGCAAGCTCATCAGCACTAGGCACAAACTTAGGATCAATCAGACCTTTTTCAAAACAATCCTTATAAAATGATGTCTGATCTCTATATGTTTGGTCCTAGAGTGCTGGACTGGATTTTTGACAATACACAGAGCTGAAGCACTATCCATTAACAATGGAGTCTTAGTCTCTGTAATGCCATAATCCAGAAGTTGGTTCTGAAGCCAGAGTACCTGAGAGGTGCAACTTGCAGCAGCAATGTACTCTGCTTCAGCAGTTGATGTAGCAACTGAGGTCTGTTTCTTGCTCTGCCAAGAAATCAGGCAGTTGCCTAGGAATTGACATCCACCAGAAGTTGATTTCCTGGTCAACTTACACCCTGCATAGTCACTGTCAGAAAAAGCAACTAATTTACCAGAATGTCAGTAGAATACCATAAACCTAGAGATGGAGTGCCTTGCAGATATCTAAAGATCCTCTTGACTGCAATCAGATGAGATTCTTTAGGTGCCTGAAATCTAGCTAAACACATGTAGCAAACATAATATCTGGTCTAGAAGCTGTTAAATACATCAAGGACCCAATCATACATCTGTAAAGTGTTTCATCAACCACTTTACCTTTCTGATCTGTATCCAGTTGTGTGGTGCTGCACATGGGGGTAGAACAAGGCTTACAGTTTTGTAAATCAAACTTTTGCAAAAGATCTTTTGTGTATTTGGATGATGAATGAAATTCCATCAGCCTTTTGTTTGATTTGCAACCCCAGAAAGAAAAATAACTCCCATGGCACTCATTTCAAACTTCTGTTGCATCAACTTTGTAAATGCATCACACAACTTGGATCAGAGGATGCAAAAATGATATCATCTACATAAATTTGAACAAGTAGATTATGCTGCCCAGCTTTCTTTCTTAAATAAAGTCTTATCTATGGAGCCTCTAGTGAAATTATTTTCCGAAGAAAGTTTGATAATGTCTCATACCAGGCTCTAGGAGCTTGTTTTAACCCATAAAGAGCCTTATCAAGCTTATACACCCAATTAGGAGTTTATTGTCCTCAAAGCCTGGAGGTTGACATACATAAACCTCTTCTTTAATTTTTCCATACAAAAATGCACTTTTGACATCCATTTGAAAAACTTTAAGGTTTTGATGAGCAGCATAAGCTAAAAACAATCGAATTGCTTCCAGTCTGGCTACAGGGGCAAAGGTTTCATCATAATCAATACTTCTTTCTGTGCAAACCCTGAACAACAGTCTGGCCTTGTTCTTGACAATAAGCCCATTTTCATCAGTTTTGTCCTAAACACCCATTTAGTGCCTATTGCACACTTACCTGGAGGTAGAGGAACCAGTTCCACACTTGCTGTTTCTTGAACTGAAGAAGCTCAAGGCATGGCATCACCCATCCATTGTCCTTTAAAGCATGTGATAATTCTTTGGCTCTTGGACTGATGAAGAGAGCATAGAAGCAGAAATTTGACAATTGACTTCTTGTTGATATCCAGCAGTGATATCACCAATGATTTGAGACATAGGGGGATTCTTCAGATCTTGATACACAATGAGATCTGTGCAAGTGTTTGTAGTAGGCTCAGCAGTAACAGATGGTGATGGTGAATCATTTCCTTGAAACCAATCAGTGGATGGTAATTCAAAGGAAGTTGAATTCAAGGAGATCTCATCAGCATTTGTTGTGGATGGTGCTACTGGAGCTACAGGAACATCAGGTCTAGCTGAATCAGGCAGTTGATCACTAAACCTGAAGAGGTGAGTATTGCAATATCATCATCATCAGCACCAGCAGTACCACCAGGTGGTGAACTGTTGACAGGAGCAACAGCAGGAGTTTGATAAGGAAATATTGCAGTGTCCAATCAAATAACTCCACAGGGCTTTGTGGAATCTTGTCCTTTGGAGATTCATTGAACTTAACATGTAGAGTTTCTTCAACCATCTTTGTCCTGCAGTTGAAGACTCTGTATGCCTTGAAAGTAGATGAATAACCAACAAAATACCCTGCATCCACCTTAGGATCAAATTTACGGAGTTGATCCTTTGTGTTGAGAATAAAACAGGGACACCCAAATGCTTTGAAAAATGAAATCAAAGAGCCAAATGATGGAGGACTTCATATGGAGTCTTCATCAACCTCTGATTTACTAAAACTCTATTTTGCACATAGCAAGCTGTGTGACAGCTTCAGCCCAAAAGGTCAATGGCAAACCTGAGTCAGCCAGCATGGACCTTGCAGCTTCAATGAGGGTCCTGTTCTTTCTCTCCACTACTCCATTTTGTTCTGGAGTCCTTGGGATGCTAAACTGCCTTTTGATCCCCTTTGAAAGATAGAAGTCATCAAGTGTATGATTTCTGAATTCAGTTCCATTGTCACTCCTAATACACTTGACTGGAAGGGAATATGCTTCTCAATATACAACACAAAGTGAATAATCTCTGAGCAACCTCATCTTTGAATGTAGAAAGAAAGTCCACACAAATCTGGAGTAATCATCCACAATTACCAGACAGTATTTCTTCTTTGCCATGCTCATTACTCTCACAGGACCAAATAGATCCATATGCAGTAATTGCAAGCAGACAGTGGACTTAGGCACTTCAATAGGAGGGAATGAGACTTTGTGTTGTTTTCCTTTTAAACAAGCAGTGCAGGTTTCATCACAGTGAAACTCCTTTATTGGTAAGCCTCTGACGAAACTATTGTGGGTAAGCTGATTCATGTTTTTGAGATTAACATGACCAAGCCTTCTGTGCCACAGTTTAGATTCTTGTGAAGAGGCTTTGGAAAATAGGCAAGGATTGCCTTTGAGATCTATTTTCTTGGAAAGATCTAAGGCATACACTCTTCCTGTCCTGTTGGCTCTCAGGAGAGTGTGATCATCCAACACTTGTCAATCAAGTGCAACACTTTGGATGACAGAATCCTACAGTTTGACTGGTGAAAAGAGCAGCATGGCCTTTATCGCACATTTGACTGACACTCAAGAGATTGTACTTGAGATTTTCCACATGATTAACATCATCAAATTTGATTTCTCCATTGGAGACAAAACCTTACCAATGATGTAACCCCTGGCATCATTGCCAAAAGAAACAAATCCCTTCTTTCTTGAGAGTAGTCATGAAGAAGAGAGTGTTCCCAGTCATGTGCATAGATCCCCCACGGTCTACATACCAGATGCTACTTTGGCATGTGAAGAACCCTGCAACAATAAACATTCAGTTAGTCTTGGAGACCCAAACCTTTTTGGTTTTGGGCCTGGTCTCATCAATAGATGGTAAACTGACAGGTTATTTGGAACAACAGCCTGAGAGGAAGAAGATGGTGTAGAAAGGAGTCATTTGGCTTCTGTGGTTTCAACATAGGAGCATCTAGTTGGTTAACTCTACCCAACAGATGTTGAACCATCATGACCAGCTGTGTCGATTTTGTGATAAAGCTTTCAGCTCATCAGACACATTGCCAGTGGAGTTTGATAAGGTCCTATGTGCACCTTCTTCTTCTGAGCACTCTCAGCTGTCACCTTTAACCCCTCCTTTTTGGATTTCTTTGAGGACTTAAGGGTTACAGGATTTGATGTTGCTGATACAAATGTAGTCTCAAACTCAGTTTTCATTTTTACCATTTTCTCATTAATTTTCTTTTGTTTGAGTTTGGAACCTCTTTTGTACCAACAATCATCTGTAAGATGATTGAACAAACCACATACTTCACATGGTTTCTTCTTCATCTTAGGTTGATCATCAACTAAAGAGGGTGAAGCAACTGAAGACTTGTTCTTCAATGCTTTAGAAGCATGTTTGCTTTCTTGACTGCCTCTTTAGTAGTCTTCAAACTCTTTCTACTGCCAGTTTTCTTCTCTTCAGTACTGATAGCAGTTGAAGTTTGAACTTCAAGTGTTAAATCCTGATCCCTAGTCCTTTCAGGACCTTCAGAATTAACTCCTGAGTTGATCAACTCATTGATCATGTGAGTGTCAGCATTTGAACCATCAACATCAGCTGATAGGTTCAAAGAGGGCTTGATGCTGATTGCTACTTCTGATTGTGTTGTATCAGAAGGTAGATCACATGATGTGATGGATTGGTTATCACTCTCACCATCAGATTCTACTTCTGCTCTCTGGAGTAAAATCTGTAGGTGGAGCAGTGTGATTGTAACCAATGCCAAACTTCACATTGGAAGCAGATTGCTTACTAAGAAGCATTTCAAAACCTTTGCATGATTGTACCCATCTATCACACTCTACCTGGGTAACTGCAAGGGTTTCTTTGAGATCTTTGTACTTCTCTAGAAGTACCTCTTCTCTAGCCTTATCATCAATTATTTGGCATTTCAGTTTGTAAATCTCATCATTTTTATCTTTAAGTACAGACTCAAATTCAGCTTTGTTTTTGGAAATTATTTGTTCTAGCTCAATGTTCTTATTAATTAAAGCTACATTTGCTTCTCTAATGGAAGCAAATGCTGCTATGCATGGTTCAGAACATAATTTGGCTTTTGCCTCAGAGGATACCTGTGATACCTGAGGTGTAGAGGCATTAGAAAATGAAGTATCAGCAGACTCCAAAACCATAAGAGCTAGATTCCCAAAAGGACTATCACCACCATGTTGACCAGCACCTGAGAACAGTTGTCATGACCAGACATGTCATCTGGTAAACTGCTCCAGTCAACAACTCCTGGGGTGAAGAAGCTGTGTTGTTGAGGTTGAGTTTGTTGATAAGATTAGGATGGCTGAGGTTCTGGTAGTGCATGAGGTTGTGGTGCCATAGGAACTTGAACTTGATTTGACTGTGGCATGTAATAACAAGGGTACGGATATGGCATTTGCCCTGAGGAACAAAATATGCTGAGATTGTTGTTGAGGATGATGGCTAGAAGTGACAAGATGTTGCCCTCTTGTTGTTGACTATTGCCAGGAAAAGTCACAAAGGGTGCAGTGGAGTTAGATCCAGTTGATCTACACTCTCTTGCAAAGTGTCCAAGCCTTTGGCATTTGTGACACTCAACTTGCTCTTGTCAAAACCAACTTTGGTTTTGCCAGAGAGTCCTGGGAATTTTCTTCCAGTTCTTTTATAGAACTTCTGAGATCTGATATTTATCAGGGCCATTTGGCTGAAAATATCCATCTCTTCTAAGTCGTCATCAGCAATCCCCTTGAGATCATCCATGATGAAGCATAAATTGTCATTATTACACCCAGTAAACTGACCATCAACACTCACAAATGCAGAATCAGAAGTACTTGAAGAGAAATTAATATGCTCATCATACTGGCATTCAGATGAAGCATATTCTGACTCGACCAACCAAGGCAATGTTGCCTGGTACAAAGTCTTCAGTGAGCTTTCCAGATGAAGACAGCTTTCTCTTCTATTCTATCTCTCTCTCAAACGTGAGCAGTTTCCCATGGAGTTGGGTGAGAGATAGTTTGTCCAACTTGCACTGGAGCGTAGGACAAAATATATGTGTCCCATCTCTCAGGCAGTGATCTGAGAAATCTGTTATTCATCTGAATATTTGTGTACTCAAGTTTGACCATTTTAATTCAGAGATCAAACAAGAGAACCGCTCATATTGTTGAGTCAGTGTCTCACCCTTTCTATGAAAATGTCTCATATTGTTGGGCAAGTATTTCTCTATATTTGCCAAGACCTCATCTGTTCCTCCAATTGTTCTTTCAAGGCATTCCAGAGGTCATGGGCAGTTTCATGATGCATTAGCCTAGAATAGATTTCATTTGGCAGTGCCATGGCCAGAATTCCATGGGCTTTTGCATCAATTTCAAGCAACTTCTTATCCTCATCTGAGTATTGCTCTCTCCTCTTCGGAACCATTTGATTGGTTTCCGGGTTATTCACCATAGGCTTGTGTAGACCATGTACCACTGATGTCCAACAACCTGTGCTGTTAACACAGGTGATGGAGCATTCGTCGTTGCCATATGTTATACTCATTCCTAACCAGCATTGGTGGCTTGGTTGAGGAACCAGTATTGTGAGGTTCATTGGAGGGAGTAGTCATTTTCAGTTCAAAAACAATTTAATTCAAGCTTTTAAAAGTTTTACACAGACCATAACAACTCAATGAAAACCAAGAAAAGATCTCAGGATGAATGACCAGAAATACAGAAAATTCAATCTCTATAACGTTTCTTGCAAAAACAAAAGCTAATTCAATCAAACATAGATCTTGAATAGCAGTTCAATGATCAATTATTAGATCGATCAATGGTGAACCGCTCTGATACCATTTGACAGGATCAGCGATCACAAGTTTGATGTATTAGAGTTCAAAGCAGCGGAATAAGAACAGGAATTAGACAAATTGTAGCAAAAGATCAAGCACACACGATTATAGTGAGAGAATATATTTCTGATTCATGGAATGTTTATAGATATGGAATAATTCTAATCAAATCATTCAAATCATTCATCATATTACAATAGGTTGTTACTCCTTATATAGAGTGCAACAACCACTGCTGTTATCACGGAAAGTGACAACTGGCAGTTCTATTACAAAATAACTAAATCTTAACAAACTACTGAAATGTTCACAACTACTGAGAACATATCAGAGTGTTAAGTACATAATATAAAACTACTGATTAGAAACTACTGAAACTACAACGACTGAAGAACAAGCTCTTTAGTCGTTTTACAAAACTACTGAAACTAGAAATATAAAACTACTGATATCACTACTGAAAGAAGTACTCTTTAGCAGTTGTGACAAACTACTGACGCTTCAGTACTTGATCTTCAGACTTTGACCTTCAGATGTTTCATTAGCTGATGTCATCAGCTGATGTCTTCAGTCTTTGTCTTCAGACTTTGTACATCAGTTGTTGATCTTCAGCACTTGTAAACTCTTCAGCTGTTGTACTTTAGTACTTTGGTCTTTCAGCTTCAGTACTTGTGTTCTTCAGCCGTTCAGCTTCAGTACTTGTGTTCTTCAGCTGTTGTACTTCAGCACTTTAGTTCTTCAGCTTTGAAGTCTTCAGCACTTGATCTGATCTTCAGCTGTTGAAGTCTTCAGCACTTGTCAAACTGCTGATGAGGCTTTCAACAGTTGTTGTGATACCATGTGGGACTTAGAGGTTTTCTGATCTTGGCTCATTGGTTCTTTTGGTCCAGCACATTTTTCTTTAGTTGTGCTTAGACTTCTTAGACGTGTACTTTGAATTTCGCAATTTGAGCACACTATTTTCTATAGACTTTGAATCAGAATCACAGATTTGATTTTATTTCTATTAACTAAGCTGCCCTCCCCCGTCGTTTTGTTGTTTTTTTATTTAAGTAATTAAATACTAGACTAAACTATTCTCCACCTAAAATTATGAAACCAAAAAATCTTTTTGTGTTTTGAATTTTAATAGACAGGATAATAAAATGAAATAAACTAAAATAAAATAACTACACTAGTCGGACTACGAACTTTCGTCTTCTTGAATCACATCATTTTTCCTTTTCACGCCATTAACTTCTAAAAGATATAAAAATCTCGGTTTATCAAATGCTTTTGTGTAGAGGTTGGCGCGTTGAAAATCCGTATTAATTTTAACCACATCGATTAATTGCTTTTCAAAACAATCACGTCTAAAATCATACTTAATACCGATGTGTTTAGTTTTAAGATGTTAGACCGGATTTTTGGTTACAACAATAGCAGCAGAATTATCAACAAAAATAGGAGTGTTAGAAAATTGCAAATTATAGTCCCACTTTTTCTGTTGAATCCAAATTATTTACGAACAACAACTAGCAGCAGCAACGTATTCAGCTTCACATGTTGACAGAGTAATGGAGGTCTGCTTCTTACACTGCCAGGTGACTAACCGTCTACCAAAGAACTGACATCCCACTAATGTGACTTGTAATTCATTTTGCAACCGCCATAATCCAAGTCACTATACGCTATAAGCTCAAAGTCATCGTCATGAGGACACGACAACCCAAGTGTTGGAGTACCCTTCAGATAACGAAAAATCCTTTTGATGCCGATGAGATGTTTTACTTTTGGTTTCGCCTGATATCTGGAATAAAGACACATCGCATACATGATATTAGGTCGTGAGGCTTTGAGGTACACGAGAGATCCGATCATTCCTCTATACATGATGATATCAACCAGATCACCATTTTCGTCGGGTGCCACGTCATGGTTTGTAGCAAGTGGAGTTCCAACTACTAAAGCATTATCCATGTCGAATCGACTGAGGATATCACCTACATACTTGGTCTAATGTAGGAAGATTCCTTTTGGTGTCTGATCCACCTGTAACCTGAGAAAGAACTTCATCTCCCCCATGACACTCATCTTAAATTCTGCTTTCATTATAGATTCAATTTCTTTACATAAATTTTCGTTTTTGGAACCGAAGCTTATATCATCAACATAAATCTGTACTAACAGTAAGTCGCCATCTTTTTCTTTGATGAAGAATGTACGGTCAATCACTCCTCTGTGAAAACCATGTTTCACAAGATGAGTTGAGAGTTTCTCATACCAGGCTCTAGGGGCTTGATGGAGATCGTAGAGAGCCTTATCCAGCTTGTAAACTCTTTCCCAATGAAATGGATCCTCAAATCCTTTGGGTTGACTGACATAAACCATCTCATGGATTTCACCATGAAGGAATGCACTCTTAACATCTAGTTGATAGTCTTTCATCTTCATGTAGGATGCATAAGCTAGAAATATACATATTGCTTCCATCCTTGCCACTGGTGCAAACACTTCATTGTAATCTATGCCTTTGACTTGTCAAAATCCTTGTACTACAAGTCGGGCCTTATTCATGATTATGACCCCTTGGTCATCTTTCTTGCATTTCTGTACCCATTTAGTGCCAATCACCTTAGCACCTTTTGGTTTGTCCACAAGGGTCCATACTCCTAACTTCTTGAACTGTAGGAGTTCTTCTTGCATCACACTGACCCATGCCTCATCGTTTAATGCTTCACTAACATATTTTGGATCAAATTGAGACACAAAACATTGATATGCTCCATCGTGAAGGTATCCATTTTCCATTACCGAGGCATAGTCAGCTGAGTACAGCTGATTTCTGGTCTGTACTCCCAATCGAACATCCCCAATGACATTGTCCAAGTTATGATAAATGTTTAGCCGAGAGCAGGAGTTGTTGGAACAACCACCTCATTATTCAGATTGTTAAACTCAGGTTTAGGATCTATAGCTGTTGGAGTATGAGGTTTCGAAGTGTCAGAGGCATCTTGATTTGATGTTTGTGTACTTTCATTAGTAGGAACCTGTTCCTCCTGGTGCTCATTAGCAGTCTCAACTGCCTCATCATCAGATGAAGACTTACTCACTTCAAAGTCTTCCCCTAAAGGGCAAGAAGAATCATCTAATGGACCAGTTGATGTTGAGTTTGGTGGAGGAGTGTTAAGAGCATCGTACATCATCCTAGCAAAAAGCTCATCATTAGTATGAGAAGGTGGCAGATTGAAGGATTTGAAGAATCCATCATAGTCAAAGAAGGATAAGGGTCCTTTCCCAGTTGGGGGGGGGGGTGTATCTTTGAATGTCAACATTGCACCACACTTCTACCTGACCTATTGAGTTGTTGTAAACTCTCTTGTCTGGTATGCTGTATCCGAGAAATATCCCTTCTTCTGCCTTCTCCCTGAACTTCCCATTTTGAGTCTTCTTCAACAATGTACAAGGTACACCAAACAGTTCTAGATACTCCAAATTAGGTTTACGTTGCTAGAGTAGTTCATAACACATTTTCGCATGTCGCTTGACCATTAAGACTCGATTGAGCATGTAGCACGCATTTCCCACTGCCTCATTCCAGAATTGAATACACAGTTTTAAGTCAGCAAGCATTGTTCTAGCAGTCTCGATCAAACTTCGATTCTTTCTTCAGCTACATTGTTCATCGGTGGAGTGTAGGCAGAGTAAATTGATGAACAATTCCTCTTTCTCTACAGTATGCCTCCACCCACTGATTCTTGAATTCAGTGCCGTTGTCTAACCGAATCTGCCTAACTTTCAGCTTGTAGAGTGATTCCAATGTAGTTACCAGATGTTTGAATGATTCAAAAGCTTCTGAATTGGCTTTCAAAAATATAACCCAAGAGAATCTTGAGTAATCATCTGTTACTACAAAGCATATAGATCTCCAACAATGCTCCTTGTGCTAATAGGGCCAAACAGATCCATGTGCAGAAGCTCGAGAGGCATATCAATAGAGTTGACTTTGTTTGCCTTATGAGCCTTCTTGGTCTGTTTCCCTTTCTTGTAAGTTATGCAGAAGTCTGGAAGCTGGAAGTTCTTGACATTTACACCATTCACTAGATCATTCTGAATGAATCAAGTGATTTATCTTCCTAGATTGATGTGCCCTATTCTCCTATGCCATGAGACTGAGTCTCTCTCAGTTGCCTTTGACAAGAAGCATTGAATAGTGTGATCAGTTGTGGACGCTTTTAGTAGATCGAAGACATACACGTCATTATATCGTGAAGCTGACATGAGAACCTTATCCTCCTCAATCACATAGTCCTTCTTCAACATATAACACTTCTTGTTGTCAATACAACCTTAAAGCCTTTATCACTGATTTGGGAGAATGAAAGTAAACTCTTCTGAAGTTGTTGAACATATTTTACCTTGTCAAACTTTACTTTCTCATTTCCTACTTTGCCTTGTGCCGTGGTAGCCTCTTTTGTTCCTAGCAAATGAAACATCTCCCCCTTTGATTTGTTTGACATTGAAAAGGAGGGATGAATTCCTGTCATGTGCCTCGACGCCCCACTATCAATAATCCAGGTATTACTGATAGCGCTGTAGCGGACACCCTGCACAGTCAAAGAAACTTGTTAGTTCAGATTTGGGACCCAATCCTTAACTAGCTTGGGTGACCCAGAGGAATCACACATCATAAACTTAACCCATTATCTGTTAGAGGATGAGGGCATATCTTTCTTCTTATCATTCTTACTATCTGTTAGGTCTAGGATCAATAGATCTAGTCCATTTTGTATAGGCTTAGTACTTGAATTAATATTTGTAATGAATGGTTGTAATTCATTATTGTGTATGCATTAAATATATAGGTTAACCCATATATATGTGTGTTGATTTATGTATGTGTGCACATACAAACATTATACTTGGTCAATTTCTGAAATTGACTAAGTGTAAGAAACATCTACGGATGAACATTTTGTTCTTCCATAGATATTTTCCTTATATGTAAAATTCCATCTGAAGATCTTCTGTGGATGAACAACCAGGGCTAAGGAACAAGTCTCCTACGGAAGAACAAGACTTCTGCGGAAGAGCAAGTTCCTGCTAAACAACAAGTCTCGTGTGGAAGAACAACTATCTACAGAAAGCAATATTCCTGCGGAGTCCAACACTTGTATTCAAACAATACAAGTGTTACAAGTCAACATGTCAGTTATGCGAATCCCAAGAAATCTGGAGATTCCTTAATAGAAACAATTCAAATCCCAAGAGATCTGGTATTTTCTTAATAGAAACATCATTGTCTATATGCATGGATCCTAGATTTCAAATCAAAGGACGGCTTCAACAATAATAGCAATACGACAAAACATCACACAATCAAACCCTAGCAGCCGTTACATCAAAAAATTTTCAATATCGTTCATTAGTTATTTGTAATCATTGACGTGTTTTAATGAATTATAGTTGATTTAAACAGATTATTAGTTGTGTTTCATCAATCGTGTTCTTGAATATTTATTGATATTGAATATCATCTAACACGAACAATTAAACCAATCCAACGTTGATTCCGCAAATGTTTAATTGACATCAACTAACGCTGATAATTCATGATTGTGATCCTTGGATTCATAGGTGGTATTAGAGCTAAGTGCTCATTGATTTAGATCAATTGATCTATCTATGTTAGTTGTGTTTATTGTTCTTGAATCTTTAGATTTATTAGTTTTTACTATTGAATCTATTGTTCTGAAGCAAAAGTGTGTGATATTTAATCTGTCGTTTAACTTGAATCTATATTCAAATCAATTGAATAGCAGATCTTAGGCATTGACCAACTCAACATCTTGTTCATATCTCTTGAACAAATTCATTAGTTAACATCTTAGATCTTAACTAATCATGAGAAACTTTGGTGGATCATCCTATCAACCGCCAAAGTTGGAAACAAAAGCAGATTTCAAGTCCTGGAAAATCAAGTTCGAGAATCATGTAAACTATACAGTTTCTGACTTATGGGTTTCCGTAACAGAAGGTCCTTATATTCCACCCACCCTCGGGCCAGAATATAATGATAACAATCAACCCATAAGCACAAAAGATCTATCACCTAATGATATTAAGAAGGTTAAAGTTGATATCAAAGCATACAGCTTGCTTAGTATGGCTTTACGAGAAGAAATTTGAGCAGATGTGGAAACTATAAAATAGCAAATTCCTTGTGGAAGATTCTTTCTATGAAGAGAGTGATGAAATATGAAGCATTAGGAAGGACACTCTGCATTCACAATATGAAATTCCATCTGTTAAGTGCTCTAGAAAGATTAACATGTTGTCTTTATTTGTCTTTTAAAAGTTTCTAATAGTATAAGGACTATTTGTGTAATTTGTTAGTTCCTTTACTTTTTGTTTTCAGTATAAATAGCTTAGATTTGCAGTAAATAGTAACGAATACACAAGATATTCGAATCTGCTTTCATACTTGTAATTGTCTTAGCTTGATATTAATGAAAACTTGAATTTTATTGATATCTTGTTTTGATTTGATTACTTTGTGTGAATTTCATTGAATTGTGTTCATAAATCATCATAGATTGATTCTATCAAATGGTATCAAAGCTGTTGGTAAGCTCTTAGTGATTGATTTTTTGAAGTTTATCGAACTTGAAAAACCTCAAAAATCTCACTGAACCTGTGATTGAGATACAATTCAATTGAAAATTTGTGAATTTCAGTTGTGTTTCATCATTAGAAACATGATTTGAATCACAATTAGCAGATCATTCATCAAATTCAAGTCAATTTGTTGAATTTGTTGTTCGAAAAAAGTTTGAAGTTTCGAACTGAAAATCTCAAAATTGAGTGATTTGTTGTTGAAATTGAAGAAATGGATATTAAGAGGAATGTTTATCGGCATAAAACTCGTTTAATTGAAAAGTTTCAATCGAATTCATCACATTTGTAGAATTCAGAAGATTTTTGAGTCTGTTACATTCATTTGAAGATGATGAATGTGTCGCATGAGCTGAGATTGACTGAATTTGTCTAAGTGTTAGTCCCATTAACACTGTGTAGACATTCTTAGTCAGTCGTTTGAGTACTGTTGAAGAGAAGAATCTCAGACGTATAACCTTTGTTGAGTTGATAACTGTTAGGCGCTTGATAACTGTTTAGGCGTTTGACAACTATTTAGACGCTTGACAACTGTTTAGGCGTTTGACAACTATTCAGGCGTTTGACAACTGTTTAGGCACTTGAAACCTTCTAGACGCATTAATACTTAGAGACGTTTTGAAAAAATTTTCTAAGGCATTCCCTTAGACAACCCTCAACTTAGACGCATCAACTGTTGAGGCGTTTGAATACTGTTCAGACGTTTCAACCTTGATACTTAGAATTTTTTTAAGAAAATTCTTTGAAAACTTTTTCAATTTTTTAAAATTCAAAATATAAGAAAACAACAAAAATATAAGAATGGTGAAATCAGAAGATTCTAAAACAGAGTTCCAAAACTTAAAAATAGAGCTGATTTCAAAAATTGGTCTCTTAGACTAAAACAACATTTTAATTCCATTGACACTGATCTCTGGAAATCTATAGAAAAAGGACCATACATTCATATAATAACTGATGGACCAGACAGAGGATTTGTGTATACTAAAGATTCTCCAGAACCTTATCCAGAAGATGATCTTCAAGGAGATGATCTGAAAAGATTAAGAATGATATAAAGCCTAGTCATTGATGTGTAAAGGACTGCCTTTGGAAGTTCTTACAAGGCTTGTGCATATCAAACTGGATATACACTATATAAAGCATTGAAGATCATTTGTGAAGGAGGTAAGGAGATTCAAAATCTAAAGAAACAAAAGTTGAAAAGACAATTAGAATTGTTTCAACATTTGTCCGGAGAGACAATAAATCTGATGATGAACAGATTTGTTCAACTCATAACTGAGATATCAATAGCTGGTATCAACCTATCTTGAAGATTTAAATCTTAGACTACTCAATGCTTTACCATCATCATGGAAACAAACTGTAACCTACTAAAGCATACTGAGAATTTCCAATGGATCTAGATCTTCTTATTGCAAAATAGAATCAGTGGAGATTGATGAAAGCTCATGGAACAATGATAGAGCAGCATCAATGTCTCAATATCAGTTTGTTGCTTCTCCTGCAACCACCATAGAAAATGCATTCATGGCAAGAGTGAGAAAAGTTCTGAAGAAGAAGGAGATCTGTTTGTTGGAGCAGTATTTTTCCACTGACTCATCATTTACCAGTGCACCTGCATATACAACTCAGTCTCATTCTCAATCTCCTCCTAAACCACAGTCCCAATCATCAAATATTCAGATAGAGACTTCTTCATCATCTAACTCTGCTAAATCTAGCAAAGTTAAAGATGTGATTAACATCCTATTAGAGGATGAAGAGCCAAAACTGCATTCACTGCGTTTATGGCCAACTTTCAAGCATATCAAGGTAGCAATTTAACTCAACTAGATTTTGTTTTGCAGGACTTATTTGAGATGGATCCTGAAGATGTTGAAGAGATGGACCTGAACTGGCAGATGGTGATGATTGCCTACAGGACTCAAAAACATTCTTATGTCAACAAGAAATACAAGCCAGTGCAAACAAGACTGTTGGATTTGACAAGTCAAAAGCTAGATGTTTTAACTGCAACGGTATGGACACTTCTCAAGAGAATGCAAAGCTCCAAGGAATAATGGAGGAAGTGTCAATCAAGCTCAAACAATCAAAGGTTTCAACAAGCTCAGAAGACTTTTCAAAAGCCTTATCAAAGTCTTCCTATGCCAGAGCTTAAAGATGAAACCAATCATCTGATGAAACAAAGAAGGCACTAGTAGTCAGCATAAAAGATGATATGATTGGAGTGCATATGCAGATCAATTACAAATGAATTAACATCAAGTTTATCTCTTATTGCAGAAATTCAAGAGAAGATTGGTCAAAAACAATGACCAAAAGTGGAAAGTGATGAAGAGGAAGATGACTATGATTGGAGTGACAAGTCTGATCCTAAAGAGGATACAGAGGAAGTAGCTCTAATGGTTTAGTCTGATCAACCAAGGTTAACTCTTCTACTTCAAAACCTGAAACCACAGTTCCAAAATTTCCTGAAATACCATCAGAAGTAAGAGAAAAGCTTTGCACCAAATCATGCTATGAACATGTTGAACACTACAGAAACTATTCATTCAAAATCTATGAAAAGCTAAAACAAGAGCAATCTATGCATAACCAACTTAAATCTGATCATAAATGCAGATCAAAAGATTATCTCTCTTCAAACTTCATGGAACAAAACAATCGAAGATTAGAAATGTTACAAAACAACTAGAAGAGATGACCAAGAATCTTGAACAAGAGAAAATAGCACATGCTGCTACTCAAGTTGATCTGGCAAAAGTAACGAGTTCAAAATGATAGTAGAAAAACTAATCAGTGAAAGAAAAAACAAAAAAAAAAGGAGGGTTAGGTTTCACTCATAAGCCTATGCCTGAATCTATCACAAACACACGACCAGAGAATTTCAATACTCATGATCATTCACCTGAAATTAAAGAAAAGCTTAAAGCTTCCAAATCAAAAACAAGAATGTAGAAGAAGAAAAAGAAAATGTTCAAGTGTTGTTGAAAAAGACCAAGAAAAAATCAAAAAATGGTGCTCCAATCAAAATAAAATCATATGAACCAAAACAACACAACACAAAATATCTCTTCTGATCAAATTCATAATGTAATAGAAGAAGTGAGAGTTCAAAACAAGGATAAACAATGGATAGGAACCATCAGAAGATTCAAACACCATCAATATGAAACAATTTCAATCAGAAAAGGAATTCTTCTTCTGATGATGTTCAATCTGAAAATAAACCAGTAGTTCTTCTAAATCAAAGAATCAAAGAAGAAGAAAGAAATCTGCAAAAGCAACATCTGAACAAAACAAAAGTTCAGAAAATTTGATTAAAGCAACAAATCAAACATCAAACTAAAACCAATTAAATTTGTGTTAGCAAGCATGTTAATATGAATTCTCTTCCAAATAATAAAGCAAAATATATGAAACAAATCAAACTCTGATCTGAAATCTAGTTCAGATTCAAAGACTTCTGCTGTAGCAAAAAGATTTGTTTCTAATACATTCAAGAAGGAAGTTCATGTTAAACAAATAAACAATAATCTGACACAAAATCAAACTATGAAAAATGAAAGACAACAGTTTAACTATTTGACACCAAAATCAAACATTATGTCATTGTCAAAAGTTAACAAAAAGTTGTTTTTAACTCCACAAAAGTACTATGAAATTTGTGATATGAAAAATCACAATACTGCTGAGTGCTTACTTCCACAAGTACTGTCACATATGTGACATGAGAAATCATTCGACAGCAGATTGTTATATAAACAAATATTGTACTTATTGTGATGAAAAGACTCACAACACTGCAAATGTACTTTAGAATAGATCTCTCACTAGAAACTTTGCAAAATCAAACATGAGCAAATGATTTGCTAATCCACAATATTTGAGAAATCAAACTAATGGATTTCAAAGAGACATTAATCAACCTAATGTAGGTTTAGATCTTTTCCTAAGAACAATTATGTGAGCTCAAAATATAACATGCAAGAACACTTCATACCAAAATCTATAAGGATGAATAATAAAAATGTTAGTCATCAATACATTCAAAAGATGATCAATCAAATGGTATGAATGTTCACAAAAATAAATCAAACAATTTTCAAAATAAAATTGGTAAATTCATCAAAAATAAACCTGATTTGAATAATCTCCATTATAAAAAATTTACAATTATTGATAAATTTGGAAAGCCCAAGACCATTTCGGCTTGGGTAGATATTTCAACTTAACTTTCTTGTAGTGCAGGTACGCCCAAAAAGACCAATCAATACATGGTATGTGGATAGTGGGTGTAGTCGGCACATGACAGGCAATACTGCCTTGTTACAAGACTTTAAGTCAAAAGATGGAACTCACATCGCCTTTGGTGGTGATGCTGGAGGAAAAATAACCGGAGAAGGAACAGTATCCAATGGATAATAAGCTTTGATAAAGTCAACTTTTGTTCACAGTTGAACTTTAATCTTTTAGCGTATCTCAAATATGTGACAAATCTTATTCTGTTCTGTTTGATGATTCATTCTGTTATGTTTTGAAGCCGGTTTTAAGATAAGCAAAGATTGGGTGATTGTTACAGCTAGAGAGACAGAGATGTATACAAATTGGATATGTCTCAAGTTGATCCTTCAACTGAAACAACATGCCTAATTCAAAGGCATCAAATGATGAAAGCCAGCTTTGGCATAGACGTCTCAGTCATTCAAACTTCAAGAACATGAACAAGCTTGTAGCAGGAAATCATGTCATTGGACTTCCATCTAAGAAGTCTGCACAATGATCACTGCTCAGCATGTTAAAGGGAAAGCAACACAGAGCGTCTTATAAGTCCAAGCCTATAAACTCAACATCCAAACCTCTCCAGATGTTACATATGGACCTTTTGGACCAGCAAACGTCAAGAGTATTGGGTGAAAATCATATTGTTTAGTTATCATTGATGACTTCACAAGATTTTATGGGTTTTCTTCTTTATGCCAAATATGAAACAACTGATTTACTAAAAGAATTTATCATTAAAGTTGAAAATCAATTAGACAATAAAGTAAAAAAATAAGAAGTGATAATGGAACAGAATTAAAAATGCTAACATTGAATGTTTTGTGCAATAGCTCATCAGTTCAGTGCCCAGAACTCCTCAACAAAATGGAGTTGCTGAAAGGAAGAATAGAACACTGATTGAAGCTGCTCGTTCTATGTTAGCTGATGCAAAAATTCCTATCACTATTTGGGATGCAATATCAACTGCGTGTTTCGTTCAGAATCGAATCTTAATCGTCAAAGATAAACTGAAAACTCCATATGAGTTAATGTTTGGCAGAAACCGAACATAAACTTTTTAAAATCATTTGGTTGTCCTGTTATGATTCTTAATTCAAGTGATCAATTAGGAAAATTTGAAGCAAAATCTGATAATGGATTTTCTGTTGGATATTCATCGGTTTCAAAAGCCTATCGAGTCTACAACTCTAGGACAAATGTAATCCTTGAAACATTCAACGTTAAATTTCTGGAAAATTCTTTTCCATCAGTTTCAAATGGTCCTGCATGGTTATTTGACTTAGATTCATTATCAAACTTTTTCAATCTAATTTGTTTGATCAACCAAATTGTCTTAATTCTACAGATAAGAAAAACTCAAGAGGAGATCTTGGATCTTTCAGTGAAGATTCAGATTCTGATGACCCTGATGATTCAAGCTCAGACTACCCATTTTTGTCATTTGTCAAGAATTCAACAATAAAAAACCATGAAAATACAGTTTCAGATCATTCAGAGTCAATTAATCTGGAAGAATCACAAAATATTCCTAATGATGGTAATGAGTTTGTGATACCTGAGTCTGGAACATCATCCATTCTAGGTGATGTAGTTGATACAGTAACTTTGATTACTTTGTCAATTCACCTACTCAAGTTCCAACTTCAATCCACATTCTTCTACTTTGATACATGAGTTTTCCAACTTGAATCAAACAAATCTGGATGTTAATGTTCAATGTGATGAGATTACTACATCTCGTATTCACAAGAATCATCCAATTTCTCAGATTATTGGTTCATTGAATGAGAGAACAACAAGGAGTAAATCAGAACAAGCAAACGTATGCTTATACTCTTGTTTTCTTTCTCAAATTGTTCCTAAAAATGTTACCGAAGCATTAAAGGACAATGGTTGGATAGAAGCCATGCAAGAAGAATTACTTCAATTCCGCAACAAGAAGTGTGGAATTTGGTGGATCTACCTGATGGAGAAAATGCAATTGGCACTAAATGGTTATTTAGAAATAAGACTGATGATCGTGGTGTTGTAATAAGGAACAAAGCGAGACTTGTTGCACAAGGATACACACAGGAAGAAGGTATAGATTATGATGAAGTGTTTGCACCAGTTGCAAGACTTGAATCAATTCGAGTTTTTCTGGCTTATGCTTCATTCATGAAATTCAAGGTGTATCAATGGATGTAAAGGTGCATTTCTATATGGTCCAATCACTGACGATGTGTTTGTGAAGCAACCTCCAGGCTTTAAGGATGCACAATTTCCACATCGAGTATATAAACTGAGTAAGCTTTGTATGGACTTCATCAAGCCCCTAGAATTTGGTATGAGCGTTGTCACAACACTTAATCCAACATGGATACACACGAGGAAAAATTGATCCAACTTTATTCATAAAGAAGGATAATAATGATCTTTTATGTGTACAAGTGTATGTTGATGACATCATATTTGGTTCTACCTGTCCAAAATTGTGCAATGAATTTGAAGAAATCATGAAATCTCGATTCCAAATGAGTTCTATGGGAGAGATTAACTTCTTTCTTGGACTTCAAGTCAAGCAAACTACAGATGGAATCTTCATCAATCAAGAAAAGTTTGTTGACAAACTCTTAAAGAAATTTAAGTTGCAAGACTGTCAGTCCATACGAACTCCAACAGATGTTAACACCAAGATTGAACCTGATCCAAAAGAAAATCTATTGACCAAACGTTATACAGATCAATGATTGGATCTTTGATGTATCTTACTGCATCTAGACCAGACATTATGTATGCTGTTTGTGTATGTGCCAGGTATCAATTAGACCCGAAAGAATCTCACTTAATTACTGTCAAAAGGATATTCAGGTATCTCAAAGGTAAACCAGCCTTAGGCTTTGGTATCCTTACGAGGGTAACTTTGAACTATATGGATATACAGATAGTGATTATGGTGGATGCTGTCAAGATAGAAAATCTACTTCGGGTGGGTGTCAATTTCTTGGTCCCAGATTAGTCTCGTGGCAATGTAAGAAACAAACAAATGTCTCTATTTCAACTGCAAAAGCTGAGTACATTGCTGCATCAGCGGGATGTTCTCAAATCCTTTGGTTGCAAAATCAATTACTGATTATGGGTTCAACTTTCTTAAAACACCAATTTACATTGATAACACAACTGCTATGTTCATAACAGCTAATCCTGTTCAACACTCAAAAAAAAAACATATCGAAATTCGATATCATTTTCTTAGAGATAACTCTGAAAAAGGATTAATCATATTGATTCAAATTGCAACAGAAAAACAATTGGCAATCTATTTACTAAAGCCTTCCTACCAGGACGGTTTGAGTATTTAGTAGAATCAATTGGTCTTATAAATCATATGTGATCTCCCTAAATCAAAAGATCATAATAAGTGATACTCTCATTGTTAATTGCCTGTTTATATTTTGTGTGGTGTGATTTTATTTTTTCATAGAAAAATCAAATACAAAAATATATATCAAAAATACAAAAGTAGATCTTTTAGAAGGATTATGTTTTGCAACATGTGAGAAATGATAGTACATTAGTGAGATCAGTTGCATACTTCACTCATTAATAAAGTCTAGACATGATCAGATATGATGTGTAGACAATATCTGATTATTATGCTGAAAAAGTAAATTTTTGTGATCAAACTAACTACATGCTTGTGTGTATTCATCTGAGTACTTTTGAGTTGTTTTAGCTTATCAGAATAATGTTTGTTAAGGTACATCTCTCACACCTATTGAAACTATGTGAAATCATGAGATCTTTACAAAGCATCATTTCACTTCTCTGCTATGAGTCATCATAGACCTGAAGTACTGAGATATCCTTTGTTGTAAGTCATTACAGACCTGGATTCTCTTTTTGATGCAAAAATATGCCAATGTGCACAACCTATTCAAATGAATAGTCAGAGCTGATCAAATGGTTATACATGATCATCCTCTATTAACTAAGTAACATGAACTCTTGTGATATCTATGTTTTAGGTAATAAGTTGAGCATGTGTTCTTTCTTACATTTCATGATGATAGTTGAGCTCTCTTAGTCTCTGTATGTTTTACATCATGTCATATCTAAATCAACACTAATCAATCCAAGAATTGAAAAGTAAATGAGTTGATAATTGTGTCACTAACACTCATTGTCTGTCCTTAGATCTTGTGTCTCCTTTGCTGTGATATCACTGACCTGGAACACACTTGATCAGTATTTATTCATTGTCTATGATTATCCATATATTTTTTATTTCAATGTGCTGATCTTCATTAATATGATCTCTCTGCAGACATTTATTCTATGCTTATTTAGATTTTGATTCTATTTTCTTTTTTTTTTTATGCATGTCTTGTGTGTGAAGGCAATGTCTCAATGTGCTGTGTGATCTTATTCTCTTTCATAAGAAACTTATAGTTTTTCAAACTTAAAGTTTAGGGAGTATAAATGAAGAGTTGTTCTCAGAAAATATCAATAATCAAAATCAAAAGTTGAAATGTTTAATTGAAAGGATGATGCTTTATGTTCAAAGTATTGTGTAAACTGAAAATAGAATGTGTTTGAAAATTACAATATGAATCTACATAATCTTTGCAAATAAATGCTTCATAAGTAGAAATCAGATGATTTTGATTTTATGTTGAGACTAAAATGAAGGACAAAAGAAATTTAAAAAGAAATGAATAAAAATTTATAAATTGAAAGTGCAATATGCAAAAAGTTCAAAATTTGGGGATCAAAATGGTAAAAAGTGTGCAAGTGAAGAATTGGAAATCACAAGTGTTTAAATCATGAAAGCCAACTCATGCACCTAAACAGTGCACATGCGCTCAATAGGAGCATGATGAAATTTTCAGGATTATACAAGTGTTGGATGTTTGATTCATTCCCATGCATCTAAACAGTTGTAATACATCTATGAAAATTACAAGTGTTGGACGTTTGTGATAATCCCATGCGTCTAAATAGTGTTTCTGTGTTAGACGTTTGTCATGTCTCATGCGTCTACATAGTTTCAAAATATCAAGTGTTAGACGTTTCACAAAGTCCAAGCGACTGAACATTGCAAAAGCGCCTAAATAGTGCTTATGCATCTGAACAGTTCCATGCGTCTGATTTAAAACGCACACAGTGCTCATGCGTCTAACAAAATAAGTGAATTCTAGGTTTTCATACGCCCAAACAGTGACCATACGTCCAAACAGTGCTCATACGCCTAAAAATTTCACTTATATAAATTGAACACTTATGTGTATTTCTCATTTTCACTTCAAAATTCTCAGACCAAAACCCTCGAACTTGCGACTGTCGAGTATCATCACATTCTCATTTCATCTGAAATCGAATCAAATCCATTGATTATAGATAGTATCTGAATATATAACGTAAGTTTGTGATTCAAATCTATAAATTTTGAGTTAAATCAGTACATTGTGATAGTCGTTTCAATGCTATTTGGGCGTTCGAACCCTATATATCCAAGTTTAATCTGATCAAATGAGCATCATATAAAACATTGATATGGATTTTTGATAAGAACTTATTTTCGAGTATAGTGATGTATTGTTTCTCATCATAAAGTAAAAATGATTTGTTGATGTTGAACTCAGTCGGTTTCATAGCCGAAGAAGAAGAAGATGAACAGTCTATCTTCTTTTGAATAAAATAAAAAAAATAAAAAAAATAAATTTTTTTTAATCAATTCAAATTGATAATACATAAATAGAAATAGAGTTTATTAATCAATATTATATTTTCACATAATATTTTTTTCTTTGCAGATGGCAGAATTAAAATTTGAGCCAAAGCATAATGTAGCTACTTTTTTAGATGATGAAAACGGAGAAGCTACTGGATATGAAGATATTATCAGATTTCTATTCAGAACAAAATATGTGTATGCTATGTGTGCAAGGCCCATGATAAATAGAAGAATGATTAAGAAATTCTGGAGAACTGCTCAAGTTGAAAGAGATGATCAAGGAAACAAAGTTTTAAGAGCTTTCATCACATCAGAAAGAATGCTTGAAGTTTTCGAAGAAGCAATCAGACTAGCTCTAAGACTGGGTGATAATGATCTTGAAGATTATCAGAATATGCATTTAATGAATGTAGAGAGGTTTTTCTACAAATGGGTCACCCAGATCATTTCCCTAAGAAGCAATTTTTCAGAGCTCGTGTATTTAAGCATTGGAAGCTTTTATGCTATATCTTTCAACATTGCATGTCTAAAAGAAGTGCTAGTTGGGATTCATTCCCTGTAGACATTGCATATCCTATTATAGCCTTATCCACAAACAGAAGATTTAATATGGCTAAGTGGATAATGAATGGTTTCATTTTTAATCTTGAAAGAGAAGTAAGGCATAAGTACTTGATGTACCCAAGATTTCTTCAACTTCTCATTACTAAAGCAAATCCAGATCTGTATGCTGAAGAAGTTATTGGTGAAAAGATTCAGTTAGAGCACATGTCAGAGGTTGTTTACAAAAGACTGGAAATGATCACTGGTGCTCAAAACATTCCAGTTTTTGTTATATTAGGAATGTATCAATGGGTGAAGTTGATATTACTCAGCCACACTTCCATCTAACTAAAGAAGAACCATAGATCCAAATGATCTGATTGAAGATGTAGAAGTTGATGAAGAAAGTGATGATGATGTGTCTGAAATTTCATCAATTGAAGAAAGTGATGATGTTGATGATGGAAATGATGATGCCACTGAAGCACATCAAGAAGGATATGAAGAAAGAAATGCAGAAGATACTGGAGATGAGCCACAACCTATGAATGAAGAAAATGTTGAGGAAGCTATACAAGAAAGGATTCTCAAAATCAAACATTTGATTCTGACTTTATAAATGATATTTTATTCAATCCAGTATTTGAACTTGATACAAACGAAGGAGTAGAAGAAATCCTGTTAGCATGTCACACAATGTGTCTATACAAACAGAGGAATAGTTGACGTTGATGAGATCGAAAAATTGAAAGAAGAAAATTTAAGCCAAGAAAAAGAGATTGAAGAGTTGAAAATGGTGAATGAAAGAATGAAAGAATGAAGAGATAAACAGATCTTTTGAAAAAAAATTCAAAAGCTTAGGATGAAAATTTAAAGTTGTCTAAAAAAATGCCTTAAAAGATGAAAAGATTGTAAGTTTTGCTAAAGATAAAGAAGACGTGATCAAGAACTTTGAAGTTATGATTAAAGATTATGATATTCTTGAGGAGAAATTCAAGAAATTATCTGAAGAAAATGAAAATCTCGAAGCTGAATTGCTAAAGGAAAAAGAAGCTCAGAAATCTATATCACCAGTACATGTGATAAGTACGGAGATGCATGTTGATGAAAATCTTGAGCAAATAAAAGGCAAAAGGAAATTGAGTGAATTAGAAGATATTTCTCAAACTGAATCCTCTTCTAAGCTTCAAAGAACTGAAGAATCTATTGAAGAACAAAATGTTCAAGAACAGATTGATGCATTAGATGATATTGAGGAAATATACAATGATGATTGGTATGTGGAAGTTCTTGATAATGAAGATATTGATGAAGCTGAATTATATCACACTTCTCTTCACAAGAACATATTCAAGAACAAGATGAAGTACCACAAGACTTTGAAGAAAAATATAATTATCTTGTGAACATGAAATACAATCGAGTATATTTGGATGGACTGACTGTTTCTCAGATTAACGATGAATACGAGAAATGTATCTATGCAAAGTCAGTTCCTTCAATAGATCCAAATGAGATTGTTGTTGAGCATGGTGAATGGACAAAAGCAAAAGAAGTAATAAATGTAGAAGAACTATCTAGTTCTGAGTTGCACCATCCTGATCCAGATGATATGAGTATTCCAGCTCTTAGATCATGGTTGCAATCTTGAAATTACCCTTGGAGGAAGCTAAAGAGATTACAATCTGTATCTCTAAGAAATCTTGTCAGAAGCTTTCAAGAGACTGAGAAAAAAATGAAGAAAATGATAGTACTTGATACAGATAACCCTCAGTATCTTGAAATAACAAAGAGAACAAGAATGTTAAAGCCTCAGGAGATAAAACAAATGTCAAGATTTGATGATGCTCATGCTCATAGAAAAGAATTGATAGAAATGTTTGCTGATCCAGAAAGACAAACTTATAAAGCATCAACTGAACAAAGGCATATTCTTGATAGTTCAAGAACAACTGGAGACTTGGTAAGAAACATATTGCAAAAAGGACAATCAGTTGCTGAACTATTGAATGCTATGATTGCTCCAGATTTTACCAACCAAGTAAAGATCATTGCATGGAAGTATGATGAAGTGTTTGATGCACTTTTGATAAAGAGAGTAAATGATGTGTGTGATGTTTATCATTTTTACTCCAGTATCATAAAACTTCCTGCGCAAGATTTAAAAGAGCTGAATAAATTACCTCTGATCAATCCTTCTGATTCAAAACGTGGAAAGATGTTTGTAGAATTATTAAGAAGAGGATTGGATAGATCGAGTAATTTTCTTAACACAAGATGTGATCAAGAGGATAAAGAGTACTTTGGTACTCTGAAGAAAAACAAGAAGCTTAAGGGAGTTCATTCAGAAGAAGAACATTCTTTGATAGAATTTTGTGACAAATATTTTGAGAAAGTTACAACTCCTGGACTGAAAGTGATTGATGGTAATCAAAACTCAAAGCCAATTCTCAGATGGTTTTATAACACTGAGACATTGGAGCTGAAGTTAGTCCAAAATCTAGAAAGATGGGATGAGGACATCATTACTTTATTTGGAGTTTTTGAACTAAAATTCTTACATCCAAGTTATATCTCATTTTTTTCTGTACAAAAATTTGAGAAAGTATCTCCTGAAATAGCAGAACAAGATAAGAAATATTTCATTTCCATTATTAATGTGATGAATGCTGCCATAGAAAGAATATCTTTGAGAAAAGTTCTTGCTTATGCCAACATAGTCAAGAAAGATATTAAAGATATTGAATTCATGAGAATATCAAGGAAAGGAGTGTTAGAAGTATACTCAAAGGAAAGTAACAAGCCTATTGAGTTATACGCTAATATTGATATTTCATGTCTTTCAAAAGACACATTGGAAAGAATGAACAAGATGGAGATTAAAACTAATGAAGCTAAACCCGAATAAGGCATTCTTGCAAGTAAATTCAAGTCTGCAATATCAAAAGCTTTGAAAGAATTAGATATGTACAAACAGAAGCCAATGTTCAAAGTCAAAGAAGAACCAGAAGATTACTTTGAATGATAAAGTCAAAGGTTGAAGATAGAATTGAAGATAAAGTTAGCAGTCAAAGCTTGAAGAGTTTGAAGACAGAAGACCATGTCAATCTTAGGGCGAGTATTGTTAAGTGCTCTAAGAAAGATTAACATGTTGTCTTTATTTGTCTTTTAAAAGTTTGTAATAGTATAGGGACTATTTGTGTAATTTGTTAGTTCTTTTACTTTTTATTTTCAGTATAAATAGCTTAGATTTGCAAGTAATAGTAACGAATACACATGATATTGAATCTGCTTTCATATTTGTAAGTGTCTTAGCTTGATATTAATGAAAACTTGAATTTTATTGATATCTTGTTTTGATTTGATTACTTTGTGTGAATTTCATTGAATTATGTTCATAAATCATCATAGATTGATTCATTTGATCCTATCACCATCATATTGAGGGTGAATCAATTCTTTAACAACTCCACAGGTTTATGCAACTTGTTACAGAAATGAACATTCTAGAGTTGAAATACACAAATGAGGAACTGAACATGAAAATGCTCCATACTTTACCAGAAAGTTGGAAGCAAACTGTATCCATGTTCAAGAACACCATAGATCTCAAAGCAGTCAGACTAGATACTCTAGTGGCTAAAGTTGAGGCTTTTGAAATGGATGAGAAATCAAGAAAAAAGAATGTAAGAATTCATGTATCACCATATCACTTTAAAGAAACAAGAAATGATGGAAGTGCTTTCATATCCTGTAATGATGGTGATAACTCTTGTACTTTGAGTGAAGATGACGAGGAAGTAAGTTTCTATGCTTCAAAACCTCCTAAGAAATCTACTCAAAGTATGTCAAGAAAATAGAAAGAAAGAACAAATGATCAAAGAGATAAATTATTAGAAAAACCATCAACTAACAATCAATGAGAGTCTATCACTGTCATTCTAGACTCTGAAGAACAAAAAGCAGCTTTTGTAACTTTCAGTTCAAGCTTTCAAGCATACCTAGGAAGTTCATTGCCCACTGCCAACATGTGTCAATAAGATTTAGAAGAACTACCTCCGGATGTAGTGAAGGAGATGGATCTTCAATGGCAAATGGAAATGATTGCCTATAGAGCCAAAGACTATCTAAGAAGAAACAAGAATTTGGCAGCTGCATGTAAATCATCACAAATTGGAGTTGATAAGTCAAAGGTTAGATGCTTCAAGTGCAATCTCTATGGACACTTTTCAAGAGAATGCAACCAACAAAATTATGACTCATCACAACATCAAAATCATCAGGCTAACCAACCTCATCATGTCAAAGATTTTTCAGACAGCCCCAACGGGCCAACTCATCCCCACTAGCCACCAATGCACTAGCAGGAATCAACAACTCAAAAGAATTTGGGTTGATCATTCTTCAAGATGGAACATGTGATTGGAGTTGTATGAGAAGGAAGTCTTAGAGAAAATCAAGCTCTAATGGCCCAAATGGAAAACAAAGTTCCACCCATGGCAATTGAGGTAAGAGACACGTTATGTTCATCAATATATGTTAAGGAAGTAGAAAGATATAGAGTCCATGCTCAACAATTAGCTGATAAACTTAAAGAAACAATGATTTTGAATGAATCTCATATAAGAGAACATAAGTTATATCAAATTAAAATTAACTCTTTACAAAAGGATTTAGAGAAAATTGTTTCTAAAAATTATAGTTTGAAAGCACAAGTTAAGCATCTGACCAATTCCTTAACCAAATCCATGGCTGATCATGTATCAACTGAAGTGAAACTTCATAAGTTTCAGTTCTCATCTCAGCAATATGAGAAATTACTAAATTCTCATATTGAATCAAAGATCTCAGCAATATGAGAAATTACTAAATTCTCATATTGAATCAAAGAACAGGTCTGGGTTGGGTTATAATGCTGTAGCACCTCCTGTTAACAATAACTATGTTCCTTTGCCTGAATCAATGACAAATAATCTATCAAAACATTTTGTGCCAAGCACCAATATAGGAAATAGTTCTAATCAACCAAACATTTATAGTCAATCTGAGGTGAATGAAATTGAGTCTTCTAAATTAGAAAAGAATAATCAAATGAATTCAGAATTTGACTTTGATGAGTGGGATGACTAGGAAGATTCTGATGAACATGATGTTGATCTTGTCAACAAGGGTAAGAATTGGCTTTTGAAACTAGAATTCCAAAAGTGCTTGAAGAAACAAAGCTGCCTTACCCTCCTAAACAAAGAAACACGTTGAAGACAATCTGCAAGATAATAGCTCAATTAAATGAAGGTCTTCAAGAGCTATCTCAACAACAAAATTCTTCCAATGAAGGACATGCAAAGTGTGCCTCTGTTGAGGAAAGACACAAGTCCTCAGTGGAAAAAGAAAAGAAAAAGACATCAGTCAATCATCAGCAAATGAAGAACCTCTCTTCATAACCAAATCTGTGGAAGAAGAAAATGTCTTCAGTAGAACTTAATGTTGATTCAGTAGATGATCTACGGAAGTGGAATTCATCAACAAACAAACAAAAGCTGAATAAAGTAGAAAAGAAATAATCTACTCCAAAGCTGAAGAAGGATGAAAAGCCTTAAAAGTTGAAGAAAATAAATGATTCTAAGAAAGAATCAACAGAGATGTATTGCAAATGGTGTGACATGAAAAACCATAATACTGAAGATTGTTATTTCAGTAGCTACTATTCTATTTGCAATATGAACAATCACATGACTATTGACTGCTACTTCAACAAACAATGTGCTATCTGCAACAAAAATAACCATTCCACTCAGGAATGTTATTTTAACAAAAAGAACAAGACAAAAGGCACAAGAAGAAAGAATCAGATAAGTCTGACTCAGACACTCAATCTACTAATTGAGAAAAGTATTCTAAACTAAAGAAGTTTGAACAAAAGTCAAAGTCAAAATCAAAGGATAAAAAATCCACAAGTGATCATCCATCAAAGAAAAGAACAATTTTCAAGCAATCAAAAACACCTCACAAAAGGGTAGAGTTGATTGATAAGGGAACAAAGGATGATAATGCATTCTTTGATACTTTTGAAAAAGGAATTCATATACCTCATTCAAAAACAAAAGATTGTGAGACATTTAATCATAAAGTTTCATTATCAAAACAAAGTCTCAAATGAACAAAATGGAGTTGAATCAAGAAGAAATTGAGAAACAAGATCCTAGTTCATCAACATCCCCTTCAATAGAATCATCCTCATCTGAAACAACTCAGAATGAATCAAACAAAACTTAAACTGAATCCTCAAGACTTATTCATAAAGGAGTAACTATTTTAGACACTGCTGGCAACCTAAGATCATTAAGGCTTGGGTTGTCAATTCTAACTGATTTATTTCTGAATGCGGGAACAATATTGGAGAGCTGACAACAGTGGTATGTTGACAATGGTTGTTCCAAGCGTATGACAGGAAACTGCTCACTTCTCCATGATTTCAAACATAAAAATGCTTCTGCTATGGCATTTGGTGGGGATAAAAAGGAGGTAAAATAGTTGGTGAAGGAATGGTAACAAATGGTGTACTCAAGTTTGAAAAAGTAAATTATAGTGAAAATTTACAGTATAATTTACTTAGTGTATCTCAAATTTATGATCAATAATATATCACATTGTTTGATAATGCTAATTGTTACATTCTTAAGCTAGGTTTTTCTGTTCTAGAAGATTGGATTCTTCTCAAAGCATTAAGGAAAGGAACACTTATGTTTTGGACATGAACAACCCCTTACTCACAAAACATGGAACATGGCTTCTATCTAAGTTATTAGAAGATGTATCTCAATTATGGCATATAAGGCTTGTCCATTCTTTGATACTTTTGAAAAAGGAATTCATATACCTCATTCGAAAACAAAAGATTGTGAGACATTTAATCATAAAGTTTCATTATCAAAACCAAAGTCTCAAATGAACAAAATGGAGTTGAATCAAGAAGAAATTGAGAAACAAGATCCTAGTTCATCAACATCCCCTTCAACAGAATCATCCTCATCTGAAACAACTCAGAATGAATCAAACAAAACTTAAACTGAATCCTCAAGACTTATTCATAAAGGAGTAACTATTTTAGACACTGCTGGCAAACCTAAGATCATTAAGGCTTGGGTTGTCAATTCTAACTGATTTATTTCTGAATGCGGAACAATATTGGAGAGCTGACAACAAGTGGTATGTTGACAATGGTTGTTCCAAGCGTATGACAGGAAACTGCTCACTTCTCCATGATTTCAAACATAAAAATGCTTCTGCTATGGCATTTGGTGGGGATAAAAAGGGAGGTAAAATAGTTGGTGAAGGAATGGTAACAAATGGTGTACTCAAGTTTGAAAAAGTAAATTATAGTGAAAATTTACAGTATAATTTACTTAGTGTATCTCAAATTTATGATCAATAATATATCACATTGTTTGATAATGCTAATTGTTACATTCTTAAGCTAGGTTTTTCTGTTCTAGAAGATTGGATTCTTCTCAAAGCATTAAGGAAAGGAAACACTTATGTTTTGGACATGAACAACCCCTTACTCACAAAACATGGAACATGGCTTCTATCTAAGTTATTAGAAGATGTATCTCAATTATGGCATATAAGGCTTGTCCATTCTTTGATACTTTTGAAAAAGGAATTCATATACCTCATTCAAAAACAAAAGATTGTGAGACATTTAATCATAAAGTTTCATTATCAAAACCAAAGTCTCAAATGAACAAAATGGAGTTGAATCAAGAAGAAATTGAGAAACAAGATCCTAGTTCATCAACATCCCCTTCAATAGAATCATCCTCATCTGAAACAACTCAGAATGAATCAAACAAAACTTAAACTGAATCCTCAAGACTTATTCATAAAGGAGAGTAACTATTTTAGACACTGCTGGCAAACCTAAGATCATTAAGGCTTGGGTTGTCAATTCTAACTGATTTATTTCTGAATGCGGGAACAATATTGGAGAGCTGACAACAAGTGGTATGTTGACAATGGTTGTTCCAAGCGTATGACAGGAAACTGCTCACTTCTCCATGATTTCAAACATAAAAATGCTTCTGCTATGGCATTTGGTGGGGATAAAAAGGGAGGTAAAATAGTTGGTGAAGGAATGGTAACAAATGGTGTACTCAAGTTTGAAAAAGTAAATTATAGTGAAAATTTACAGTATAATTTACTTAGTGTATCTCAAATTATGATCAATAATATATCACATTGTTTGATAATGCTAATTGTTACATTCTTAAGCTGTGTTTTCTGTTCTAGAAGATTGGATTCTTCTCAAAGCATTAAGGAAAGGAAACACTTATGTTTTGGACATGAACAACCCCTTACTCACAAAACATGGAACAGCTTCTATCTAAGTTATTAGAAGATGTATCTCAATTATGGCATATAAGGCTTGTCCATTCTTTGATACTTTTGAAAAAGGAATTCATATACCTCATTCGAAAACAAAAGATTGTGAGACATTTAATCATAAAGTTTCATTATCAAAACCAAAGTCTCAAATGAACAAAATGGAGTTGAATCAAGAAGAAATTGAGAAACAAGATCCTAGTTCATCAACATCCCCTTCAACAGAATCATCCTCATCTGAAACAACTCAGAATGAATCAAACAAAACTTAAACTGAATCCTCAAGACTTATTCATAAAGGAGTAACTATTTTAGACACTGCTGGCAAACCTAAGATCATTAGGCTTGGGTTGTCAATTCTAACTGATTTATTTCTGAATGCGGGAACAATATTGGAGAGCTGACAACAAGTGGTATGTTGACAATGGTTGTTCCAAGCGTATGACAGGAAACTGCTCACTTCTCCATGATTTCAACATAAAAATGCTTCTGCTATGGCATTTGGTGGGGATAAAAAGGGAGGTAAAATAGTTGGTGAAGGAATGGTAACAAATGGTGTACTCAAGTTTGAAAAAGTAAATTATAGTGAAAATTTACAGTATAATTACTTAGTGTATCTCAATTTATGATCAATAATATATCACATTGTTTGATAATGCTAATTGTTACATTCTTAAGCTAGGTTTTTCTGTTCTAGAAGATTGGATTCTTCTCAAAGCATTAAGGAAAGGAAACACTTATGTTTTGGACATGAACAACCCCTTACTCACAAAACATGGAACATGGCTTCTATCTAAGTTATTAGAAGATGTATCTCAATTATGGCATATAAGGCTTGTCCATTCTTTGATACTTTTGAAAAAGGAATTCATATACCTCATTCGAAAACAAAAGATTATGAGACATTTAATCATAAAGTTTCATTATCAAAACCAAAGTCTCAAATGAACAAAATGGAGTTGAATCAAGAAGAAATTGAGAAACAAGATCCTAGTTCATCAACATCCCCTTCAACAGAATCATCCTCATCTGAAACAACTCAGAATGAATCAAACAAAACTTAAACTGAATCCTCAAGACTTATTCATAAAGGAGTAACTATTTTAGACACTGCTGGCAAACCTAAGATCATTAAGGCTTGGGTTGTCAATTCTAACTGATTTATTTCTGAATGCGGGAACAATATTGGAGAGCTGACAACAAGTGGTATGTTGACAATGGTTGTTCCAAGCGTATGACAGGAAACTGCTCACTTCTCCATGATTTCAAACATAAAAATGCTTCTGCTATGGCATTTGGTGGGGATAAAAAGGGGGAGGTAAAATAGTTGGTGAAGGAATGGTAACAAATGGTGTACTCAAGTTTGAAAAAGTAAATTATAGTGAAAATTTACAGTATAATTTACTTAGTGTATCTCAAATTTATGATCAATAATATATCACATTGTTTGATAATGCTAATTGTTACATTCTTAAGCTAGGTTTTTCTGTTCTAGAAGATTGGATTCTTCTCAAAGCATTAAGGAAAGGAAACACTTATGTTTTGGACATGAACAACCCCTTACTCACAAAACATGGAACATGGCTTCTATCTAAGTTATTAGAAGATGTATCTCAATTATGGCATATAAGGCTTGTCCATTCTAAATAAAGAACATGAACAAATTGGTGACAAATGACCTAGTCATTGGTTTACCAAAGAAAGAGTTTCATTGCTCAACTCACTGTTCTTCTTATTACAAAGGAAAACAACATAGGGTGACATAAATCCAAACTTATCAATACTAATACTACACCACTCAAATTGCTTCACATGGATCTGTTTTGGTCCTATCAATGTGATGAGCATTAGAAAAAGGCAATATTGTTTGGTGATAGTTGATGATTTCACAAGATTTACATGGGTCTTTTTCTTAAAACAAAAGAGTGAAACATCAAAAACATTAATGGACTTTGTGATCAAGATTGAGAATCAACTTGATACAAAAGTTAAAATTTTTAGGAGTGATAATGGTACTGAATTTGTCAATTTTGAACTAGATTCATTTTGCAGGAGAAAAGGCATTGAAAGACAATTCAGTGCACCAAGAACTCCACAACAAAATAGAGTGGCTGAAAGAAGAAACAAAACTATCATTGAAGCAACCAGAACAATGCTAGCTGATTCATAATTGCCCATCACATTTGGGCTGAGGCAGTGAATACTGCATGCACTGTTCAAAACAGAACATTAATTGTCAAAGAACATAACAAAACTCCTTATGAACTTTTGTTTAAAAGAAAACCATACATAGGATATCTTAGAGTTTTTGGATGTCATGTATCTGTTTTAAATATAAAAGAGTCATTGGGTAAATTTTAAGAAAAAGCATGTGATGGTTTCTTTGTTGGATATTCTTTAACATCTAAATCTTATAGGATCTATATTCCACAACATAACATTGTGGAAGAAACTCCTAATGTATCCTTTGATGAATCTGTATTCACTAAATCAGTTAAAGGTTCATCATGGTTGTTTGACATAGATGCTTTGACTGAATCATTTAACTACGATTATTTGAACACTACAGGATCTAATGAAGTATGTTATCTATTTGTTCCACCTCATATGAATGAACTAACATTATCTACTGATCCTCCAAGGATACACACATCCACAGGTGTAAATACTTCAGCAACAGATACTGACACTGCATGTGAAAATGATCACTTATCTTCTGGAGAAGTTCTTGTAACTCCTACAGAAGAGATAAATGATTCTGGAGAAGTTTCTGTAACTCCTACGGAAGAGATAAATGATTCCGGAGAAGTTCCTATAACTCCTACGGAAGAACAGACTAAGTTTGGAGAAACCCTTATAGCTCCTGTAGAAGACATTCAGGGTGCTACCAATGATCAAGCTACTGAAGATCATTCAATATCACATGTTGAAGATTTTGACTACTTTTTAAACTCACAACTTGGTCTGGATCAATCTGAGCCAACAAACATGACTAACCTGGAATCATCTATTCCAGTTAAATCAACTCCATCAACAAGAATCAATAAAACTCATCCGGTCGAGAACATCATTGGAGATCTTACAAAGAGAAATACAAGAAGCCAAAGTGGTATTGCCAACCTTTGTCTCTTCAGTTGTTTTCTTTCACAAGTGCTTCCTCCAAACATCATTGCTGCTTTAAAGGACAATGGCTAGATTGAAGCTATGCAAGAAGAACTTCAACAATTTAGAAAGTAAAAAGTGTGTACTCTAGTTGATCTACCTGAAGGCTAACATCCTATTGGAACAAGATGGCTCTACAAAAACAAACTGGATGACAGAGGCATTATTGTAAGAAATAAAGCAAGGTTGATTGCTTAAGGATACACACAAGAAGAGGGAATAGACTATGATGAAGTTTTTGCACTAGTTGCAAGAATTGAAGCCATAAGAGTGTTCCTACCTTATGCATCATATAAGAAGTTCACTATGTATCAGATGGATGTCAAGTGTGCATTCCTATATGGGAAAATTGATGAGGAAGTTTATATGTCATAACCCCCTAGTTATGAAGATCCTCATTATCGACATAGGGTATACAAGCTAGATAAAGCTTGTATGGTCTTCATTAAGCACCAAGAAAGTGGTATGAAACACTATCATCTTTCTTGCTTAAGCATGGCTACAAAAGAGGAACCATTGATCAGACTCTCTTTCTCAAACAAGAACATCAAGATCTCTTGGTTGTTCAAATATATATTGATGACATTATATTTGGATCAACTAATAAGAGATTATGTGTAAGTTTTGAAAATTTGATGAAATTATAATTTCAGATGAGCTCAATGGGAGAATTAACTTTCTTCCTTGGTCTTCAAGTTCATCAAAAGATAGATGGGATTTTAATCTATCAAGAAAAATACATACATCAAATTTTGAAGAAGTATAATCTTGCTGATACATCTTCATGCAAAACTCCAGCCTCAACAATTGAAAAGATTGTACCTGATCCTATAGGAAAATCTATTGGTCAACGATTATATAGATCAAGGATAGGATCTCTTATGTATTTAACAGCCAGTAGACCTGACATTATGTTTGTTGTGTGTGTTTGTGCTAGGTACCAATCTAATCCAAAAGAATCTCATCTGAATGCTATGGAAAGAATCTTCAGATATCTCAAAGGAAAGCCAGGACTTGGTCTTTGGTATCCAAAGGATGTTGACTTTACACTCTACTCATACTCAGACAGTGACTATGGTGGATGTAACAGTAATAGAAAATCCACAACTAGTGGATATCAATTTAATGGACAAAGACTAGTATCATGGCAGTGCAACAAACAAACCAATGTATCTGTATCCACAGCTGAGGCTGAGTACATAACTGCTTCAACTGGTTGCTCACAAGTTCTTTGGTTGCAAAACCAATTGCTTGACTATGGTTACAACTTCCTTTAAACTTCAATTTACAAAGACAATTCTGTTGCTATGTTTATAACTGCTAATCTTGTGCAACATAGTAAAACAAAACACATTCAGATAAGATATCATTTTCTAAGAGATTGCTCAAAAAAGGATTTGATTAAGTTAGTCAAAGCGGATACAACAAATCAGATTGCTAATTTATTCACTAAAGCCTTTGATTCAGTTAAATTTAATTTGCTAATTGAGTCTCTGGGCATGATTAACTTAGATTAATCAACTTGAACAAACAAAGAAAAGCATGTAATGATGTTTCAGCATGTCATATGCATGGGAAATGATAGTACACTATATCTTTGTTTATTCCTGAATTCTTAAATATCATTAAATCTAAGCTAGTTTTGTTAAGGGATCGTGTATTGAACGAAATACTAACTGATTAACGTGTATACCGAATCAAATAGTGCGGAATCCTATTTGATTGGTGATCCAATCAGTGAGAACGCACGTAGAAACAATTATGTATTGAATCTGATGTTAAGAATCGATTAGGAATCGATCTACTGCGATCTATGAACTTGGAGTATGATCTTAGAGGTCTCTGGATGGCTAGGGTACGTCTAGAGTCGAAGTGTGTTTCAATGCTTATGTTTTTCCATGAATTAGGTGGTATTTATAAGTTTAGGTTTCTCATTCGGGCGACTGGACCATTAGTATCGTTCAGTCGTGTGATTGAGCAATGCAGTTGATCCATTCGCACGACTGAGTGTTCAGTCGTGCGACTGAGTCATTCGCATGAAGTTGCTCAGGCATATGAACTATTCGGGCGCATGACCACTGTTGGGGCGCATGGTCCATTCGGACGCATGACCACTGTTGGGGCACGTGGTCCATTCAGACGCATGATAACTTCATCTTACTAAGTTTGAATGTATTCAATATTATTACATTATTTATACTAGTTCAAACACCCACAAACATATAAATCAATTCGATATGTGTTAAACAAATCATTAATGAAATATTAAACATTATAATCACAACCAAACATTTACATTTCATTAAGTACCCAAGTATTACATAAGTGTAAGACATCAAAGACATATTACATTAAGTTCAGTAACTAGGGACACATGTACCTACAAACTCCCCCTTGGACCTAGTTCCATCTAATGTCTTACCATCTTCATAACCTCTTCATACTTCTTGTACTTTTCTTCTCTTGTGACGCCTGCGTGTATCTCAAAAGCAAAGCAGAGTCGTATCATGTTCTGGAATTGTAGAGCTTGTACAATATCTTGAGTCATAGAACAGTGGCCACTTGTACAATGTATATACATCATCTGCAGACAAGTTTGTGAGCCACATTGGGTCAAACACCCTGATAGTTTCCATTACACCATTCTTGTTCAAGACTATGACTGCCTCTCCTGTCCTCCTATCATAGTACCACCATTTGAAGTGAGGAGTGAAGTCCTGTGGCATCTCTCGTAGAGGGATCTTTGACATTGTTCGCGGTGGACTCCATTTCAACACTATCTTTGGGTTTCCAGTAATGGGGTCAACCTCAGACCGTTTGAGATACCTCGTTGGCTTTTGAGGTTTGAAGTTGACCCATCTGGTGTGGTACTCTCTTTTAAGAGATGCTTCAAACCATCTAGACATCTTGCGTGGATCATCGTATAGCAATTTCAGCTTCGCTAATTGGTTCAGCTCAAATCCAGGAAGAGTCTTTAGGTCATGAGGAAACCTGAAGTACTCGATCCCTTTCTCATATTTAACTGCATAAACGTTAAGATCTTCAAAATGTGCCCACGCGATGATTTTGCCCGACACCTTATGATGTTTTTTCACTTTGTACAGCTTGGTGTAGACAGTCAACTTTGAAGCACTGCGTTGGGCTCTTATCTCGTCAAAGCATGCAGCCCACCCGGCCTTTCTGATGTTAACTTCAGCATCTAAGGCTTGGGCCTTATCTTCAGTCTTGTCAGACTCTTCTTCCATTCTATCCAGAGTTTCAAAAGTTTCACTGACAAGGTTGTCGCCTAGATTGGGAATGACATTACCTTCAATGTCAGTGTACTCTGGATAGTGTTGGTCTGTGGCATCTTCTATCTCGATCTCATCAACATCGTTGAGCTCTTTGTCACTTTCAACTTGGACTGTTGGAGCATCCTTTACAATCTCAACAGGATTTAGCTTGAACATTTCAGCAATTTGCTCGTTAGTGACATTGTGAATGATCTCTCCTTCTTCAGGAGTGTACATCATTGATCTCCTGACTATTCCTTGCAGATCAAGAATCATAGTGAGCTGAGTCTTGATCTGTTGGAGGGGAGCAACATCATGTTCATCCCTCTGAAAATTTGGATCTGCTTGATTTAGACATGTAAGACAACAATCATTAGTTAATAATCAATATCAACATTAAATATAAGCATTCATTACATTAATGTGATACAAGATTGAAATACATATGATTTAAATAACAAAAACAACTAAGTATTACTCTTGTCTTGGATCATATACTCCTCTGCTGACGGGGTGGATGTGGAGGCACCTTGGTCTTGAGTCCTTTTGCTCCTCCTTTCACTTGAAGATGTGGCACCCGCAGAAGATGCATCCTCATCATCATCCATATCATCATCACCCGCATCATCACCAACATCAGTATCATCTCCTTGGTCATCACCATCATCATAATTATCATCACTATCATCATCATCATCGTCTCCATCTCCTTCCTTGATCTTTAAGGGCTCATCCTTTGATCCTTGAGCCACAGCATAATGGTCTTATTTGTCGCCTCCAACTCCTCTATCAGTTTTGCTGATTGGGCATGGTGCTCTCGGAGTTGGGACATCTCTACACTCTGTGCAGCCATCTGCTGGGCCTGCTGCTCTATCCGCCATGTCTGCTGAGATCTGCATAGCTTGGGCAGTAGTAAGGTCTACTAGCTGTCGAATTTGAGCAGATTTCTCGTCATTGGCAGCCAACAGCTTCAGCACCATACGGTTAAGTGCCGAGAGCTATTCCTCTACCCCACTAGGAGGTAGAGAGGATCCAGATGGGTAGGAAGGGTATGATGATGGTTCGGCATGGTGGCTAGTGGTAGTGGTGGTGGTAGTGGTGAAGATTGGGAGTGGCATAGATAAAGGTGGTGGTGGAGTGGGTGTGGTAGATGGCATAGCAGTAGTGGTGGTAGTAGGTGGATGAGTGGATATAGGTGGAGTGATGGTAGTAGGTGGAGGGGTGGTAGTAGGTGGAGTGGTGGTTATGAAGATCCTCCTCCTCTTCTTCTTCTTCAATCCGTAGGGTTGAGCCATCCTTTTCTTCCTCAATCCCCTCGAGGTGGATGCTCGCCCTGGAACATTGCTTGGCTGATCAGGAGAATAACTGGGATCAGTATCAGCCTCTTCTAACCCGCCAAGGCATTCACCAACTGCCCGGAGCCCTCGCTCGGTGGCAACAACCTTGCTACCCACCGTTCGAGTCAGAGGCTCCTCGTCCTCCTCCTCCTCATCATCAGGTTGGAAATCCTTAAGGAACCCTGCAAACTCTGTCTCCCCTTGGGTGGGTGCCGGAGATCCTATATCAGCTGTCGGGGCCCTCGGTTGAGTGGGCCCAGCATCTCCACCATCACCGTTGTCATCGTCGTCGGAATCATCGTCCGGAGCACCAGTTGCTCAATATCAGAATCACTGTCCGCGTGGTGCCATTTACGCCTCGCCGGCGCCACGTAATCCTCCCGGGCTAGATGCTCGAACAATCTCCTCACAGGGGGCTTAACCTGCTTCCCCCTATAAACCTTCATACGACCCAGTGTGGTGTCGTCCATCAACTCAAGAACTACAGTGTCCTCCGTTTCCTTAGGCGGAAACGGTAGTTTCTGATCGATAATCATCTGGATGAATCAAGGGTACATGTAGAACCCCTCCTTCTCTTTCCCCTCAAAGTTCTCCACTAGATAGGTGAAGATCATCTGGGAGAAGCTGAACGGGTGGTTCAGCACCAACGCTGCATAAGCGTTCTGAATCTGATCTCAGAGCTCGTCGAACCCTCCCTTCCGAGACGCTATACACTTCAGCAACACATGGGCGAGGTACTTGAACTGGGGGCATAGGTTGGTCTTGTTGAGCACCCCTGCGTTGATGTCCCCAGAGTACTTAGCTCGCATGAAACATCTCGAACAGTAAGGAGGTGTAATCGGTTGGGACAGTCATCATCATCCCCAAAATCGAGAACTGTCCGAAGATTATCCTCAGTGATCTCAATCACCTCTCCAAATATTGAGCTCCTGATGCGATGGGGCTCTGAGGATCTGTCCACCACAGCGCTTTCCCAGAAAGCCTGTTGGACTAAGCGATAGGGAGTGCAAGGAGTCGAGATGGCACGGAAGATCCTCGATCTCCGTAGGAAAGTAATAATGCCAGAGAAGTCTGAAGCATTCCTCGAGGTCAGATCTAGATGGGCACAAATATTGTGCTTAGTGCTCATTGGCCAACGACTCGTCATCTGTGACACAATACAAATAAACATTAGTGTAAGTCAATGTATAACAAGTTGAGTCATTTAACTAGACATCTTCTCTTCTGTCGTGCGAATGAGCTGTGCGACTGAGATTGGTTATGCAGTTGGGCTCTTTCGTACGACTGAGCATACGACTGGGGTCAGTTGTATGCTATAACATGCATTGAACCAGTTGTGTGCCTAAGCTCATTCACATGGGGCAGTCGTGCGATTTAGCCATACGCTTATCTCAGTCGTGCGATAGAGGTTCATCTGGTTGCCCATTCGCATGACATACTGCTGTTACATTCAATTTCAATTTTGAGCAAAATTTGATATTAGACTTCGTAGTTTGGCTCATTAGACTCGTATATATCTGATATAGCACCCAACAACCTTTAATTTTACACTGTAACAAACTAAGTTTCAGTTCTTGTTAGGGCTTAAATCGGTCATGTTAAGGTCTGAATCAAGGGATAGATGAGTGAATCACACCGCATATTACCTAAATTTCAACTGGAAATCGTTAGAGTGCAATAAATAAGGTTCAAGGAAAATCAAACAAAAACTTGGCAGAGTATAGGTAAGTCGTGTGATTTGGGGGCGATTTGGGAGTGATGATTGACTGCGACCTACTCCCCCTCTATTTATACTAGGGTTTACTTCAGTCGTAGGACTGAGCCCAGTCGCATATTTGATTCGGGCGACTGAAGATCAGTCGTGTGATTGGCACAGTCGGTCACCTTCAGTCGTGTGACTGGAGATCAGTCGTGTGATTGGCACAGTCGGTCACCTTCAGTCGTGCGACTGGAGATCAGTCATGCGACTGTGTCATTCGATCACTCTCATCCATGCGATTTGGTTCATTTTGTGATTCAATCGTGTGATTTTATTCATGCTTATTGTCCAATCGCATGTATGGCCCATACGTGTGGGTTAATCCCGCGATGGGCTCATTCGTATCCTCCAATCGTACGACTGGTCCATACTCATGGTCCAGTCGTGCGATTGGATCATACACATGGTTTTGACTTTATGACCATTTTGCACTTAATTCCTTTTAACTTTTGATTAGACGTTTTAAGCACTCGATCATCTCCTTTTAACTTTTGATTAGACGTTTTAAGCACTCGATCATCTCAAACATGATCATTTAATCTTGAAAACTTTTGATCACCTCAGATGTGATCCTTTTAAAAACACTTTGTCACCTCAGACGTGACCCATTTACATTTGAAATCCCGTGTGGTCACCTCAGAAGTGACCCCTTTTTGAGTGATTAAATCTCCTATTGAATTCCATGGCATAGTTTGATGTTTAACAAACTAAATTGACGAAATTGAAATAAAAATAAAAGACTTAAACTGAAATACAAAACTAAACTTGGTTTTGACTTTTTGTGTGAGGTGTAAATCCTAAGATAGAAATCTAATGGATTCGGTTCCGGAATAGGCAGCTTCAATTATTTTTGACCATAACTGGACCAATCAAATTGGAATCATACAGGCAAGTCAAATCATTTTCGACATGTTATCAACACCTTATGATGCTCAATTCTTGTTTTTCATGTAGAGTCGTTAGCAAGTTTAGGAAATCATACTATTACTATTAGATCCCACCTTGATTTGGACTTTCAAGAATTGTAGCCATGATTATTGTCAGTATACTGGTCCTCTTAAATCCATACATAGACTTTTGACACAGATTCGTGACAGTTTAGGGTTTGATTATTTCAACAAGTATTTGTGGATCCCACACTTATATGGTAATCAACATTCCTCAGGAGATATTTGAGCGGTCTGAGGGTAATTTTCAAGAAGACACTATTCTTAGAACTTGCAGAGAGAAGCAAGCCTCAGGTCAGTGGCACCGCATAGCAGAGAGGCGGCAAACAACAAAGAAGTCTTGAATATATAGGTTATGCTTATCCTCAGGTCAGTGCCACCGCACAGCAGAGAGACACATAACCTATCTTCTTGTTTGAGCATTTTCATCTTTATGCACAGTTCTCACAAAAACATAATTATTAGTTTGATTGCTTTTGCTCATATTTCGCTCTTACGCAGACATTTGTGGCGTTTAATCTGCTCGTCAACCCTTATTGGAATTTGTTGATTGTGTTAACCAGGTATAAGATGTTAACCCACAGCTTGTTGAACAACTTAGTTTGTTCTTGATATCACCAATAAGGTCTAATCATGTATTGTGTTGAATCTACCGACATATCATCTGTGGTCTAGCAACCTCTAGGTCTACTTTCTTTGTGTTACCTTAGTAGTAGCTAGTTTTACTATCATCTATCCTACAGACTTATACTTTGAATTTGCATCTTATTTATTTAATCTTTTAAAATCCCAGTGATTTGTACCTGTGTACTATCATTTTCCAAAGTCATTGAATCGGTATCACAGACACGATCTACTTTCTATCAGCCAACCTCTCCTTCTCCCTTGTTTTTTTGTTAATGTTACTAACTGACCTATTCTCCACTAAAATTCTAAAACCGTAACCGATTTACGCTTTTTAGGATTTTAATAGGTGACCGAATAACATTAATGTAATTAAACTGATTAACAATAAATACAGATAATAAATAATACAAAAAACAAGACTCATCGGATACACATGATAATCATCGGGAATTACATCACTTTTCTTTTAACGTTCTTGACCTCTAACAGATATAGAAAATGTGGTTTGTTAAAAGCCTTTGCATAGAGGTCGGCACGTTGAAAATCAGTATTATTTTAACACATCGATTAAGTTTTTTTCAAAGCAGTCACGTATAAAGTGAATTTTATACCGATGTGTTTGGTCTTAGGATGTTGGACCGGAATTTTAGTTACTGCAATTGCAGCAGAGTTATTAACAAAAATAGGAGTAGATGAGAAATGCAAACCGTAGTCCTGCATTTGCTGCTGAATCAAATGATTTGTGAACTGCAACTTGCAGCAGCAACGTATTCTGTTTCACAGGTTGACAAAGCAACCGAGGTCTGCTTCTTACACTGCCATGTCACTAATCTCCTCCCAAAGAATTGACATCCCGCTGATGTAGACTTGTAGTTCATCTTGCAGCCACCATAATCCGAGTCACTATACGCTGTAAGCTCAAAATCATCATCATGAGGATACCATAACCCTAGAGTTGGTGTACCCTTCAGATAACGGAATATCCTCTTGACCCCTATCAGATGGTTAACTTTTGGCTTTGCTTGATATCTTGAACATAAGCACGTCGCGTACATGATATCAGGTCTTGAGGCGGTGAGGTACATGAGAGATCCAATCATACCTCGGTACATAGTGGCATCGACCAGATCACCATTATCGTCGGGTGCTACATCATGGTTTGTAGCAAGTGGAGTCCCAGCTGCAGAAGCATTCTCCATGTGAAACCGACTGAGGATATCTCCTACATACTTGGTCTGATGTAGGAAAATCCCTTTTGGTGTCTGATCCACCTGTAACCCGAGAAAGAATTTCATCTCTCCCATGGCACTCATCTCAAACTCAACATTCATTACTGCTTCAATGTCTTTACATAGATCTTCGTTCTTGGAACCGAAGATTATGTCATCGATATAGATTTGAACAAGCAGTAAATCTCCATCCTTTTCTTTTATGAACAATGTACAGTCAATGACACCTCTGCGAAAACCATGTTTCACAAGGTGAGTCGTGAGTTTCTTCCATTTTGCCACGGGTGCAAACACTTCGTTGTAGTCAATGCCTCAACTTGTCGAAATCCTTGGACAACAAGTCGAGCCTTGTTTCGGATGATCACACCTTGATCATCTTTCTTGCATTTCAAGACCCATTTAGTGCCAATTACTTTGGCACCTTTAGGTCTATCCACTAGAGTCCATACACCCAATTTCTTAAACTGAAGAAGTCTTCTTGATGGCACTCACCCATGCCTCATCATTTAGCGCTTCACTAACATACTTGGCTCAAACTGAGACACAAAGCAACGATATGCACCATTGTGAAGGTATCCCTTTTCCATTACCGAGGCATAATCAGCTGAGTAAAGATGATTTCTGGTCTGAACTCCTGACCTCACATCTCCAATGACATTGTCCAAAGGATGACAGACATTTAGGCGTGATCCAGGAGTTGTTGGAACAACTACCTCAGAATCAAGATTATGAAAATTTGGTTCAGTATCTGAGGCAATAGGAGTCTGAGGTTCTGAAGACGCAGAGGCATTACTGTCAGATGCTTGTGGACTTGTAGGAATAGGAACCTGTTCCTCCTGGTTGTTCTGATCAGTCTCCATAGCTTCTTCATCAGAGGAGGAGTCACTATCATCAAGTGCTCCACCTGAGGTGTTAGATGAGCTACCTTGTGAACCAGATGATGTTGAATTGGAGCCAGTGGGTTCAAGACATCATACATCATCTTGGTTGCCAACTCATCATCAGAAGTGGAGAGTGGGATATTGAAGTATTTGAAGAATCCATCATAGTCAAAAAGAAAGCGGGTCCTTTTCCTGCAGGTGGTGTGGTGTATTTCTGAACATCTATGTTACACCACACTTCTACTTGACCCATTGAGTTGTTTTAAACTTTCTTGTTCGGTATGTTGTATCCTAGAAATATACCTTCATCAGCCTTCTCGCTGAATTTTCCCTCCTGAGTCTTCTTCAGTAGGGTGCACGGGGCGCCAAATGGCTCGAGATACTCTAGATTTGGTTTACGTCGCTGTAGTAACATCGTAGCATGTCTTGCCATGGCGTTTAACTACCAAAACTCTATTTAGTGTATAACATGCATTTGCAACTGCTTCATTCCAGAATTGGATAGGCAGTTTTGAGTCGGCTAGCATTGTCTGTGCCGTCTCTATGAAGCTGCGGTTCTTCCTTTCAACAATGCCATTCATCTGAGGAGTGTAGGCAGAAGGGAACTGATGCGCAATTCCCTTTTCCTTGCAGTAAGCCTCCATCCATTGATTCTTGAACTCGGTTCCGTTGTCTGAGCGCACTTGACGTACCTTCAACTTGTATAGGGACTCCAGAGTAGTTACTAACTCTTTGAATGACTCAAATGTTTCTGATTTGGATTTCAGAAACATCACCCAAGTGAATCTTGAGTAGTCATCAGTAACTACATAGCAATACAAGTCGCCTGCAATGCTTCTTGTACTGACTGGACCAAATAGATCCATGTGAAGAAGTTCAACAGGAAGTTCGATAGAGTGAACTTTCTTTTCCTTATGAGCCTTCTTCGTTTGTTTGCCCTTCTTGCACGCTACACAAGATTCCGGAAGTTGGAAGTTTTTGACGTTAACTCCTCTCACTAGATCATTCTAGATCAAGTGATTCATCTTCCGTGGATTAATTTGTCCCATTCTCCTATGCCAGAAGATGGATTCCTTCTCAGTAGCTTTTGACAAGAAGCAATGAACTTCATGATCCGTTGTGGAGGCCTTCGATAGATCCAAGACATAAAGGTCCTTATATCTTGAGGCAGACATTAATACTTGATCCTCCGTGATTACGTAGTCCTTCTTCAGGACATAGCACTTCTTATTGTCAAACACTACCTTAAAGTCTTTATCAAAAATTTGAGAAACAAAAGCAAGTTATTCTGAAGTTGTTGGACATAGTTTACCTTATCAAACTTCACTTTCTGATTTCCTACTTCTCCTTGAGCTGTGATGTACCCACCTTTGTTTTCAGCGAATGAAACATGCCCTCCTTGGATTTGTTTGATGTTTGATAAGAGAGCCCTGTTCCCTGTCATGTGCCTGGATGCTCCACTGTCTATGATCCACGTGTTGGTTTAAACACTATATCGAACACCCTGCACATTCAATTTGAAAACATTAGTTCAAGTTAGGAACCCAAGCCTTCACTAGCTTGGGTTTCCCAGAGGCATCACATATCATAAATGTTACCCATTGACCATTTGAGGGTGAGGTAAGCTCAGATGTTTGTTTGTTCTAATTTTTAGATATGGAGGAGGATTTTCCTTCCATAAGCCAGATTTGGTAAAGTCTGTTTGTGATAAACAGACAACTGGCTAATGGGTTGAACTTTGTGTTCCCTATCTCTTTTAGGAGGCGTCATTGAGTTCCTCTTTAAAGAGCTAGGTTTTGGTTAAGAAAGTTCAACTTTCTTCCTCGGTGTCTGATAATAAGGACAATGAGGCGCAATGTGTCCGTACTCTCCACAATTGTAGCAGGATCTGCTTTCAACTTTATGATTTATTTGTTTTTGTGGAGATGTAGGTGACACACGGGTGACCTTATCTTGTTTGGACTTAGACACTTCTTGGTTAGATGTATAGTCTGGTTTTACAAATTTATCTGCTTTACCTGGTTTTACATCTTTTGACATTTTGTTTTCCTGGACTTTGACATGATTCACGTGATTTATTAACACTAATGTTCCTTTTAGGTTCAGATTTGACTTTGATTGAACCAGACTTAATATTAACTTTTTAAACTCTTTTTCCAGGTTGACACAAGGCATGTTGCCTTTTGACTTTGAAGTGGTCCTTTTGTTTAGTGCCAGAATCAGTTGATTTACTTGTGGAATCTGGATCACTAACAAGAGGAGTGGACACCACATGATCTTGATTGGATTATTATTGATTGGTTTAGATTTTGTGTTCATCAAGATCTCATGTGGTGGAGGAACCACTTTATAGCCAATCCCTCCCCGTTGTTTCTTTCTCTCACTAAGTTTTGGACTATGTGTGAAGAGCTAGTCCAACTATGTAGTTTTTCTTTTAGGGAATTTACTTCTACTTCTAAAAACTTACTTTGCTTCTTAGTGTCCTCTAGGGAGTTAAGATAGTACCTAATGTCATTAGCTTGGTTAAAGGCAACAACTTCTGTTTCTCTAAGCTGTTTGTTCAAAAGGGCTATCTTTTCTTTATAACTATGCTCATTTTGTTTTAAAACTCTGTTAGCTTCAGTGCATAGATCTAGGTCCTTTACTAAGTTATCATTATGATCTAATAACCTAGCAAATTTAGAATCAATGCTTTCCCTAAATTTATTACAGTCAGAACAAGCATGATTATTAAACAATTGGTCAGTAGTACTTACTTGAGCGGTTTTGAAGAATCAGCCATCAAAGCAGAATCTGAAGTTTTTGGAGCTGGTGATTCTGATTTTTAGTAGTTGTCACGTCTTCAAGCAGGTAGATGACCACTTGTGCAGTTTCTTCAGAGTTGGACATCGTGATCTCTACTGCTACGTCTCCTTCACTAGCGGAATCATCATCTATATCTTCCACACTAGCGATATTGATTCTCCGATGAGACAAATCGGAAGCTCCAGTCCTATCTTCATCCTCGTTAGCAGTCAAGGTTTAGGATCCTTGCTTGATGAAGTAGGACTGCCAGTGGGTTTATCCTGACAATTGAAGGTGGAGAAAGGATTCCTATTGCCAGTCTTCTTTGGCTTCACGCATTCCCTTTTGAAATGCCCTTTCTCACCACAGTTGAAACAGATCACCTTTGACTTATCGAAGCCAAAGGTTGTCATTAGTTGCAACCAAGTTCTGTCTGGTCTTTTTGACAAACTTCTTAGCTCGTCGGACAGTACTCGCTAAGGCCCACATAATGTCCATCCGTTTCAACTCAGTCTCATCCACCTGCTCGTAATCTTCATCAGCCAGGTGGCAGTTCCCTATCTTTCCAGCAATTAGTCCATCATACGAGTGGACTACAGCAGCTAAAAGATCCATGTGCTCTTTAGCCACCTCAACTGTCACATTTCTGAAGTTTTCGGTCTTCAATTTTACTGCATTGGCTCGGGTACGTATGTTGGGTACCAGTTGATCCTGACGTTTCTGTCCACGAAGTAGATGCTTAAGCAGGACCAGCTGAGCTTGACACAAAGGCAGTCTGCAGTGGTGCTCCAGATGTCTTTGCCTAAGGAGTCGCGTTATAGAGCGCAGGATTCTGATCATAATTAGACTTTTGGGCTCTATACTTCATCCTTAGCTCTTCCTCTCAGTTTCAGAATGAAATCATTTATATCTAACTTCGTTAGCATACCATTCTGTCTGAGATTTGAAACAAAAGACTCCTATTTTTCCGGTAATCCATCAGCAAAGTTGGACACTTTATCTTCCATCGACGTCGTTACCCCATGAGTGTGCATCTGACTCATCAAGTGATAGAATCTGTCGATCACGTCATCCAGGCTTTCCTTACCCATTGGAGAGAAGTTGTCAAACTCCTTCTTCAAAGCCTTAGCCTTTATGGCCTTGAGTGATGCATTCCCGTCATACCTCTTTTCCAATGCATCCCATAATTTCTTTTCTTGTGTATATTCCAAGAATTGATGGAAGATATCCTTTAGAATAGACTGTGTAAGCAAAGCATAGACTTTCTTTTCGGCATTGTATTTCACCTTTTGTCTGTCAGTCATGCCACCAAGTGTAAGTTTGACACCATCACCTCCTACTGGCATGCTGTACCCGATCTATAGAGTCCCACAGATTTGGATCTACTTTGTTTAAGTAGATCTCGAAATGTTGTTTCCATTGTGGATATTCGTCTAATGTGATCAGCTTTGGGGGTTTGTTGTGATTCCCCACTTCATTCTCCAGTAGCAGTAGGTTTGTATACGTGAGTCTTTTCCTGCTGTAAAGGCTAAATACGGTCCTCCATTTCACTTAACTTTAATTTTAAAACTAACTGTTTTAGGTGTGCGAATGAAGGAAGACGATTGAGCTATTCGGGCGATTGAACTATGCGGATGGTTCAATCGTGCGACTGAACTAATGCGGATAAATCAGTCGGTCGAATGAACTAATGCAGTTGAAGAGTTCGAATAGAGTTCTCAGTCGTACGAATGGGAGTACGAATGAGTCTAATCGTGCGATGGGGTATGCGAATGAGTTCAGTTGTGCGATTGAGTCAATCGTGCGACTGAGGCTGCTGGAATTCAAAATTTTCTAGGTTAACGTGGTTGGCCACAAAAACTCAATTTTTTCACTAACCCTATTTGCCGTATGCCGGAAAAACTGAATTTTAGTGAAAAAACACAATCTTTGTATCAAAAACGATTGAATCACAAGCAATCAAGAGCCAAAGCTCTGATACCACTTGTTAGGGGATCGTGTATTAAATGAATACTAACTGAGTAAGTGTGTACCGAATCAAATAGTGCAGAATCCTATTTTATTGGCGATCCAGTCAGTGAGAACACATGTAGAAACAATTATGTATTGAATCTAATGTTAAGAATCGATTAGGAATTGATCTACTACGATCTATGAACTTGGAGTATGATCTTAGAGGTCTCTGGACGGCTAGGGTACGTCTGGAGTCGAAGTGTGTTTCAATGCTTATGTTTTTCCATGAATTAGGTGGTATTTATAGTTTTAGGTTTCTCATTCGGACGACTGAACCATTAGTATTGTTCAGTCGTGCGATTGAGCAATGCATTTGATCCATTCACACAACTGAGTGTTCAGTCGTGCGACTGAGTCATTCGCATAAAGTTGCTCAGGCATATGAACCATTCGGGCGTATGACCACTGTTGGGGCGCATGGTCCATTCGGACACATGACCACTGTTGGGGCATATGGTCCATTCGGACGCATGACAACTTCATCTTACTAAGTTTGAATGTATTCAATATAATTACATTATTTATACTAGTTCAAACACCCACAAACCTATATAATCAATTCGATATGCGTTAAACAACTCATTAATGAAATATTAAACATTATAATCACAACCAAACATTTACATTTCATTAAGTACCCAAGTATTACATAAGTGTAAGACATTAAAGACATTACATTAAGTTCAAAAACTAGGGACACATGTACCTACAAGTTTCTTGATATGTGAGTAGGTTCATCTTGAGTGGAAACTACACTTAGTGCATGCCAAACATAATTCAAAGTGATTGTTTGTGGGGAACTTCATTTTGATGATACAAAGTGAGTCTTATTCTGATGTGATCAAATCACTCATCTAAGCACACTATGTACCGACACTTTATAATATCTATGTTTGCAAAACATACACCCTCTGTTTTGTGTAAACAAAGACCTGGGTGTATGATCATCATTTTGTATATCAGTTATCAAAGGTGAAAAGATCATGATCCTTATCATCCCTCTATTTTGTGTAAACAAAGACCTGTGCACCTCTGTTTTACGTGAGTAAAGACCTGGTGACCTGAGATGATCATATCTAAGCTCTCAAAAGAATCCTATGTGATCAATTGTACATTTATCTAGAGCTTTTATATCAATGCATTAATGAGATGTCAAATGCATCTCAAGATAGAACATATAACTTAATGTACGTAGTTATTAAGTGTGAAAAAGTGATGATTTGACTTGCAAAGGGAGGACAAAATCTTCATGAATTGAATGTGAAGCCCATAACAGTTATCTCCTAATCAATATGAAAACATGATAAACAGCATGCCTAGTTGATACATTAGCTCTTGTATGGATTTAAATGGACAATATACTTGCAATCAAAACTATGTTCACGTATCAATTCAACAAAATTACTCTTCAGGAAGAGGCTTAGTATTATAGTATGATCTCATCATATGTGTATATATGTTTGTGCATCATCATAATTTTAAATAACTCTCATGATTTTCTTCTTTGAAATTTATGATAAATGCATACTGTCATCATTAATCACAAATTTAGGGGGAGTAGAATTCATGAAGATAGTTTATCAATCAGCAACTTTGTCTATTTCATTAATAATTTGAAGGAATTGGTAACTGAGCACCAACTTAGCTACTAGATACATGAAGTTTTCTATTAAATTATTTAAGCTTTCTTCCACTCAATTGTCATGAATACAAAATCAACAAGGTCCAATAGCAATAAATGGTTCTAAACAGTAGACTTGGACCATACATTAAAATAATTTTTTCTTCACAAGTGTTCTATAAGCATCAGCAGATGCTACAGTACCATCTTAAGCATCAGCAGAAAATATAGTGTGTGGAAAATTTAAATGTCTATCCATAGATTGGTAAACTACGGATGACCAAGATCAATAAATATAATTTAATTTCATAGTTTGGTAACCTATGAAAATTTAAGTTATACTTCATCAGTAGAAGTTGTTAAGACATCCGCAAATGATTTATGGAATCCGTAGATGATCTACGGAAGAACTTAGAACACAAAATAACTTAGAACACTAAAGAAATTACAACAGAAAATTGTTGAGGGTCCCATTTATTTTTTAGGGTCCCACTTCATTAAATAAATAAAATTAATATGTTTGAGAAAGTATAAATGATGTTATTTGACTTCAAAACTCATTCACTTTTTCCGACCTAGAAAAACTCACTCTCAACAAATTTTTCCCCCTTTTGTAACATTCAAAAATTACCAAATCAAAACTTCAAACAACCATATATTTCTGCTCTCAAATCATTGTGTTCAAGGTAAAACATGTTGTAATGTTCAATAATCAACTGTTCGATTCTTATTTAATCTCACAAATGTTCGTATTCTCATATCAATAATGTGATTCTAACGAAAACTTCTTCTTATGAACAGATGGATAATCAATTTGCGAGAGAGCAAAATGTGTGTGCTTTCTTAAACCCTGTTTCAGAAAGTTGTCAAGATATCTCCTATATCTAAGAAGGTCTAGGCTTTTCTATGCCTTATCAGCAGAGCCTGTGATTCATCAATCACACATCACTTATTTCTGGAACTCCGCCCAAATAGAAGAAGATGGTCAAGTTATTGTGGCTGATGTGAAGAATCGAAGACTGGGAGTGGATGACAGACAATAAGAAGGGTTCTTTAGTTGGGAGATGTAGAAGCTTGTCATCCTGATGTGTTCAAATTTTAATACATAATGAAAGTTTTTCTTCTGATGGGGTATGATGGTGACTTCAAGAAGGGAGAAATAAAGAAAGGAAGACTCTGCAAGCCCTACAGATTTCTCTACCATACTTATCTTAAGTGCAACTCAAATAGGAAATCTGGACTTGACAGATTTTCAAGACATATCTCTTCAAGCATTATTGGTGTCTTTCGGGGAAGAACCTACAATACTCAAAGTACATCTTCAACTGTTTATGTGATCTATTCAAAGTACAGAAGGCTGACAAGATGTATATGTTTCCAAGGTTTCTACAACTAATCATCAATGCTAATCTGCCTAGGACTGATATAGATGGTGATGTGTTTGTTCAATCACACCTAGGGAGATCTGTGCTGAATAAAATATCCGGGAAGTATGAAGGTGAAGACATGCCCATGTTTGCTCATGTAATAGATGCTAATGCCAATATTCCCCAAGAGCTTGTGTGGGAAGACCAACAGGAGGATTCTTCAACCAATTCTGTACAAGCCACACACTCTCCAGAACTTTCACCCATTCACCAACAACAACAATCTCCATAAATCCCTTCTCCTACAGGTCAGAATAATGAACCCATTTCACCCATTCTATATGTTCACACTCAACAATATCACTAAGCCAGTCAAAACACTCGACCCATCTCTCCACTTTCTCATCAATTATTTGAGAGTGTACATACTGAACCCTATTCAGTCACTCAGTCTGTAAACTCTGTTCACTCTGGTGAGACTGAGTTGATCTGTCAAGCAAGCACCATCCCATTGTCATGTCCAACTATGAAGAACCAGTTGCCTCCAATCAAACATAGCCTTTATTGCACATCATGAACATAGAAGGACAACCTCTTCATCAATCAAAAGATGAATGCTCAAGCTCAACAAGTGTGGCTGCTCAAACTGAAGAACATAAAGATGATATTGCTGACAAACAAGAAGAAAAATATGAGGAAGTTATTGCTTACAATGAAGATGATCAGAGTGATAATGACATCCCATTAAGCAAAAGCTATCCGGTGGCTGAGTACAACAAACTTGTAGTGAAGTCTAACTTCAGAAAGCAAAGGTGTAGCACTTGGTTATTTATCTATTTTGAAGCCGGCGAATAAAGAAGTAAAGAAATAAGGTCCAAAGTCGAGGGACAAACTCTCCAACAAGAGAAAGATGAGTGAGTGGGGGTATATAAAGGGAGAGGGCATTCCTTACCCTCTCCCCATACCATATTTTCAGCCAACAAAAGAAGTGAGGAGAGAAAGAAGAGAAAAGAGGAAGAGGTTGGTTCGGGTTGGTTCGAGTGACCAAAATCATTGAGAAGCGGGTCAAATAGAAGCTCTCCTCGTTGTGATTGTTTGTGTGAGTTCTAGGACCCCTCTTTACACAATTTGAATGATTTTGGGGCTGGAACACATATGAAATCGGGTTTTTGAGTGTGTGCATGTTTGACCGTATGCGTATGTGTATGTGTGTGTATGGTGTGTCTGAGCCTTGTTTGTGAGCTTGTGGTGCTTGAATGGTGTTGTGGTATGCATCCTAAGGTTTAGGATGGTTGATTTGGGCTTAGAACGGGTTTGGATGAGCTTGGAGGTCGAAAATGGTAGAATAGGTTCGGGATGAAATGCATTCTGCATCTACTAGGGCTAGGCGACCAAATGAAGGCCATATGGCCGAATGGGGTGTGATTAGGGTCCATTCGCATGATTGAGAGTTCATTCACACAATTGGGGCTAGTCGCATGGGGAGTCATGCGACTGAGGGTCCAGTCGCATAAGTGCTCATCCGTATTAGTTCCATTCGCATAAGTGCTCATCCATATTAAGTCCATTCCTACGATTGGGTGTTCATTCACATGAGTGTTCATCCACATTGGTTCATTCGCATGACGTTCAATCGCATGGAGGCCATGCGACCGAAGGGTGTCCATACGCCCGAATAGGGCTGTTGCACCCGAGGAGAAGTGTAGTTTAACTTCTGACTTTCGGGGGAAAGTGCAGATATAAGTTTGGACGTAAAGGTTCTCGTAAGTTCATGTAAGATGACTGTTGAGGCCATAGAGAGCATTGGGCATGATGATGATGATGTTTTATGATTATGCATCTTATGTATGTATGATATTGCCCTGTATGATGATGATCACTATGTATGATATGTTCCTTATTATGATGTATATTTATCTTTCCTATGGATTTATGTTGAATATGAATGAATGAAATGAAGTATTATGTAACGTAAAGTGAAAGACAATGGAAGAGGAACATGAAGTAAGAATGCATGCATTAATGAACGATGAAGTAATGAAAGTCTTGCAAGCACTGTATGTCGGGACACGCCATTAAGGTGTTAGCCCAACGGTGTGTGGGTTCGCTACTGATGGGTGCGGATAGTATATATTTTGGTAAAGATTTATTGCACAGATTCGGTTTAATTGGTAATTACTAATACTAAACCACACACACAAAAGGCAGTGTACCTGTCGTGTGGTAATATAGTGTTGGTAAGAACCGAGTATCAATCCATGGACACACCTAGCCTACTCAACAAACTTGATGTTTGACTATCAGATTTGGTTTTTGTTAAAGAAAATTATAATTTTCATTGGAAAGATTTTAGGATTTAAAAATAAACAATAAGAGAAAGGAAGTAAACTAAGATTTGAAGCGTTTGGATTTAAAACCAGGGAATAAAAGTTATCATCCTAATTAGATTCCACTTATGTAACCGTGATGAACTGGTGGTGTGATTTAAAGATATGGATTAATGTAATTAAGTTAATGTTATAAAGATAAGCTGACGTGATCTCTTGTCTATCCTGCTGCCGTAGTGACTTGATCCTATCAGGCTGAGTTTTACTGCTTATATCAAAGCCCTAGTAATGTAGGTGAGTCTTTTGTGACCTATTTGACATACGAATTCTGAAAACATAACTTAATGTCAAAAAGAGAGTTGATCAGGTTCCTTCCTGACATACTATTAATTTTAGAAAATCGTAACAATACTGATGTTTCCAAACTAATAAATGGGAACCCGCAAATGATCAGAAAGTTAAAGTGATATGATTTCTAATAACCATTTCTAGTTCATTAGCCATGGATTCATTATGAAGACCGGTTTCGTGAATGAAAGTTAATCATACGGTTTTTCAACTTTGTATGATGATCACAATCACAAACCATATTTATAACTTCCCGTTCAAATGTAGATGCTACCCATCAATAGTTTTCCTAAGACCACCATAATTTTAACATAATATTTATCACACCGTTAGTTCATCACAAATTACATAAGTTCCATCCGATTAGGATGACAAAAAGAGTTTAGTCATAATGAGCTTAAACATAACAACATATAACAAAGAAGATAAATATGTAATCATCAGTGAAATGGAACAATCAAACCGATAATCCACAATGGATGGCGTTTAGACAATCCCGAGCTTCTTCCAAGTGTTGTGTGCACCTCCCGAGCCTCCAAATGACCTTGAAGTCTTGATTCCGAGAGAGTTCTGCAGAGTAACTCTCCCACCAAAGCTTGCCAAAAATGGTGAACTTAGTGTTGGACCAAAAGAACCAATGAGCCGGATCAGAAAAACCTTTAAGTCCCACAGACGTCACAACAACTGTGAAGACACAAGTGCTGAAGACAAAGTCTGAAGACACAAGAGCTGAAAGTCTGAAGACATAAGTGCTGAAGACAAAGTCTGAAGACACAAGTGCTGAAGACAAAGTCTGAAGACACAAGTGCCGAAGACAAAGTCTGAAGACACAAGTGCTGAAGACACAAGTGCTGAAGACAAAGTCTGAAGACACAAGTGCTGAAGACAAAGTCTGAAGACACAAGTGCTGAAGACAAGTGCTGAAGTTCAAGTCTGAAGACCAAGTGCTGAAGTTTCAGTAGTTTGTCACAACAGCTGAAGAGTACTTCTTCAGTAGTTGTGTTTATCAGTAGTTTTATGTTTTTACTTTCAGTAGTTTTGTAAAACAACTGAAGAGCTTGTTCTTCAGTCGTTGTAGTTTCAGTAGTTTCTTATCTGTAGTTTTATATTTTGTGCTTAGCACTCTCTGATATGTTCTCAGTAGTTGTGAACATTTCAGTAGTTTAAGTGTTAGTTATTTTTGTAATAAATCTGCCAGATGTCACTATCCCGTGATATCAACAGTGATTGCACTCTATATAAGGAGTGTCAACTTAATTGTAATAGGTGAATGATGAGCAGAAACATTTGATATATTGAAACATTCCTTTTCACAGAATATATTCTCTCGTTACAACCGTATTTGTTCTTAATGCATACGAATATCAAATTCTTGATCTTATTCCGCTGCGTTACACTCTAATCCATCAAACTTGAGATCACTGATCCTGTCAAATGGTATCAGAGCTTGGTTAATCATTGATCGATCTAATAATTGATCATTGAAACTGCTATCCAAGATCCAAGTTGATTGAATTAGCATTTTTGCAAGAAACGGTTATAGAGATTAAATTTTCTTTGTTTTTGGCCATTCATCCTGAGATTTATTCTTGGTTTTCATTGAGTCTGTTGTGGTCTGTGTAAAATCTTTTAAAAGCTTGAATTAAATTGTATTTGGACCTAAAATGACTACTCCTTCCAATGATCCTCACAATACTGGTTCCTAAACCAAGCCTCCAATGCTGGTTAGGAGTGTGTATAACATATGGCAACGACGAATGCTCCATCACCTGTCTGTTAACAGTTCAGGTTGTTGGACATCAGTGGTACATGGTCCACACAAGCCTATGGTGAATAACCCGGAAACCAATCAAATGGTTCCGAAGAGGAGGGAGCAATACTCAGATGAGGATAAGAAATTGTTTGAGATTGATGCAAAAGCCCATGGAATTCTGGCCATGGCACTGCCCAATGAAATCTATTCTGGGCTAATGCATTATGAAACTGCCCATGACCTCTGGAATGCCTTGAAAGAACAATTTGGAGGAACAGATGAGGTCTTGGCAAATAATAGAGAAATCCTTGCTCAACAATATGAGACATTCTCTCATAGGAAGGGTGAGACACTGACTCAACAGTTTGAGCGGTTCTCTTGTTTGATCTCTGAATTAAAAATGGTCAAACATGAGTACACCAATAGCCAGATGAATAACAGATTTCTCAGATCACTGCCTGAGATATGGGACACATATACTATTGTCCTACGCTCCAGTGCAAATTTGGACAAACTATCTCTCACCCAACTCCATGGGAAATTGCTCACATTTGAGAGAGAGATAGAACAGAAACAAAAACTGTCATCATCTGGAAAGCTCACTGATGACTTTGTACCAGGAAACACTGCCTTGGTAAGTCATGAATCAGAGCATGCAGGATCAGAATGTCACTATGATGAGCATATTTATTTCACCTCAAACAATTCTAATCATGCCTTTGTGAGTGTTGATTGTCATTCTGGTAATAATAGTGACAATCTATGCTTTATCATGGATGATTTGAAGGGCATTGCTGATGATGATTTAGAAGAGATGGATATTTTGAGCCAAATGGCCTTGATCAATATCAGATCTCAGAAATTCTACAAGAGAACTGGCAGGAAATTTCCTGGACTCTCTGACAAAACCAAAGTCGGTTTTGACAAGAGCAAGTTGAAGTGTCACAAATGCCACAGGCTTGGACACTTTGCAAGAGAGTGTTGATCAACTGGATCTAACACCTCTACACCCTTTTTGACTTTTCCAAATAACAATTCACAATCCAAAGGGCAACATTCTGCTGGTTCTAGTCATTCATCACACCCTCAATCTCCTGCATATTTTGTTCCTCAGGGTCAAATGCCATATCCTTATCCCCGCTATTATATGCCATAGTCAAATCAAGTTCAAGCTCCTATAGTACCACAACCTCATGCACTACCAGAACCTCAACCATCTCATCTCAATCACAACCTCCACAGCTTCTTCACACTAGAGTCGTTGACTGGAGTAGCTTACCTGATAACTTGTCTGGTCACACTGAGCAATACTATGCTGGTGCTAGTCAACATGGTGGTGAACACCCTTTTGGAAATCTTGCTCTCATGGCCCTGGAGTCTACTGAGGGTTCCTGTTCAAATGCATCATCTTCACAGGTAACTCAGGTATCTTCAGAGGCTAAAGCCAAGTTATGTTCTGAATCATGCATAGATGCCTTTGTCTCTATTAGAGAGGCAAATGTAGCATTAATAAATCAAACTTGAGTTTGAGAAAACCATTTCCAAAAGAAAAGCTGAGTATGAGTCTGCTCTTAACAGTAAAAGTGATGAGATTTATAAGCTTAAATGCTAATTAATGATGAAAAAGCCAAGCTAGAGGTTATTCTGGAAGACCACAGGATCTCAAAGAAAAACTTGCAGTGACCCAAGTTGAGTGTGACCGCTGGGTCTCATCATGCAAGGGATTTGAAATCTTCTTAGCAGCAAACTGCTTCCAATGTAAAGTTTGGCATTGGTTATATCACACTGCTCCTCCTACAGATTTTGCTTCAAGAGCAGAAGTGAAATCTGATGGAGAAAGCAATGACCAATCCACCTCATCATGTGATTCACTTTTTGATAGAGCACCATCAGAAGTTGAAGTTAGTATTTTCCCTCGTTGAACCTATCAGCTGATCTTGATGGTTCAAATACTGACACTCACATGATCAAAGAGTTGGTCAACTCAGGAGTTATTTCTGGAAGTCGAAAGGACTGGAGAGCAAGATTTAACACCTGAAGTTTAAACTCCAACTACTGTCAGCATGAAGAGAAGAAAACTGTCATAGAAAGGTTGAAGACTACTAAAGAGGAATCAAAAAGCAAATAGTGCTTCCAAAGTGCTGAAGAACAAGTCTTCAGTAGTTTCATTCTCTTTAGTTGATGATCAACATAAGATGAAGAAGAAACCATGTGAAATATGTGGTTTGTTCAATCATCTTACGATGATTGTGTGGTACAAAATAGGATCTGACAGGATCAGTGATCACAAGTTTGATGTATCAGAATGTAAAGCAGCGGAATACTAACACGAATTAGACAAATTGTAGCAAGCTAACAATATTGTGAGCATTAAGATCGCATACAGTTATAGGGAGAGTATGTATTTCTGATTTCTGGGAATGTTTATAGATGAGAATATTTCTAATCGAATCAATCATTCATTCCATTCAATTCATCATTTCATTCATTCATTACAATAGGTGTCACTCCTTATATAGAGTGCAACAGTCACTGCTGTTATCACGGAAAGTGACAACTGGCAGATCCAATTCAGAAATAACTAATTCTTAACAAACTACTGAAATGTTCACAACTACTGAGAACATATCAGCAAGTTAAGTACAAAATATAAAACTACTGAAACTACAACGACTGAAGAGCAAGCTCTTCAGTCGTTTTACAAAACTACTGAAACAAAGAAAATAAAACTACTGATATCACAACTACTGAAGAAGTACTCTTCAGCAGTTGTGACAAACTACTGAGGCTTCAGTACTTGATCTTCAGACTTGACCTTCAGGCGTTTCATCAGCTGATGACTTCAGTAGATCATCAGCTGATGTCTTCAGTCTTTGTCTTCAGACTTTGTACATCAGTTGTTGATCTTCAGCACTTGTGAACTCTTCAGCTGTTGTACTTCAGTACTTTGGTCTTTCAGCTTCAGCACTGTGTTCTTCAGCTGTTGTACTTCAGCACTTTGGTTCTTCACTGTTAAGGTCTTCAGCACTTGATCTTCAGCTGTTGAAGTCTTCAGCACTTGTCAAACTACTGATGAGGCTTTCAGCAGTTGTTGTGATACCGTGTGGGACTTAGAGGTTTTCTGATCTTGGCTCATTGGTTCTTTTGGTCCAACAAACTCCCCCTGAACCAATGCAGCCAAAACCTCTAACTTATTTATACTCCCACTTATTGATGGCAAAAATGTTGGTCTTTTTCCTTCTTGATCAGTAGAGAAGATGACCCATGTACGCTCCGGCCTGGGAAAACCTCAAATATTTGTTTGGCAGAGTATGAATGGGAACTCTGTTTTGGGGAACTGGACACAGAGTTGTTATCCCATTCATGAGGTTCACTTCCCCATAATGAGTCTGTACGACTCTCTTGTGTAGGCCTCAAGAAGGTGATTTGTTCCTCCATGGTTAGCTCTTCAGCACCTCCTTCAAACAATGATTCCGGCCCATAATACTCAGACAGGTATTTGGCCTGTTTCCCATTCTTTAGCTCCACAGTTGTTATATTCTGTAAGCAAACTCATCCGGTGATTACCCTCTAGAACACTGGAGCTCATTTTTCCTGACTTCCTCAAGCCTCTTGTAAACTAACCCCTTTTCACTATTTTGTTTTCCAGCATCTTCTGAGGGGTTAGATTAGCTTTGTAGCCTTCTTGAAGTCTTCTAGGATTTCCCAGGGTGAAACTACAAAGACCAGAGAGATCACTTCATCTACGATCTTTTTCACCTGGCCATGTATCTCCGAGGTATATTGTTCTTATGAATTCTGTGAGAGACCCTGGGATCAGGCCAAATCCTCACTCTTTCCTTTTGATATTGAAAGGTATGCCTGAGAGTGTAAAGTCTGGGCTTGCTCCTTCATATTGATTGGAAGATGTGGCTGCATAAGCTTTGTCAACTCTCTCAGCAATTCCTCATCATGCTGTTTATGAAGCTCTTCTTCTTCTAGCTTCACTTAACCATTTGTCTCTGACTTCAGGAGTAAGTGCTGAGGAGTGACTTGTGGCCTTAGGCAACTGAATCACAGCTGATAGCGGCAGCCTGTCTTCATCATCTCTTCATCTTCTTCTAGCCTCAATATCCTTCTCTTCTTCTTCAAGGGTATATCATCGGCTATGGGTTTTGAGGGTAAGGAGTTTGTTTGGGTGGGTTGTTTTTGGGTGGTTTTGGTGTGGGAATGTTGACAGGCTGTGCTAGCATCCTTGAGTGAGTGTGGCTTTTGATTGCTTTTGCTAGCTCAGTCCTGCTCCCAGCACCCACTTCATTCAAAGCTTCAATAACAGCCCCTTAGTGTATGCTTCAGACGAACAGATCTTGTGGTGATTGCCAAGATACTGTCCCTGGACCAAGCTTGATCTCAATCATTGATCTTCCAAGATATTTTGCAATAAATCTTATCATGATTTCTAGCCTTTCTCTTTCTAACACTTCATAACTTGCCCATCTATTCTGGATTCTTCAATCTCTAGTCTCGAATCTCAGAGTCAAGTTTGTTGGTGTCATGACCTTGCCTGAACAGCTGATCAATGATGTTGTCCATTGATCTACTGTGTTCAGCATCAGCCTCTTTTATCAGTAGCTCCAAGGCTTTATCTTCAGCAATGTGCTCATCAGCACCTTTCTTCGCTTGTAGGTGAGCATTGGTTGCTGTTCTTTCTCCTCCTTTTGGGCTTGCTTCGCTTCCTTCTTTTCCTCGGATCTTTTCCTCTTCTGTTCTTTCTTTCACTGCAGGACTCTCCCCCTTTTTGGTTGCATTGGAGGAAGGGGTTGAGACCGCAGAAAGAGTCTTGTGGACAGCACAGCATCACCAAGGGCTGTAATGTTGAGGAAAGCCTCTCATCAAGGGCTTGATCACTATATCAGTGATTAGGGGGGTGATGAGAGGGAGGGAATTTTTAGTGCAGCACCTATTTGCTCAGGAGGGTTCTGTTCCTAGAAGTAGGGCCTGAAGCGGAGGCAGGTGTTTGATTTTGGGGTGGCTCTGTATTTGGGAAACCTTCAAGGGAAGGTGCCATCTGTGGGGTATGAGGGTGGCAGATGGACTTGTATCCTGAGACATCTTGGCCAGCAGCTCTTTGAGTCTGCTAACCTCATCCTCTAGAATGGTGTTTTGAGCAACTACATCGTAGAAGAAGCTCAGGTCATCATCAGTTGATACTGAATCACCTGACCTCCTGCTTAGAGCAGGATGTACATGCACTGGGTGTAGACCAGTTGGTGCATGTGCCCCTTGTGCTTGGTACTGGGGACTTCCAGCCTCAGGACAATGTCCATCATCAGCATTTGCCTCTAGGGAGGTCTTAGCAATGTTACCAGCCTCACTCTGGTCATGTGCTGAGTCAGAGGAGGTGGCAGCCTCACTAGATATTCTAAGCTCCTTCTCTACACAGGAGATAGAATTGGGAACCCCTGTGCTGTGGGTTCTCAGGTGCACTGTGTTCCTCCCCCTCAATTGTAGAGGTATTCCCAGTAATAAGTGGTTTCTGGGGAGGGGGTGAGGAGTGCAATTGAGTCAGCACTTGAGCAACTATTAAAGTTGGGCTGTGAGGGGCGGTTGTTTGGGGTACGGGGGTAGAAGCAGTGCACCTGGGTGGGATGGTGCTCTTCAATGGCAATCTCCTCAAGTGAGGAAGATCCCAGATAAGTAGGTGCCCCTTGGGTTGCTGCAGGCTCCTGTTGAGAGGAAGCCTGAGCGGCTGTGACTGGAGGAGTCATGGTATCCACTAGGGGGTTTGGACTAATGGATATATCCTGCGTTTGTTGTGCAGGAGCATCCTCAGGGGACTCATTCCCTGAGTAGCCATTTTGGGTTTCTTTTTGGTGGTTTGGTGGGGACATTGGATTTGGAGGTGGTGGCTGTGGGTTCCAGCTGCGGGGTTTTCGCAGCTTGGCAGCCAGTTTGAGTGTCCGGTCGGAGTTGTGCCGGGAGTAACTTCTGGCAAAACAGCCGTAGCAGGGACTCCCAAGCCAACAAGTCCCTCAGCATTAAGCTGGTCTATTATAATGGCCATTATGAACCGTGGATAGAGTATCCAACGGTTGGCAGTTAGTTTTTGAGCCATATCTTTGAGCTCTGAAAATATTAATTCTGAAAAATCAGTGGTTGTTGCTCAAGGATAGAATACATTACCTGCTGCCATTTGGTGGACATTTGATCCCAAGACGATGTCTTAGGGGCCAAACATACATTGACCATGTGAAAGATCAGGCGCTCAGCGTCATTAAAGTGTTTCTTCATGATGGTGGTGGCATTGAGATCACCTTGATATCCATGCTGAGCAAATGATAGATCTATGGTGCCCTTCGGATATCCAGCAGGAGAGGTAGCATCACTCAGTTGAAGAATTTTACGGATTGTTGCAGGAGTAATCACTACTTCTTTGTGGTTGACGACTGACCGGAGGGATCGTGTGTTGCTCTCCTCAGTAGTGACATTAACGTTCATCCAAAATTGGTTCAAGGATTCGGTATGTAAAACGGGGTTCAGAAGGAATGCCTTGTTGTATTGGGACTGAACCATAAGATCGATAGCAGTATCGAACTTAGTCCAGATCGGCGATTTTGTGAGGTAGGCAACACAGTTGTGTCGCGGTTTAATTTGCATAGACGCCATGGAAAATTTTTTTTTTGGAGAGGAACGTTAGGTTTGAAGAGGATAAAGCATGGAGAGCTCAGGTTAAGGGTATTTATAGGGTACGGGTGAGGAAACGACTGAAGGATGTGGTGTTAGTCATCAGTAGTTTTAAACGACCGTTGACATGGTATTATCCTTTCAGACGTTGAAACAGCTGAAGTCGCGGTGTTAGGCATCAGTAGTTTAGAAAACTACTGAAGACCGTGGTTTTGACTTCAGGTGATTGAAACAACTGAGGACATGGTGTTTGTCATCAGTAGTTATGAAACTACTGAAGACAGTGGTTTTGTCATCAGCTGTTGTAAACACTGAAGACTGGTATTGGTCATCAGTAGTTATAAAACTGCTGAAGACGTGGTTTTGCTTCAGTGTTTAAAATGAAACAGCAGTGGTACAAACGACTGAGGAGAAAGTTCTTTCAGCTGTTTTCGTCAATTCTTAGCTTTGCAGCTGTTTCAAACTGTCCTCAACACATTCCCAGTCTTTATGGCTGATTTCAGTTGTTTCATAGGACATCAGTACTTATCTGTTTTTACTGATTTCAGTAGTTTATGACTGCATCAGTAGTTGTAACTACTTCAGTAGTTTAGAGTAGATGAAGTACTTCAGTACTTGTGAGAACTTTTAGCCTTCAGTATTTATAAAAACTACTGAGGTTAAAAGAGTCATCAGTACTTATATGTGACAGGCACTCATGATCATCAATATGAATTACTGAGAGCATCAGTAGTTGTCACCTATTCTAGCTGCAGCATACCAAGCCTTAACACCAGTTTTGGAAAGATGAACTATCCAAAGGCTTAGTAAAAATGTCTGCAAGCTCATCAGCACTGGGCACAAACTTAGGATCAATCAGACCTTTTTCAAAACAATCCCTTATAAAATGATGTCTGATCTCTATATGTTTGGTCCTAGAGTGCTGGACTGGATTTTTGACAATGCAAAGAGCTGAAGCACTATCCATTAACAATGGAGTCTTAGTCTCTGTAATGCCATAATCCAAAAGTTGGTTTTGAAGACAGAGTACCTGAGATGTACAGCTTGCAGCAGCAATGTACTCTGCTTCCGCAGTGGATGTAGCAACTGAGGTCTGTTTCTTGCTCTGCCAAGAAATCAAGCAGTTGCCTAGGAATTGACATCCACCAGAAGTTGATTTCCTGGTCAACTTACCCCTGCATAGTCACTGTCAGAAAAAGCAACTAATTTACCAGAATGTCTGGTAGAATACCATAAACCTAGAGATGGAGTGCCTTGCAGATATCTAAAGATCCTCTTGACTGCAATCAGATGAGACTCTTTAGGTGCAGCCTGAAATCTAGCACAAACACATGTAGCAAACATAATATCTGGTCTAGAAGCTGTTAAATACATCAAGGACCCAATCATACATCTGTAAGTGTTTCATCAACCACTTTACCTTTCTGATCTGAGTCCAGTTGTGTGGTGCTGCTCATGGGAGTAGAACAGGGCTTACAGTTTTGTAAATCAAACTTTTGCAAAAGATCTTTTGTATATTTGGATTGATGAATAAAAATTCCATCAGCCTTTTGTTTGATTTGCAACCCCAGAAAGAACTGTAATTCTCCCATGGCACTCATTTCAAACTTCTGTTGCATCAACTTTGTAAAGGCATCACACAACTTTGGATCAGAGGATGCAAAAATGATATCATCTACATAAATTTGAACAAGTAGATTATGCTGCCCAGCTTTCTTAATAAATAAAGTCTTGTCATGGAGCCTCTAGTGAAATTGTTTTCCAGAAGAAAGTTTGACAATGTCTCATACCAGGCTCTTGGAGCTTGTTTTAACCCATAAGAGCTTTATCAAGCTTATACACCCAATTAGGATGTTATTGTCCTCAAAGCCTGGAGGTTGACATACATAAACCTCTTCTTTAACTTTTCCATACAAAAATGCACTTTTGACATCCATTTGAAAGACTTTAAGTTTTTGATAAGCAGCATAAGCTAAAAACAATCGAATTGCTTCCAGTCTGGCTACAGGGGCAAAGGTTTCATCATAATCAATACCTTCTTCTTGTGCAAACCCCTGAACAACCAGTCTGGCCTTGTTCTTAACAATAAGCCCATTTTCATCAGTTTTGTTCCTAAACACCGTTTAGTGCCTATTGCACACTTACCTGGAGGTAGAGGAACCAGTTCCCACACTTGCTGTTTCTTGAACTGAAGAAGCTCAAGCTGCATGGCATCACCCATCCATTGTCCTTTAAAGCAATGTGATAATTCTTTGGCTCTTGCTGACTGATGAAGAGAGCATAGAAGCAGAAATTTGACAATTGACTTCTTGTTGATACTCCAGCAGTGATATCACCAATGATTTGAGACATGGGGTGATTCTTCAGATCTTGATACACAATGAGATCTGTGCAAGTGTTTGTAGCCGGTTCAGCAGCACAGATGGTGATGGTGAATCATTTCCTTGAAACCAATCAGTGGATGGTAATTCAAAGGAAGTTGAATTCGAAGAAATCTCATCAGCATTTGTTGTGGATGGTGCTACTGGCGCTACAGGAACATCAGGTCTAGTTGAATCAGGCAGCTGATCACTAAACCTGAAGAGGTGAGTACTGCAATCATCATCATCATCAGCAGTACCACCAGGTGGTGAACTGTTGACAGGAACAACAGCAGGAGTTTGATAGGGAACATATTGCAGTATGTCCAAATCAAATAACTCCACAGGACTTTGTGGAATCTTGTCCTTTGGAGATTCATTAAACTTAACATGTAGAGTTTCTTCAACCATCTTTGTTCTGCAGTTGAAGACTCTGTATGCTTTGCAAGTAGATGAATAACCAAAAAAGTATCCTGCATCCACCTTAGGATCAAATTTGTGGAGTTGATCCTTTGTGTTGAGAATAAAACAGGGACACCCAAAGCTTTGAAAAAAGAAATCAGAGGAGCCAAATGATGGAGAACTTCATATGGAGTCTTCATCAACCTCTGATTTATTAACACTCTATTTTGCACATAACAAGCTGTGTTGACAGCTTCGGCCCAAAAGGTCAATGGCAAACCTGAGTCAGCCAGCATGGACCTTGCAGCTTCAATGAGAGTCCTGTTCTTTCTCTCCACTACTCCATTTGTTCCGGAGTCCTAGGAATGCTGAACTGCCTTTTGATTCCCTTTGAGAGATAGAAGTCATCAAGTGTATGATTTCTGAACTCAGTTCCATTATCACTCCTAATACACTTGACTGGAAGGGAATACTGCTTCTCAATGTACAGCACAAAGTGGATAATCTTCTGAGCAGCCTCATCCTTTGAGTGTAGAAAGAAAGTCCATACAAATCTGGAGTAATCATCCACAATTACCAGACAGTATTTCTTCTTTGCCATGCTCATTACTCTCACAGGACCAAATAGATCCATATGCAGTAATTGCAAGCAGGCAGTGGACTTGGACACTTCAATAGGAGGAAATGAGACCTTGTGCTGTTTTCCTTTTAAACAAGCAGTGCATGTTTCATCACAGTGGAACTCCTTTATTGGTAAGCCTCTGACTAAACTATTGTGGCTAAGCTGATTCATGTTTTTGAGATTAACATGACCAAGCCTCCTGTGCCATAGTTTAGATTCTTGAAAAGAGGCTTTGGAAAATAGGCAAGGATTGCCTTTGAGATCTATCTTCTTAGAGAGATCTAAGGCATACACTCTTCCTGTCCTGTTGGCTTTCAGGAGAGTGTGATCATCCAACACCTTGTCAATCAAGAGCAAAACTTTGGATGACAGAATCCTACAGTTTTGACTTGTGAAAAGGGCAACATGGCCTTTATCACACATTTGACTGACACTCAAGAGGTTGTACTTGAGATTTTCCACATGATTAACATCATCAAATTTGATTTCTCCATTGGAGACAAAGCCCTTACTGATGATGTAACCCCTAGCATCATTGCCAAAGAGACAAATCCCTTCTTTCCTTGAGAGTAGTCATGAAGAAGAGAGATGTTCCCAGTCATGTGCATAGATCCCCCACTGTCTACATACCAGATGCTATTTGGCATGTTGAAGAACCCTGCAATAATAAACAATCAGTTAGTTTTAGAGACCCAAACCTTTTTGGTTTTGGGCCTGGTCTCATCAATAGATGGTAAACTAGCATGTTTATTTGTAACAACAGCCTGAGAGGAAGAAGATGGTGCAGAAGAGGAGTCCTTTGGCTTAGACCTCCTTTTCTGTGGTTTCAACATAGGAGAATCTAGTTGGTTAACTCTACCCAACAGATGTTGTACCATCATCACCAGCTGTGTCTGATTTTGTGATAAAGCTTTCAGCTCATCAGACACATTGCTAGTGGAGTTAGATAAGGTCCTATGTTGTACCTTCTTCTTTTGAGCACCCTCAGCTGTCACCTGTTTAACTCCTTCCTTTTTGGATTGCTTTAAGGACTTAAGGGTTACAGGATTTGATGTTGCTGATACAAATGTGGTCTCAAACTCAGTTTTCATTTTTACCATTTTCTCATTAATTTCTTCCTTTTGTTTGAGTTTGGAACCTCTTTTGTACCAACAATCATCTGTAAGATGATTGAACAACCACATACTTCATATGGTTTCTTCTTCATCTTAGGTTGATCATCAACTAAAGATGGTGAAGCAACAGAAGACTTGTTCTTCAATGCTTTGGAAGCATTGGTTGCTTTCTTGACAGCATCTTTAGTAGTCTTCAAACTCTTTCTACTGCCAGTTTTCTTCTCTTCAGTACTGACAGCAGTTGAAGTTTGAACTTCAGGAGTTGAATCCTGCTCTCCAGTCCTTTCAGGACCTTCAGGATTGACTCCTGAGTTGATCAACTTATTGATCATGTGAATGTCAGCATTTGGACCTTCAACATCAGCTGATAGGTTCAAAGAGGACTTGATACTGACTGCTACTTCTGATTGTGCTGTATCAGAAGGTAGATCACATGACTTGATGGATTGGTTATCACTCTCACCATCAGATTCTACCTCTGCTCTTGGGGTAAAATCTGTAGGTGGAGCAGTGTGATTGTAACCAATTCCAAACTTCACATTTGAAGCAGATTGCTTACTAAGAAGCATTTCAAAACCTTTGCATGATTGTACCCATCTATCACACTCGACCTGGGTAACTGCAAGGGTTTCTTTGAGATCTTTGTACTTCTCTAAAAGTACATCTTCTCTAGCCTTATCATCAATTATTTTGCAATTCAGTTTATAAACCTCATCATTTTTATCTTTGAGCACAAACTCAAACTCAGCTTTGTTTTTGGAAATTACTTGTTCTAGCTCAATGTTCTTATTAACTAAAGCTACATTTGCTTCTCTAATGGAAGCAAATGCTGCTATGCATTGTTCAGAACATAATTTGGCTTTTGCCTTAGAGGATACCTGTGATACCTGAGGTGTAGAGGCATTGGAAGATGAAGTATCAGCAGACTCCAAAGCCATAAGAGCTAGATTCCCAAAGGACTGTCACCACCATGTTGACCAGCACCTGAGAACAGTTGATCATGACCAGACAAGTCATCTGGTAAACTGCTCCAGTCAACAACTCCTGGGTGAAGAAGCTGTGTTGTTGAGATGAAGGTTGTTGATGAGATAGGGAAGGCTGAGGTTCTGGTAATGCATGAGGTTGTGGTGTCATAGGAACTTGAACTTGACTTGACTGTGGCATGTAATAACAGGGTACTGATAAGGCATTTGACCCTGAGGAACAAAATATGCCGGAGATTGTTGTTGAGGATGATGACTAGATGTGACAGGATGTTGCCCTCTGTTTTGTTGACTGTTGCCAGGAAAAGTCACAAAGGGTGCAGTAGAGTTTGATCCAGTTGATCTACACTCTCTTGCAAAGTGTCCAAGCCGTTGGCATTTGTGACACCTCAACTTGCTCTTGTCAAAACCAACTTTGGTTTTGCCAGAGAGTCCTGGGAATTTTCTTCCAGTTCTTTTGTAGAACTTCTGAGATCTATATTTATCAAGGCCATTTGGCTCAAAATATCCATCTCTTCTAAGTCATCATCAGCAATCCCCTTGAGATCATCCATAATGAAACATAAATTGTCATTATTACCTCCAGTAAACTGACCATCAACACTTACAAATGCAGAATTAGAAGTGCTCGAAGAGAAATTAATATGCTCATCATACTGGCATTCAGATGCAGCATATTCTGACTCATGACCCACCAAGGCAGTGTTGCCTTGTATAAAGTCTTCAGTGAGCTTTCCAGATGAAGACAGCTTTCTCTTCTGTTCTATCTCTCTCTCAAAAGTGAGCATTTCCCATGGAGTTGGGTGAGAGATAGTTTGTCCAAACTTGCACTGGAGCGTAGGACAATAGTATATGTTCCCATCTCTCAGGCAGTGATCTGAGAAATCTGTTATTCATCTGAATATTGGTGTATTCAAGTTTGACCATTTTTAGTTCAGAGATCAAACAAGAACCGTTCATATTGTTGAGTCAGTGTCTCACCCTTTCTATGAGAGAATGTCTCATATTGTTGGGCAAGAATTTCTCTATTATTTGCCAAGACCTCATCTGTTCCTCCAAATTGTTCTTTCAAAGCAATCCAGAGGTCATGGGCAGTTTCATGATGCATTAGCCCAGAATAAATTTCATTGGGCAAAGCCATGGCCAGAATACCATGGGCTTTTGCATCAATCTCAAGCAACTTTTTATCCTCATCTGAGTATTGCTCCCTCCTCTTCGGAACCATTTGATTGGTTTCCGGTTATTCACCATAGGCTTGTGTGGACCATGTACCACAGATGTCCAACACCCTGCGCTGTTAACAGACAGGTGATGGAGCATACGTCTTTGCCATATGTTATACTCATTCCTAACCAGCATAGGAGGCTTGGTTGAGGAACCAGTATTGTGAGGATCATTGGAGGGAGTGGTCATTTTCAGTTCAAAAACAGTTTAGTTCAAGTTTAAAAAGAAGTTTTAGACAAACCCCAACAAACTCAATGAGAACCAAGAAAAGATCTCAGGATGAATGAGCAGAAATACAGAAAAATTCAATCTCTATAACCGTTTCTTGCAAAAACAAAAGCTAATTCAATCAAACTTGGATCTTGAATAGCAGTTTCAATGATCAATTATTAGATCGATCAATGATTAACCTGCTCTGATACCATTTGACAGGATCAGTGATCACAAGTTTGATGTATCAGAATGTAAAGCAGCGGAATACTAACACGAATTAGACAAATGTAGCAAGCTAACATATATGTGAGCATTAAGATCGCATACAGTTATAGGGAGAGTATGTATTTCTGATTTCTGGGAATGTTTATAGATGAAGAATATTTCTAATCGAATCAATCATTCATTCCATTCAATTCATCATTTCATTCATTCATTACAATAGGTTGTCACTCCTTATATAGAGTGCAACAGTCACTGCTGTTATCACGGAAAGTGACAACTGGCAGATCCAATTCAGAAATAACTAATTCTTAACAAACTACTGAAATGTTCACAACTACTGAGAACATATCAGCAAGTTAAGTACAAAATATAAAACTACTGAAACTACAACGACTGAAGAGCAAGCTCTTCAGTCGTTTTACAAAACTACTGAAACAAAGAAAATAAAACTACTGATATCACAACTACTGAAGAAGTACTCTTCAGCAGTTGTGACAAACTACTGAGGCTTCAGTACTTGATCTTCAGACTTTGACCTTCAGGCGTTTCATCAGCTGATGACTTCAGTAGATATCATCAGCTGATGTCTTCAGTCTTTGTCTTCAGACTTTGTACATCAGTTGTTGATCTCAGCACTTGTGAACTCTTCAGCTGTTGTACTTCAGTACTTTGGTCTTTCAGCTTCAGCACTTGTGTTCTTCAGCTGTTGTACTTCAGCACTTTGGTTCTTCAGCTGTTAAGGTCTTCAGCACTTGATCTTCAGCTATTGAAGTCTTCAGCACTTGTCAAACTACTGATGAGGCTTTCAGCAGTTGTTGTGATACCGTGTGGGACTTAGAGGTTTTCTGATCTTGGCTCATTGGTTCTTTTGGTCCAACAGGATCCAACTCAAACATAAAGAGGAAATTAAAGAGAAAATGGTTAAAATGAAAACTGAGTTTGAAGCCACATTTGTACCAGCAACATCAAATCCTGTAACCCTTAAGTCCAAAAGAAATCCAAAAAGGAAGGGGTTAAACATGTACAGCTGAGATTGCTCAAAAGAAGAAGGTGCAACATAGGAACTTATCAAACTCCAATGCCAATGTGTCTGGAGAGCTGAAAGCTTTATCACAAATCAGACACAGCTGGTTATGATGGTTCAACATCTATTGGGAAGAGTTAACCAATTAGATGCTCCTATGTTGAAACCACAGAAAAGGAGGTCCAAGCCAAGGATTCCTCTTCTTCACCATCTTCTTCCTCTCAGGCTGTTGTTTCCAACAAACCTGTTAGTTTATAATCTGTTGATAAAGTCAGTCCCAAAACCAAAAGGTTTGGGTCTCCAAAGCTAACTAGTTTCTTATGATTTTGCAGGGTTCTTCAGCATGCCAAAGAAGCATCTGGTATGGGATAGTGGAGGATCCATGCACATAACTGGGAGTAGCTCTCTTCTTCATGATTACTCTCAAGGAAAGAAGGATTTGTCTCATTTGGAAATGATGCTAAAGGTTACATCATTGGAAAGGGATTTGTGTCTAATGGAGATATTAGATTTGATGATGTCAACCATGTGGAGAATCTCAAATACAATCTGTTGAGTGTCGGTAAGATGTGTGACAAAGGACATGTTGCTCTTTTCACAAGCCAGAACTGTAGGATTATGTCTTCCAAGGTTCTGAGCCTGATTGACAAAGTACTGGATGATAATACTCTCCTGAAGGCCAACAGGATAGGAAGAGTATATGCCTTGGATTTGTCAAAGAAAATTGAGTTAAAAGGCCATCCATGCTTGTTCTCCAAGGCCTCTCTCCAAGAATCTAAACTGTGGCATAGAAGGCTGGGTCATGTTAATCTCAAAAACATGAATCAGCTGATCCACAAGAGTTTAGTGAGAGGTCTTCCAATAAAGGAGTTCAATTGTGAAAATCTGCACTACATGCTTAAAAGGGAAACAACATAAAGTTTCATTCCACCCATAGAAGAATCCAAGTCTAATGCTTGCTTACAACTACTGCACATGAATCTTTTTGGTCCTGTGAAGGTAATGAGTATGGCAAAGAAGAAATACTATCTGGTAATTGTGGATGATTACTCTAGATATGTATGGACTTTCTTCTTGCATTCAAAGAATGAGGCTGCTCAGTCCATTATGAACTTTGTGTTACACGTTGAGAAGCAGTATTCCCTACCAGTTAAGTGTGTGAGGAGTGATAATGGTACTGAATTCAGAAACCACACTCTTGATGAGTTTTACTTGTCAAAGGGAATCAAGAGGCAATATAGCATCCCAAGGACTCCAGAGCAAAATGGAGTAGTGGAGAGAAAGAACAGGACCCTCATTGAAGCTGCAAGGTCCATGTTGGCTGATTCTGGTTTGCCACTGACCTTTTAGGCTGAAGCTGTCAATACAGCCTGCTATGTACAGAATAGAGCCTTAGTAAATCATAGGTTGATGAAAACTCCTTATGAAGTTTTACATCATTTAGCCCCTTTGATTTCATTCTTTAGAGCATTTGGGTGTCCCTGTTACATTCTCAACACAAAGGATCAACTCCAAAAGTTTGATTCTAAGGTGGATGCAGGGTATTTTGTTGGGTATTCATCCACTTGCAAGGCTTACAGAGTATTCAACTGTCGGACAAAGATAGTTGAAGAAACCTTGCATGTGAAGTTCAATGAATCCCCTAAGGATACAATTCCACAAAACCCTGTGGAGTTGTTTGATCTGGACATTCTGCAATATGTTCCTTATCAACCGCCTGCTGTTGCAGATCATATGAATCCATCATCTTCTGTAGCTAGTCATCCATCTGGTGTTACTGATGATGATGATGATATCAGTAATCACCTTTTCAAGTTTAGTGATCAACTGCCTGATTCAGCTAGACCTGATGTTCCTGTAGCTCCAGTAGCACAATCCACAACAAATGCTGATGAGATTTCTACAACTTCACTTCCTTTGAATACCATCTACTGATTGGTTTCAAGGAAATGCTTCACCATCACCATCTGTTGATGCTGAGCCTGCTACAAACACTTGCACAGATCTTATTGTGTACCAAGATCTGAAGAATCACCCTATGTCTCAAATCATTGGTGATATCAATGCTGGCGTGTCAACAAGAAGTCAATTGTCAAATTTCTGCTTCTATGCTCTCTCATTAGTCAGCAAGAGCCAAAGAACTATCATATTGCTTTAAGGGACAATGGATGGGTTGAAGCCATGCAGCTTGAGCTTCTTCAGTTCAAGAAACAGCAAGTGTGGGAACTGGTTCCTCTGCCTCCAGGTAAATGTGCAATAGGCACTAAATGGGTGTTTAGGAACAAAACTGATGAAAATGGGCTTATTGTTAAGAACAAGGCCAGACTGGTTGTACAGGGGTTTTCACAAGAGGAAGGTATTGATTATAATGAAACCTTTGCCCCTGTAGCCAGACTGGAAGCAATTCGATTGTTTTTAGCTTATGCTGCTTATCACAACCTTAATTTTTTCAAATGGATGTCAAAAGTGCATTTTTGTATGGGAAAATTAAAGAAGAGGTTTATGTATGTCAACCACCAGGTTTTGAGGATAATAAACACCCAGAATGGGTATACAAGCTTGATAAGGGTCTTTATGGGTTGAAACAAGCTCCTAGAGCCTGGTATGAGACATTATCTAACTTTCTTCTGCAAAATAATTTCACTAGAGGCTCCATAGATAAAACCTTATTTATTAAGAAGGTGGATCAGCATAAGCTACTTGTTCAAATTTATGTTGATGATATTATATTAGCATCCTCTGATCCCCAGTTGTGTGATGATTTTACAAAATTAATGCAAAGGATGTTTGAAATGAGTGCAATGGGAGAATTACAGTTCTTTCTGGGTTTGCAAATCAAACAAAGGTTGATGGAATTTTCATTCATCAGTCCAAATACACAAAAGATCTTTTGGAAAAGTTTGATTTACAAAACTGTAAGCCCTGTTCTACTCCCATGTGCAACACCACACAACTGGATACATATCAGAAAGGTAAAGTGGTTGATGAAACACTTTACAGATGTATGATTGGGTCCTTGATGTACTTAACAGCTTCTAGACCAGATATTATGTTTGCTACATGTTTTGTGCTAGATTTCAGGCTGCACCTAAGGAGTCTCATTGATTGCAGTCAAGAGGATCTTTAGATATCTGCAAGGCACTCCATCTCTAGGTTTATGGTATTCTACTAGACATTCTGGTAAATTAGTTGCTTTTTCTGACAGTGACTATGCAGGTGTAAGTTGACAAGAAAGTCCACTTCTGGAGGATGCCAATTCTTAGGCAACTGCTTGATTTCTTGGCAGAGTAAGAAGCAGACCTCAGTTGCTACATCAACTGCTGAAGCAGAGTACATTGCTGCTGCAAGCTGTACATCTCAGGTACTCTGGCTTCAAAACCAATTATTGGATTATGGCATAACAGAGACTAAGACCCCATTGTTAATGGACAGCTCTTCAGCTCTTTGTATTGTCAAGAATCCTGTCCAGCACTCTAGGACTAAACATATTGAAATTAGACACCATTTTATTAGAGATTGTTTTGAAAAAGGTCTGATTGATCCAAAATTTGTTCCTAGTGCTCATGAGCTTGCAGACATTTTCACTAAGCCCTTGGATAGCACAACTTTCCAAAACCCGGTGCTACGGCTTGGTATGCTGTAGCTAGAATAAGTGACAACTACTGATGATCTCAGCTCACAAGTACTGATGATCATTAGTTTATTATTGTCATATATAAGTACTGAAGTTGTCCTCCCTTCAGAAGTTTTTAAAACTACTGGAGCTTAAGTAACTTCTTAGTACTCAAGTACTTTATTTGTTAAAACAGCTGATGTAGTTACAACAGCTGATGTAGTTACAACAGCTGATGTCGTCACAACAGCTGATGAAGCTACAACTACTGATATCAGAAATGCAGATAAGTACTGATGACCAATGAAACGTCTGAAACTCAGATCTAAGTCTGATGAGTAAGTGTGGAGGTCAGACTGAAACAGCTGAAAAGCTATGAATTGACGAAAACAGCTGATGAGAAATTTCTCTTCAGTCGTTTATACCACTACTGTTTCATTAAAACAACTGAAGCCAAAACTATGTCTTCAGTAGTTTACAAATACTGAAGACTAACACCAAGTCTTCAGCTGTTTATAACAACTGATGACAAAACCACTGTCTTTAGTAGTTTCACAACTACTGATGACAAACACCAAGTCCTCAGTTTACATCATTTGAAGTCAAAACCAAGACCTTCAGTAGTTTCACAACTACTGATGGTTAACACCAAGACTTCAGCTGTTTCAACGTCTGATGGTCAAAACCAAGTCTTCAGTTGTTTTATAACAACTGATGACAACACCACCACTGTCAGTCGTTTTAAACCTCTGAAGGTTAATACCACGTCATCCATAGTTTCAAACAGCTGATGACCACACCAAAACCTTCAGTAGTTTTCTTTCAGCCTTTTCCTATCCCAACCCTATAAATACCTGTCTTCTTCCCAAACGTTCCATTAGCCGTTCTTCTGACCTTCATACTTTCAACAATGGCAACCACGAGTCTAAAACCCAGACATAATTGTGTCGCCTACCTCATGAAATCGGCCTTCTGGACAAAGTTTGATCACTCCATAGACCTAATGGCTGATTCTCAGTATAGTACTGCTCTGCTCTTAAACCTGACCATCTACCTAGAGTCCTAAGTTAGTTTTGGTCCAATGCCTACGTTCACACTGATGTGCCTTCCGGCCAAATTTCTGTTCGGTCATTGGTCAACCAAAAACAAGTAGAGGTTACACCTGATAGCATTCTTCGAGTGCTAAATTTACAAGATGCTACTGCTGTGACTGAGTACCCAAGGGCACAACTGATATATCCTTCATCAACAATGGGTACGACGGAAATCTTCGAGCTGCTACCATACTGAAGAAGAACTTCCCTGATGCTGAAAGACTGATATTTCATATGGTGAATGTTTGCTTAGCCTCAAAGACATCCTCATGGGATCAAATGTCTTCCCGGTGGCAACAGGTATTATATTCAATTCTAGAACACCAACCTTTAAATTTTTCACAAATTGTGTTTCTAGAAATCAAAGATCTGGCACAAACCTGTGGGAAACAGATGGCTATTATATCCCAGGTTTCTGATGGCCATAATTTTAAATGAATTACAAACTGATGGCCTTGTGGCCTTGGAGTCCCTGCCCCAGCTGTTCTAGTGGAGGTATACTCCAGGCATAACTCCGACCAATCTCTCAAAGAAGCTGCCCGTTTGCTCAACCCAAGCAAAGGGAACCCACAGCTTCAACTGCCAGATCCAAAGTCCCCACCAAGCCAAAATCCAAACCAAAACAAGCTAATCAGGGAGATGAGTCCCCTGATGATGCTCCTGTACCACCCAAACAGGATAAACCTACTGGTTCAAACCCTCCAGTAGTGTTAAAGACTCAACCAGCAACAGTCGCACATGTATCCTCTCAAAAGGATCCTGTTGCAACCACTTCAGGGGAAATCACATTACTGAGACCTCTCTCACTTGAGGAGGTTATCATTGAAGAGCATCCCTCTCCCCGGATGCAATCAGCTTCTATCCCCTCTCCACATGCAAATGCCCCTCAAAGCCCAACCATTATAATTGCCAATGTGCTGACTCAGCTGCATGCCTCTCCTCCTCCCCTACAACCACCAACAAAGGGGAGAACAACAGCAATTGAGGAAGAGGATACACATGCTTCTGACAACCCACAACACCGGGGTTTCAATGTTCTATCTCCTGGTGTGGATATGGAGATCAGAACATCTGGTGAGGCTGCCACCTTTTCTGAATCAGCATATGATCAGACTGAGGTTGGTAACATAACTAAGACCTCACCAGAGGCAACAGCTGATGAAGGACAAAGTCCTGAGGCTGGAAGTCCCCAGTTCCAAGACAAAGGGGCACATGCTACATTTGGTCTACACCCAGTGCATGTACATCGTGCTACAAGCAGAGGTCAGGTGATTTAGCATCTGCTGATGATGACCTAGGCTTCTTTTATGATGTTCTTGCCCAGAACATAATCCTAGAGGAGGAAGTCAGTAGGTTGAAAAAACTACTTGACCAACTCTCTCAGGGAGAAAGACCATCTGCCACCACATCAACCCAACAGATGGCACCTTCCTCTGAAGGTCACTTAAACACACAACCACTCAAAGAATCTCAGCCACCTGCCTCTGTTTCTGGCACCATTTCTCAGGACCAAAACCCCCCTGAGCAAATGGATGCTATCCCTCAAAATCCCCTATCTCTCATCACACCGCAGATAACTGAACTTGTCATTAAAACTATTGATGAGAGACTTTCTTCTGTCTTACAACCTATAGTGGAGGATGTAATGAGCCAAAAACTTTCTGCTGCTCAAACCCTTAAAACCAATGCACCCAAAAAGGGGGAGAGTACAGTAGTGAAAGAAAAGAAAAGAAAAAGAACTGAGGATGAGAAGGCACAAGAGAAAACCAAGGAGTTGGAGAAGGGAAAGGAACAACAACTGATCACTTACAAAAGAAAGAAAAGTGCTGCTGATCAAAAGAATGCTGAAGAAAAATCCTTGGAGGAGCTGATAAAAGATGCAGATGAAGCACACAGCCGATCCATGGACAAAATCATTTAGCAACTCTTCAAGCAAGACTTTGATACAGCCAAACTAGACAGTGAGATCAGGAGGTTGGAAGTAAATGAAATCCAAAACTGATGGGCTGGGTACAGTGTGCTGGAGAAAGAGAGATCGGAGATCATGATTCGATTCATAGCCAAATATTTAGGAAGATCATTGATGGAGATTCGTTCATGGACCAGAGACAGCATTCTGGCTATAGCCACCAGAATCTGTTTGTCTGAGCAATTTCATAAGGGGATAATTATTGAAGCACTTGATGAGGCTGGAGCTGGGAAAAGGCTTGAAATGGCAAAACTCACAAAAGCCAAACTTACAACCAAAATGCTTGAACAACCTTCCCAATCACCCACTCAAAAACAGCCTACCCCTCAAATCTCCAAACCAATCTCAAAACTCAAATCCAAACATCCTCAACCCTCAAAACCAATTCCTTTACCACAAAAACCAACCCAACCATCATCTAGTGATGCACCTCAAAGGAGGAGAAGGGTGCTGAGGATAGAAGAAGATGAAGAAGAAGATGATGAAGATGATAGTCTGCCACTCTCTGCTGTTCTAAGGGTACCAGAACCCAGGAGTCAACTCATGATCACACCTGACTCACAAAGGGAAATGGTTAGAGTCAAAATAGAAGATGAAGAACAGCAGAAGCAGCACGATGAGCAACTACTGAAGATGGTTGACAAGGAATTTCCCCAGTCATCATCTATACAAGCCATGAAAGGGCATGCTCAGATGCTGTACACTCTCAGACACACATTTCAGTATCAAAAAGAGAGAGTGAGAGTATGGCCAGACCCCAAAGTGAGCTCTAGAATACACAAAAGATCTATTCCACATAGATACAATGTCCAGGTTAGAAAAACAATAGACTCTACAATCATGTTGGCCATTGTAGTCTCACCTTGGGAAATACTCGATGAATTCAAGAAGGCTCATCAATAAAAAATGACCCCTCAAGCCTTACTGGAAAACAAGATGATCAAAAAGGGGTTATTATATAAGAAGCTTGAAGACATTAAGAAGAATGAGCTCCAGTTACTCCTTGAGGGCACCCATCCTGATGAATTTGTCTATAGGGAGATAACTACTATAGAGTTGAAGAATGGCAGGACTGTAAAGTACCTATCTGAGTACTATGGTCCAGAGTTCTTCTTTGAAGGAGGAGTAGAAGAACTCTCCAAGGAGGAACACGTTGTTCTCCTTGAGGCCTATGTTCGTGAGTCTTACAGACTCGTAAATAGGAAGTAGGTTTCATGGTTGGGATCACAACTCTATGTCCAGATTCCCCAAAACAGAGTTCCCCTCCATACTTAGCCAAACACATGATTAAAAACCTCTTCCTGGCCAGTGCTGATCCGATTCTCTGAAGCTGATCAAGAGAAGTCTTTGCCAGTAATAAGTGGGACCTCAATAAAGTTAAAGGTTTTGGCTGCATTGGTTCAGGGGGAGTTTGTTGGACCAAAAGAACCAATGAGCCGGATCAGAAAAACCTTTAAGTCCCACAGACGTCAAAACAACTGCTGAAGACACAAGTGCTCAAGACAAAGTCGGAAGACACAAGAGCTGAAAGTCTGAAGACACAAGTGCTGAAGACAAAGTCTGAAGACACAAGTGCTCAAGACAAAGTCTGAAGACACAAGTGTTGAAGACAAAGTCTGAAGACACAAGTGCTGAAGACAAAGTCTGAAGACACAAGTGCTGAAGACAAAGTCTGAAGACACAAGTGCTAAAGACAAAGTCTGAAGACACAAGTGCTGAAGACAGTCTGAAGACAAGTGCTGAAGTTCAAGTCTGAAGACCAAGTGCTAAAGTTTCAGTAGTTTGTCACAACAGCTGAACAGTACTTCTTCAGTAGTTGTGTTTATCAGTAGTTTTATGTTTTTACTTTCAGTAGTTTTGTAAAACGACTGAAGAGCTTGTTCTTCAGTCGTTGTAGTTTCAATAGTTTCTTATCATAGTTTTATAGTTTGTGCTTAGCACTCTCTGATATGTTCTTAGTAGTTTTGAACATTTCAGTAGTTTAAGTGTTAGTTATTTTTGTAATAAATCTGCCAGATGTCACTATCCCGTGATATCAGCAGTGATTGCACTCTATATAAGGAGTGTCAACCTAATTGTAATAGGTGAATGATTGAGCATAAACATTTGATATAATTGAAACATTCCTTTTCACAGAAATATATTCTCTCATTACAACCGTATTTGTTCTTAATGCATACGAATATCAAATTCTTGCTATAATTTGTCTAATTCTTGATCTTATTCCGCTGCGTTACACTCTAATCCATCAAACTTGAGATCACTGATCCTGTCACTTAGGCTTCTATTTATAGGCTTTCCAGAGTGTTTAAGCACGGCCCCATGCCTAAAAGGCACGACCCCATGCTAGTACAATGCTTACGAAAGTTGGTTGGCTCGTACATGCAGGTTGTGTCGGGCACGGCCCCGTGCCTAAAAGGCACGGCCCCATGTCTACTTTTAGGGAACAATACTTTTGTCCTTGTTAGATGTCCAAACATGGGGGTGTGTTAATTTAGTACGGGGGTGTGTTTTTGGTAAAGCATGGGGGCGTGCTTAAAGAGGCACAACCCCATGCTTGGACTCCAAAGCTCGGATTACTTCAATTTCTTGTTAAATATGCTTCTTTTGTCCATCTTGCCCTTTTAAACACCTGAAAACACAATTTAAGACTTTTAAGTACATTTTCATCATTTTAAGGAACATATTAAGGAATAATTGATGAGCTTTTGATACGATTTTTATATATAACTTGGAGCACATCAGCTACCCCGAGAGGATGCACATCGGGGTCTTTCTTTGTGATTGACCATACTTATGAACCATTGTTGCGTGCCTTAGGTACTATGACCATTTGGTGCCGAGCACCACCGATGAAGGTCTTTTATAGGCTTAGGTCTAGTACCACGAGAATGAAGAGCATAGCATATGACAATGGTATACCTGAACTTTACCTTAGGTACTGTGACCATTTGGTGCCGAGCACCACCGATGAAGCTCTTTTATAGGCTTAGGTCCAGTACCACGAGAATGAAGGGTAAAGTTCATGGTGATGACGAAAGGAAAAGATGTAATGATGAACAAAGGAATGAAAGTAAGATGAATGAATGAATGGAAGTTAATGAACGATGAAGATAATAATAGCTATTATCTATGTGTACGTATGATGTATGATCGCATGAAAGTAAAGAATGATTTTAACGAAAGAAAAGTATGTTTTATTTTATAAAACTAAAACTCACTCAGCAATGCTAACTTTGATGTGTTTCCAGTTGGCAGGTAATGATTGCTGAGGATGGCACGAGGTGGCTACTCAGCTCTTTTGGGATGGCATCCATTTATATAATGCTTTTGTGATGTAATGCAACAATGTATTTTGTAATTGATTAAAAATGTATTATTTTGCAAAAGCTGCTTATGAAATGAAATGTCATTTTTAAATGTTTCCGCTGCGATGCTTTATGAAATACAATGTAGTTATATGTTTTATGTGCGATGAGAATCCAGCTATAAGCATCCCAGGAACAGGGCCTTACAAGTTGGAATCAAAGCCAAAGTTTAAGTGAAATGGGTGATTTTCAAAATAAACCTTAACTTAAACTGAGAATGGGACGGAAAGGGAAGGGATGCCGATCTGAGTAGTTGCTTGCCATCAGGTATTTTCGTAAAGTTAACCGGTATTATGTGCGCATGTTATGTGTTGTATGTAGATTTAAATACTGATATAGTCAAAATAAGTAATGCTCGGGGTGTGAAGAGTAAAGTAAGTGGCTAATCACAACTGGCCATTGTAATTAGGGACTTACTATACTTGACATAAACTAAGTTGTTCCCTTGAATGACCGTGTTGGTGTTTGAATCTTTCAGTGTGCGTGTGATGGTTGGGGGTACATCTTCGAAAGCTTCACGTGGTGGGGGTCACGGTGCTGAACCGCGACCTAAGAAAGGGAGACCCAGAGTTGAGAAGGTGGTTCATGAAGAACCAGAGACCCCTCATCCGGAGGGTAGGGATGAGAGCGCCAATCTGAGAGCCTTAGTAAATGAGGCTGTTGTGGAAGAAGTTCATCAGGTCATGCACCCAATCTTACCGTCTGTGGTGACCGAAGTGATTAAGGTAGTACGAGAAGGGGAAAGAAAGGAGAGGAACAGGTCCTCGGGAGGACGGGAGCAGCCGGAGCCTGAAACTGTTCTCTCGGATGATGAAAAAGAGGAGGAAGAAGAAGAGCCTGTGCAGGAGGCGGCACGAGGCTGTAACTATGGGGCGTTTATGAGATGCAAGCCCCCAACTTTTGATGGAAACAGCATTGCTGCTGCTACACACCGGTGGGTGAGGGAAATAGAGGTGTTCTTGATATCAGCGAGTGTCGGGAAGACCCAAAGGTGAAGTTCGCTACCCACTCTTTTATGGACTTGGCTCTGTGCTGGTGGGAAAATATAGTCCAAGCCGAGGGTAGCAAGGCCATTAGGAGAATGAGATGGTCTGAACTGAAGAAGTTGGTGATTGAGGAGTTCTGTCCTCACAGAGAAATAGATAAGGTTGAGAGAGAATTCCTGCAGCTAGAGGCGAGGACCATGACACACCAATAGTACACCACAAAGTTCAATGAGATGGCACGTCTAGTGCTAGATCATGTCACACCTCTGTCTCGAAAGATCAAGAGGTATATTTAGGGTTTGCTAGCGGATATTCGCAGGCAGATGATCGCTGGCTGGCCGAACACGTTTAGGTCGGCGGTGGATTTGGCAGGAGACTGTATGATGAGAGAACGGTGGTGGTGACTGAAGGTGGCAGGAAGAGTGGAGGTGATCGAAACTGGCAGGGGAAGAGGTTTGGTCGGGGTGATGCCTTGACGGTAATAAGAAGGCATGAGTGGATGACCACCTTGTGGTCATATCAAGTGTGGGGTCGAAGAGGTGTGGCAAGTGTGGAAAGGAGCATAGTGGGGAGTGCAGGTTTGGGTCGAACTTGTGCTTCAAATATGGGAAGGCGGGGCACATGGCAAAGATTTGTCGTATGGTCTGGTGCTATAACTGTGGTGAAGAAGGTCACATGAGCAGGGATTGTAAGAAGCTGAGGGCAGAGAGTTCCGGGCGAAGAAGACGGGAGGTGAAGGGCCAAGGGCAAGCGCCAGGGCATTCACCATGACACAGGAGGAAGCTAGGACAGACCCTGATGTCGTGTCCGGTACATTTCTGGTGAACCAAACTTTAGTTTCTGTGTTACTTGATTTGGGTGCTAGTAAAAGTTTTATTTCTGCTGATTTCTATGCTAAGCTTCCTGTTAGTAGTAGACGTGTTGATGCGCCCTTCGATGTAGAAACTGCCATAGGTAAATCTACCAGGATTTCGGAGATGATAGAGAACTATGATGTGGAACTTGAGGGTCATAAGTTTCCTGTTAGACCGTTCGTGATGACCTTAGGTGGTTTCGATTTGGTTCTTGGGATGGATTGGTTGGCGGACTCTGAGGCGAACATTGTGTGTCGCAAGAAGATGATTCGTTTGACGACGCCTGACGGTAGTTCAGTGACGGTTTATGGTGATCGGGTTACCACGATTCCGAAGGTGATACCGATGGCGGTGGCGGGAAAGCGTATGAGGCGTGGATGTAGTGCCTACTTAGCCTATGTAAAGGATGTTGATACACCAACACCACAACTATCCGATGTACCGGTTGTGTGTGACTTTCCAGACGTGTTCCCAGAAGATTTATCAGGAGTGCCACCCGACCGAGAGATCAAGTTTCAGATTGATCTGATACCGGGTGCCCAACTTGTTGCCAAAGCATCGTATCGGTTGGCTTCAACGAAGATGAAAGAGTTGATGGAACAGTTGCAAGAGCTACTTGATAAGGGGTTCATTAGACCGAGTATCTCTCCTTGGGGTGCTCCGGTCCTGTTTGTGAAGAAGAAAGATGGTTGTATGAGGATGTGCATTGACTACCGCAAGCTGAACAAGTTGACGGTGAAGAACCGATACCCCTTACCGAGAATAGATGATTTGTTCGATCAGCGTCAAGGTGCCAGTTGGTTTTCAAGGATAGATCTTCGATCTAGTTACCATCAGTTGAAGGTGAAGGAGCAGGATGTTCCTAAAACAATTTCCGCATGCGCTATGGGCACTACGAGTTTCTTGTCATGTCTTTTGGTTTGACCAATGCACCAGCTGCTTTTATGGATCTGATGAATCGGGTGTGTCGGCCGATGTTGGATAAATCAGTGATTGTGTTTATTGATGATATCCTGATTTATTCGAAGAGCGAGATTGAGCACGCCGGTCACATTCGGGAGGTTCTGGAGACGTTGAGAAAGGAGAATTTGTACGCCAAGTTCGCCAAGTGTGCATTCTGGTTGCGCGAGGTTCAATTCTTGGGTCATGTGGTGAATCCTGACGGGATTATGGTGGACCCGACAAAGGTGGAGGCAGTGATGCAATGGAAGTCTCCAAAGACACCATCCGAGATTCATAGCTCCGTGGGTTTGGCGGCCTACTATAGAAGATTCATCCAAGACTTTTCCAAGATCGCTTCTCCACTAACCAAGTTGACCCGAAAGGATATGAAGTTTGTATGGGGTCAAGCTCAAGAAAAGGCATTCGATGAATCGAAGACGAGGTTGACTCAAGCTCCTGTTCTGTCATTACCCGATGGAAGCGAAGATCTAGTGGTTTATTCTGATTCTTCTTACTTGGGGTTGGGGTGTGTGTTAATGCAGAGAGGAAAGGTTATAGCTTATGCATCCTGACAGTTGAAGGTTCATGAGGTCAACTACCCTACTCATGACTTGGAGCTAGCAGTCGTGGTCTTTGCACTAAAGATTTGGAGGTACTATCTATACGGGACGAAGTGCACTATCTTCACTGACCACAAGAGCTTGAAGTACTTCTTCGAGCAGAAAGATCTGAACATGAGACAGAGACGATGGTTGGAGCTCTTAAAGGACTAGGATTGTGAGATCCACTACCATCCAGGCAAAGCCAATGTGGTGGAGGACGCCCTTAGTTGAAAGGAGAGACCCGAGCTGATTCGGGTGAAAGCATATAAGTTTATCATGACCTCGGATGTGATGAAGCAAGTTAAAGAGTTTCAAGATGAGGCATTGAAGGAAGATCATCTTAACTCTGAAAAAATGAGAGGTCTGACTGGGGAATTGGGTGAAAACACATTCGGTGTTAGAACCCGGTTTGGACGAATGTCGATTCCTCTTTTTGGGGATCTACGGGTGAAGATTTTGGATGAGGCTCACAAGATTCGATACTCCATTCATCCAGGTGCCACAAACATGTATCAAGACATGAAGAAGGATTATTGGTGGCTGGGTATGAAGCGTGATATGGTGGAGTATGTGAGTAAGTGCCTTACTTGTCTATTGGTGAAGGCTGAGCATCAGAAGCCGTATGGGAAGATCCACCTTTGGATATACCGGAATGAGAGTGGGAGCACATCACCATGTATTTTATTACGAAGTTGTCACGTACTCCAAAAGGGTATGATGCCATATGGGTGATAGTGGACCGTCTGACGAAGAGGGCTCACTTCCTACCAATCTGCAAGACATATTCATCTGAGAGATTGGCAGATCTATTCATCAAGGAGATTGTAACTCGTCATGGTGTTCCGGTGTCTATTGTATCTCATCGTGTCACTCGGTTGACATCCAAATTCTGGAAGAAATTCCATGACTCCATGGAGACGAGGTTACATATTAGCACGACTTATCATCCCCAAATTGATGGTCAATCAAAAAGGACCATTCAGACATTGGAAGACATGCTTCGGGCATGTGTGATTGATTTTAGGGGAAGTTGGGATGACCACCACCAATGAGAGCATTATGAAGAAGAAGTTTGAGATGAGCTCCATTGGAAAATGGACTTTTTCCTTGGAATTCAGGTAAAGCAACTGAAGGAAGGGTTCTTCATTAATCAATCTAAATATGTCTCTGACATCTTAGAGAGATTTGAGATAAAGGATTGCAAGCCTGCCAAGACACCCATACCCAGAAACCATAATCTTTGACCTGACCTTGAGGGGGAGGATACTGATCAACATCAGTATAGGCCAATTATTGGTTCCTTGATGTATCTAACAACAAGTAGACCTGATATCATGTTTGCTACTTGCATTTGTGCAGATATCAGGCTGCTTGTAAGGTGTCTCACCTGGCTGCTGTTAAGAGAATCCTTAGATATCTCAAAGGAGCAACTAAACTAGGTCTCTAGTATCCCAGAAACAAGGATCTCAATCTTTATGGATACTCTAACGTGACTATGGAGGCTGCAATATTGACAAGAAATCAACATCAGGAGGATGTCAATTTCTTGGTGGAAGGATCATCTCATGGCAATGCAAGAAACAATCTTGTGTCTCTACATCAACTGCTGAAGCTGAATACATTGCTGCTGCTAGTTGTTGTGCTCAGCTACTATGGATTCAAAATCAGATGTTAGACACTACTATGGATTCAAAATCAGATGTTAGACTATGGATTCAACCTTATGAGTACTCCTATCCATATTGACAACAACAGTGCTATCTCCATTACTAAAAATCCGGTGAAGCACTCCAAGACTAAGCACGTTGACATCAGGTATCATTTCATTAGAGACATTCATGAGAAAAATCTAATCAAGTTAATCAAAGTTGATTCAAATGAATAATATGCTCATCTGTTTACCAAAGCTTTTGATGAACAAAGGTTTAAGTCTCTCATAACAGCTATTGGGATGATAAACATTGATTAATCTGATCTCTTTTGAAAACCTTTTTGATATGTAAGTCTTGTGTCAATACAATTTAAGCCATGTTACAAGAAATTCTCTCTGAAAATTTCTAAGTGTAAATTCCTTCCGAAGAGAAATTAACCTTCGAAAGAAACTCTCATATCTTCCGAAGCAAAAATTTCTCAAAGAATAACTTTCTTCTCGGAAAACTTTTTGGCCTCGAAAGAAGCGATTGATTGTACATCAGATCTACTTCCGAAACTTACAAATTCTCTATTCGGAAGCAACTCTAACCTTCGGAAGCAAAGATTTGGCTTCGAAAGTAAGAATTGCCTTCGGAAGACAAGTTACCTTCGGAAATGTTTTACACTCAGAAGAGATATTTCACTGTGTAACGTAAATTTTTGGGCCCCACATTGTAAAAAAGCAAAGATTTTGTTAATGATGTCGGATTATTTAACTGATTTTAACCTTACCGCCACTGTCATTTCATCCACTAAAACATCACATCACCTTATCCTTACCCCCATTACCGCCCTTCCACAATCTTTTAAATAATCTCGGCTGTTCATTTTCACTATCTTACTTACAAAATTTACAGCCCTAAAAATTTCTCCTACTCAACTCTACCCAGCTCAAATCATCCCCATTCAACTTTCCAAATGGCCTTAAACTCTCAGCATAACCAAGTCGCACATCTTGATTCATCAAGAGATGCTGACTTCTCAGATATCATCTCCTTTCTAACTCAATCTTCCTACTACACCGCTCTGACTGTAAACCCCACAATTTACTCAAACCATATGTCTGAATTTTGGGCAAATGGTCAGATTGAAACCCTAAACGGGGTTTGTGTCATTCGATCGAGCATCTGTGGCCAGGAGTTGGTCATTTCTAACCAGATCATCAGGCAGCATTTAGAGCTTCATGATGAGGGCACTCCAACGGATTTCTCCAAAGCAGATTTGGACAACTCTTATCTCCAAATGGGATATGGTGAAGACGTTAGTAGATCAATTGTCTACAAATTTAACTTCTCATACAAATGGAAGTTCCTGCTACACGTGGTCCTTCACTGCTTGTCAAATAAATTCGGGGGATGGGATCAAATCCCATATGAACTTGGGTGCCTTGTTCATGGGTTGGTAAAACACCTTCGCTTCAACTATTCAAGATTTGTGCTGACTAACCTCATGGGAAATCTTCAGAAGGACACATTCTTTATGTATCCCAGGTTTCTCCAGCACATAATCAACTGCGAGCTGGAGCAGAGCAAGCTTGTCTGTGCAGCTGCTCTGTCTGCTCCTCAAATGAGGCCGACCATCTTCAAGACTTTGAAGAGAGTGTCCACCAACTTCACAGGAAGAGATACTACACTTCTTCCAGGTATGATTGAGCCAACGGCTCCTGGTGACATCCCTATTAATCCCATAGGTGATGAACCCACACCAGCAACTACCCCCACAATGCCAACACAACCTTCTCCACCCATCACCATCATTTATCAGAGACGCCCCAAACGAACCCTTGTTCAATCTACTCTGATTGAACGTGTTCCTCATGTTCTACCCAAAAAGGCTAGAGTGGAACAAAGGGCTCCCACTCAGCCTGAGGTCCAACCATCCTTCACAATTGACCTCAATATGGGTCTTGAATCTCCTCAATCTCAGACCCATGAACCCAGAACCCAAGCTGAAAGCCCTCAGGGTGAGTCTCTATACTCCCCTAAGCAGCCAAAAAGGGACAGCCCTATCATAGGCTCAATACCTTTAGATATTGATCAAAGTCCCAGGTCATTAGGTTTCACTTCCATATCCTTTACTGACCTTTTAATTGGAATTGATGAAGAGATTATGTCTCTTAAGGGTAATGAAGTTGATCCACAACACCCTCTCAAGGATCAACAGAGCCCAGAGCAACCTCTTGTCTCTAGGCCCCATCAGCAAAACCTTACTGGAGGTGAGTCCCACTGATGTGGAGGGAACTCATGTAGATTCAGCTGCCACTACTAAAGGATTCTCAGTGGATCCTTAGGACAGTGGTAACATCATTGAGACTAAATCTATGGCAACCATGCCCTTTGATGACTCTAAAAGAGACATCTTTGACCAAGGGAAACCAGGGTGCCTAGAAACCATATTCGGTGGTGAGGATGAACATACAAGGTATGTTACCTCATCTCCCCGTGATTCTTCACAAGAAGATGAGGGAAGAATACAACTTACCATCCAAGACCTACTTTCTAAAGTCTCAAATCTTGAATCCAAGGTTAAGACTTTAGAGGATAGGTCTGCCACTCAGCAACTTGACATTGAAACTCTCAAGGCCAAACTAGCTGAGAAACAGATTGAGAGGTCTGTTAGGCATGTACCAATTCAGGTCTCCTTGATCTCTTCCTCTAGCTCATCAAGCTCTCAGGATGGTGCTACCAAAAAGGGGGAGAGTGTTTAGAGACAAAGTCAAAGACAAGAGGAAACCCAAAGTCAAGCTCTCACTTCCTTGAGATCAAAATATCCTGTGCAACAAGCTTCAATCTTCGCTGAGCCTCCTCCAGTTGTTATTCAAGTGCATCAAAGGATGCTCCAAGATCTCAATAGATTCTTTAACAAGTTCCTATTGGAATCTCTCATAGAACAGCCAAGCCCTGATATGTCTGTGATCTACTTCGGAGCTCAAGAGCTTCGGAGGTTAAATGCACCTTCTACCACTATTGAGGAAGTTAGTCAACCTAAGGCCCAAGTGGAACCTAAGATTAAATTCGAAGGGGAAACAAGGACTGATATCCCAGCAACTGAAACTGTTGGTACAGATGGTGCATTTTCACAGACTTCCGAAGCATAATTCAAAGCCTCAGAAGAACAAGTTCAAACTTCCGAAGCTGAGATTGCTGCTGGGAAGGACTATTCTCATTATCCGATGATCTAATAGTCACAAATGCAATTCTAGAACTCACATCTGAGGTTAATAGAGAGGATTTTCTCACTCGACCTTTAGCTCCAACATCTGCATTAACTCCAGCTCCCATCTCTACTACTCAACCTGAATCTTCTATCCAAGAACCCCCAAAGTCTAGTACTTCTGAAGACATCAAAGGAAAAAGAAAGATGACTTTGGAAGAGCTTCAGGAGGAAGAAAGGTTGAAGAAACTCAAAAGAAAAGGTGGGCTGACAACTGGAAAACTGTTAGCCGCAAGTACCAAAGCAGCTGCTGCCAACCAGGAAGCACTCAACAACTAAAAAAGGGTAGAGATTATCGATAGACTTGTTAGTCTAGAAGCTGCAACTAAGGATGCACTCCTGCTACCATTAGAGGAGTTAATAAAGCTGGAAAAGGCAACCTTGCTCCTAAAACAGCAAAAAGAAAAAGCTGCAAAGTTGGCCTTGGAAGAAGAAAGGGAGAGAAAGGAAAAAGAAGCTGATCTACAGCTCAGGAGGGACAGGATAACTTTCCTAACCTCCAGAAGTTTCTCTCTAGAAGAATTATCTCCACATAACAATGATACGATCTTATGGATCTTCAACAAAGAGCAAGATCAAATGGAGAAGAGAAAAAGAGAACTGAAAGGGAAAAGCTTTTGAAGAAGAAGAAGAAGGAAGAGGAAGCAGGACTGACCGCTACCAAGAAAATAGGTGAGAAAGCATGGATGAAAAGCTATCTCAGAGCTCATGGCTTCTCTGGCAGGCAGGTGGGTCCTATGTTAGAAAAGACTCTCCAGCAACATGTCAGTGTCATTAAAGCTGATATTTGCACGGGGAAGAGGAAGGAGATGTATAGAAGGGGACAGGGATAACCTTCAAAGCAACCACTAAACCCAAACTCCAAACCCAACCACAACCTGAAACCATACCATTCCCTCTCCCCATCAAAACCGAACCAACCACTGAACCATACACCCCTAAACCTACACCATCACTCCTACAAACTCCTCACCTCAACCACCTAAACTTCCTATCCTCCAACCAAAACTCTAGCCAGAACCCAAACACCTCAACCTACCCATCAACCCATTAAACCATCCCCTCAGCCTTCTAAACATCACTCCTTAGAAGAATTCAAACTAGTCAAGTCAAAGCTCATAAAATGTACAACTCTAAGTGATATCTCTTGTGAGGAGGATTCTGTCCAATTGACCTATGTTGACGGATCCTCAAGTTCCCTCACTAGAGATAAATTTCTTGATCTGCCCAGAGGAACATTGGACCAAGCTGGATATCTCCTTGGCCTCAATTCAGACTCTTTGAATGAGGAAGAAAAGAAGTTAAGGAGAATGCTAGTGATTGTACTGGATACGAAGAAAATCGACAGGGTGCCAAGACAACCTCTTGCACCTAGAAAGAAGATCATCGGTGGAGGTTCGAAGACTCTTCTCATAACTTTGTTGTTGAAAGAGAGAATGGAGAGCTCAACAGGCTGAGTGCCTTATCTCTGCTACACTTAAGCAGATTTGATATTGCTGAGTTAGCAGAGAAGATATTCTCCAACCCTTTAAACTCTGAGATGGCTGCCCATATCAGAAGTCATCTTGGCAGGCTTCATATGGCCGAGCTAACTACTAGAAGCAAGGTTGAAGCAGAATTGAAACTAAGAGCAGAGGAGGAAAGGAAGGGATCAGCAACCCAAGGCAAAGCCTTTTTACAAATGGTTGAAGGCCCTGAACTAGAATCCATAGTTAGATGGGAATATGACTATAACTCTCGTTAACTAACTCTTTTTAGGGGGCACAACAAAGGGTACATGTCATTCAAAGTGATAGACTGGATCTCCTATCCACCAATGACTTGTACAAGCTTCTCATCACCACTTTCGGGAAGAACAAAAAGACTGACAAATATCTTTTGTCCCTAGTGTTGAAAGCTTTGAGAAGCAGGAATAAGTGAGGTTTTGGTAGCATCAGCCTAGGGGGAGTTTGTTGGATCTAGAAAGGCTGGTGCAACCAAAACCAAGTCACTTAGATGTTTTTGGTACAACAAATAAAGGATTTCCAAAGCCAAGCGTGGAACTTCCGAAGGAAAAAGGAGATCTTCCGAAGACAAAGTGCAAAGCTTACTTCCGAAGGAAAAGTTCCAACTTCCGATGATAAAGAACCTACTTCCGAAGTTCAAGACTTAGAAAGAAAGATCTGAAGTCAACTTTCAAAGTACAGAAGTGCTCAAGCCTCGGAAGTATAGAAGCCTCTTCCGAAGTGTAAGTGGGTTCGGAAGAACTTGTTCTTCCGAAGCCAACTTACCTTCAGAAAACACTGCTATTATCCAGTGGACATAAGTATGGCCTTCCTGACACTCCGCTGCAAATCTCTGAGATATTGCATGGCGTTTTCTCAAAAGCCATGCAGTTGACCATACTTTAATCCACTGTTTACCTTTTATGTTAGTACAGTTGCCATCTTTAGTTGGTGACAAAAGGTAAGTCATGGACATGTCATGACTACCATATCTTAGATAATACTTTATCTAAGATACCTTAACTTTAGCATTGTAGTATATGCTTTAGTCTTAGGTTTCCAGCTGGTATCAAAGTATATTCGGCTGTAGGATCTAGTATATATAGTCTCTCATTGTAACTCATATATTATGCTTGTAGGAGTCTTGTAATATCTTGAGTTGAGAAGTAATATATACAAGTGCCTTGAAAATTTATTTCTATGTGTTCCTTTGCTACTTATTATATTATTATCAACTCTTATAAAAGACTTTACTTCATCTGAATTGAGTGTTTCTATAAGTGAGTTTGAGAGAAATCCAAGTGGTTAAGTGACAAACCCGATCCTGCAAATTGGTTGAGTCATCTCATCAACATCTACTGAGGATTCACATGAATAATGAAATCTTTGGTCTCTATTTCTTTGTAAAAGTTTATCCTGAGTTTCATTATCAAAAGTTGGTTTTTGCTTAGGAAGGTCAAGTTTGTGTTTCATTGTGAGATGATTTCTTTGACCTTTCCTCAAATCCTTCAAGTTATTTTTGTCATTCGTTGATATAGGTGTCCTAGATTAAGTATTATGAAGATGAGGTCTGACAGAATGCATCACAGTAGATGTTTTTGAGATAGGCTTGTGTTGTGGAATTCTCAACCCCTTCTGATTAAAGTAACAATCAGATGTATTGTGGTTGTTCATGTCATAGTTTGAACAATACTTATTGAAATAGAAATTTTGGTGGAGTGATTGTTCATATCATAGATAGAACAATATTGATTGAAGAAGCATTTATTTGTCTTGTGATTGAACATGTCACAAATATCACAATACATTTGTTTGTTTCTTGAATCAGATTTTTCTTTGTGTGACTTAACTGAAACTTTCTTTTGATGAGTCACTTTCTTTTCTTTTGGTGTTGAATCAGAATCAGCCCTTTTAGTAGATTGTTTCACAACACTACTTTTGTTCAGTTGTTTAGGCTGTTTATGTTTCTTCAACCTACTTCTCACCTCTTTCTCAAACTGGTCAACATGTTCTTTGTTACAGATATCAAACCCAACTCCCTGCCTTAACCTTGATGACTGAGGGTCTGATGAATTTTTATGTGTTGAACTCAGTTTTATAGTTTGTTTCTTTCACAGTGAAACCTTTTCTGATTTGCTTGAATTTTTTGGAGATACAATCTCATTATCAGAACTACTCTCAGTAGTGGGTTTCACTATTTTTACATATTTCTGTTTGCCTTGTAAAACAGATGGTATGAATTTTATAAAAGGCACAATTTCTTTTACAGGGCTTGATGGTTTCATGACATTCACTGTCTTGTCTGAGCACTCTTTGATTTTGATTCGGTGTCCTAACTTGATTTTATCCTCATTGGTTTCAAAATAAACATCAAGTTTGTTTTGAGGATTTGTTACTTGTTTCACTACTGATTTAGGTTCCATATTTTTAGGTTTGATTGATTCAGGGAGTGAGACAGAGTCAGGCATGATAGTGTAATTGTCATTGTATGGTGGAGGACATGAATTATACGCAATCACTGACATGTCCTTTGGATCCTTTTGTAAATCCAGCATCTCTTGCAGCTTGACTGAAGACATTTGAAACTTTTCAAGTTTCACTTCAGTCATAGATTGTTGAGCTTTAGCTTGAGCTAACTTTTCAGTAGGTGGCTCATTTTCAGCTGCAAGATTGTATTTCTCACCATACAATTTTTCTATGTCAAAAATGAGAGATTTGATTTTGATTTCAAAACTTTTTAGTTCTCTCTTCATCATTTCTGACTTCACCTTTTCTTCTTTAATTTTATCTGCCAGTTTATGATTGTGTTCTCTATACTCTTGTAATTCATTTATGCATTTCTCACTACAAAGGTTAGTTTTTACCTCAGTAGGCATTGAAGATGGTCCATCATTGATGTGAGCCATAAGAGCATGATTCTGGAATTGAGGCTTGACTTCCTCAGCATACACACTCCAGTCACATATCCCATCTTGTTTGATCACAAGGGCACTGGCAGAAGGCTGGCTGCTTGCATGGGCTTGATTAGTCAGCTGTGGTTGATTCTGGTATGTTTGTTGATGATGAGAATGATGGTACTACTGTTATTGATTGTTTGAGTGATAGCTTGAATTGGGCTGTGATGATGATTCACCTAGAGAGTTCCTTGAATGGTTGTTTCTTTTAGGAGCATTGCACTCTCTTGAGAAATGGCCAGTCATGCCACAGTTGAAGCATTTTACCTTGGATTTGTCATATCCAAGTTTTGTGTTCTCATTCAGGCTCAACTTTCTTCCTTTTCTGAAGATTTTCTTTGCTCTCATGGCAATCATTTCCATTTGCCACTGTAGATCCATCTCGTCAACATCATCAGGATCTATTTCTTCTAAATCTTCCTGTATTAGGTGGGCAGAAGTGAGTCTTCCCCCAAGATATGCTTCAAAACTTGCAACAAAGGCATTATAAGTTGCCTTTTTCTCTTCTGATTTTAAGTCTTCTGGAGAGGTTTGAGGAGCAGTGGAGACTTTTGGGGCTTGAGCTGAAGTTGAAGGATGATTGAATGGTGAAGATGCAATGAACCCAGTATTGTTCATTTGATCTCTTGATGAGATGAAGTCATCTTCCTCTGTGATGAAAGCATTTTCAACAGAATGTGATTCTGAAGGGAATTTGTAGGCTTCAATCACTCTTGTTCCACTCAGATTTATGCTTCGTTCATCAAGTTCCAAAGCTTCAATCTTGGCTACCATAATGTCTAGAGTGGTACTCTCAAGATCAAGAGTATTTTTCAGCATTGTGACATTTTGCTTCCAACTTTCAGGTAGACTGTGAAGCATTTTCTTGTTAAGTTCTTTAATGTTGTATGAAACACCTATAATTTCCAAGTCATTGACCAACTGTACAAATCTGTGTAGTTGTTTTGATATGTATTATCCTTTGGTGTGATGGAAGGTTTCATACTGATTGACCAGCTTGTCTTTGTTAATTTCAGCAACCTTACTGCTACCTTCACACATAATTTTGAGAGCATCCCAAACAGCTTTAGCAGTTCCATGTTTTTCCAATCTTTTCAGCACCTCCATTTTCATTGCTTGAGTCAAAATTGAGTATACTTTGAGATCAATTTTGATTTTATTATAGTCATCTTCATCCAGAGTTAAGTCTTCAATTAGTATTCTAGCAGTCGTGTACAGTGCAGCTTGAGCTGTTGATAGAGTAACAGGAATATGTGGACCTTTACATATTGAGATCCAAAAGTCAGGATCTACACCTATGATATAATTTCTAAATCGTATTCTCTATTGTTTAAACTCATATTTGTGTTTAAGCATGGGAGGTTTAGGTGTATTAACTAGTTCAGAGTAACTGTTAGAATCCATGTTGATTTGTGAAAGTATAGATTTAGTTGATTTTAAGATTGATTATGTTTGATGAGTCCAACTTGTTCAAGCAGTTCTTTCGAGGTTTAGAATGAGTATTCTTGTTGTTTGCTAAGTAAAAATGATGATATCTACTACTAGCAACTTGATTATCAGATCAATCGAGTTCTATTCAGTGATATTCTTATTGAGAATCGAATATGATAATCAAGTCAATGATTAAGTGGCAGAAACAAACAATCAAAGAACATTCAAAGCAAGAAAATTACTCATAAATGTTGTATGTATTGATATATGAAAGTTGATAAGTTACAGAGAATAATTACAACAAAAATTCTCTATCTATCAGCCGTCACCTCAGTACGAGGTTACTATTCTATTTATAGGCAGACAAGATGCCTTTACAAAATGACGTGCTGTAAGTGTCCCGGGAATGGGGCCTTACAAAAGGATTAGGAGTTGAAAGGGATAATAGTAGGAAAGGATGAAGTGCTGATGTAGCTAGAATCAAGGATCAAAAGCTTAAGAGAAGATGCCCTGTGTAATAATGAAGTGATTGATGCCCTTCATCAACAAGATTCTGAGCTCAAAGAATCAGTAGCGAAAGAGAAAAATGAAAATGAGAAACTAAGGGTAAAAATTGATCAAATGAATGACTCTCTCTTTGATCAATCAGCTCTGTTGAGAAGAAAAGAAGAAGAGATTGATCAGCTGAAGATGAAGATATGTGCTCTTGAATCAAACCAACTGAAGAAACCTGCTGAATCTTCTAAGCATCATATTCAGTACTCAAGGAAAAGGAAGTATTTGGGTTCAACAAAGAAACAAACAATCAATATTGAAGAGTCTCCAAAAAGGTCAAGGCATACATCTCAAAAGCACTCTCCTTCAATGAATGTTTCAACATCTAAGCAAGTAATTCAAGTTGAAGATGAGAGTGATGCTGAATGGAAAGAAATGACTGAAGAGGTGCCTAACAAAGAACAAGAAGACTTAAAGGATGATTATCTTCTGACAACAAAAGACATAATGGAAGACAGGCATGAATTCACTATGTTTATGACCCTGATCAACCATGGATTTCCATATGACATGGTTGAAAGGATGAATATGACTGAGATAAAGAACATTCTGAAGGAATTGAGGTGGCTAGATTTATGATTCCTAATTGTGATTATGAGGCATTCACAACATTTCAAGCTATCCAGAAAATCAAGAAAGATCTAGGCCATTATGACACAACAGAACTCAACAAGTACAATATGGTATGTTGGCTACAGGGATACAATTACAAGGCTCATGAGCTTAAGGAAGAATTGTTGTTGAACTGAGAAGAATGATGGAACATGTTATGTCAGTTGAGCTTGACACTGGAGTAAGGTTCAGAACTGAAGCTCCAAATCCATCCTATGAGCATCAAAGCAAACTGTCTGCTGATCCTGTAACCGTTGAATCCAAAGATTAGCATAAAGGCATAAACAAACTAATCAGAGAACCAAGAGCAATTATTCCTGGCAAAGTGTGGCCATTAGGGACAACTGTTAGAGAAATCACTAAATAGAAATCAACTCTGATAGAGCTATATGATCATATCACAACTCCCAGTTCTATGGAAGAGAACAGGATTATGGCCTGGAAATATGATCTAGACTGGGATTGTGCAATTATCAAGAGAACCTCTGAAAGAATTTAGTATTTCCATGATACAAAAGCATTGCTAAGGCTTCATAAGAGAGACATCAAGGATCTGCAAAGTCTAATAATGTTTAACATCCAATTCAATCAAGGGGAAGAGATTTCTTTGTGTTGGTGGGAAAATTGAAGACAAAATTCATAGATGATGTGCTCAAGGAAGCTAAAAGAGACGATGATGATCATAGAAATAGAGTTCAAAGAATCAAAAGAACAACAAAGCCCTTTTCACTTGTTGATGAGGAAATGTTAAAAAGGGTGGGATATAGTCCTGAAAATGCAGCATCTATCAAAAGCTTCAAGGTAAATCAATACACATTTCCCATAACCGAATGGGGTTATGTTGAGAAAACAAAAGAGATGGTGCTATTGAGAAATACTGAAGGAAAGAAGGCTGAGAAGATTTGGATTTTTGACCTATTGGAGATCAAACTGCTTCAACCAAGCTATACTTCATATCTTCATGACAAATTCTTTCCAAAGCTAACTGATGAAAAGGCTCAGAATGACTTGTGTCTATATGTGCATATGATTCAAGTTATGGATAAGCTACATGCCAAAGCATACAAAAAAAGAACGTATAATGCTAGGATGCTGAAGGGAGCCAACATTGAAGATATATCAGAACTGAGAATCTCAGAAGAGGATGAGCTAGAAATTGTTCACAATCAGTGTGTTATGGAAATCCTCACCACAGAAGAGGATGTATTGGGGCTGACTTTTGAGACACTCCAAAGGATGTGCAGAATGGAGATGAAGTACAAATACGATGATCAAAAGGATGCAGTATCATATCTCAACAAGAAGATGGTTTCAAGATTGAAGGAGCTTTCAGTTTTGAAGAAATAATTACAAGTAGCTAAGCCTAAGGGGGAGTATTGTTAGGTGTAGGATTAGTAGATGTAGTCCATTTTGTATAGGCTTAGTACTTGAATTAATATCTGTAATGAATGGTTGTAATTCATTATTGTGTATGCATTAAATATATAGGTTAACCTATATATATGTGTGTTGATTTATGTATGTATGCAGGTACAAACATTATACTTGGTCAATTTCTGAAATTGACTGTGTAAGAAACATCTACGGATAAACCTTTTTTTCTTCCATAGATATTTTCCTTACAAGTAAAATTCCATCCGAAGATCTTCTGCGGATGAACAGCCAGGGTTAAGGAACAAGTCTCCTATGGAAGAACAAGACTTCTGCAGAAGAGCAAGCTCCTGCTGAACAACAAGTCTCCTGCGGAAGAACAACTATCTACGGAAAGCAATATTCCTGTGGAGTCTAAACACTTGTATTCAAACTATACAAGTGTTACAAGTCAACATGTCAGTTATGCGAATCCCAAGAAATCCGGAGATTCCTTAACGGAAACAATTCAAATCCCAAGAGATCTAGTGTTTCCTTAACAAAAACATCATTGTCTATATATATGGATTCTAGGTTTCGAATCAAAGGACGGCTTCAACAGCAACAGCAATACGACAAAACATCACACAATCAAACCCTAGCAGCCGTCATATCAACACAATTTTCAATATCGTTCATTAGTTATTTGTAATCATTAACGTGTTTTAATGAATTACAGTTGATTTAAATAGATCATTAGTTGTGTTTCATCAATCATGTTCTTGAATATTTATTGATATTGATAATCATCTAATATGAACAATTACACCAATCCAACGTTGATTCTGCAAACGTTGAATTGACATCAACTAACGCACATAATTCCTGATTGCGATCCTTGGATTAATACTATCAGACCCTATACTTGATTTTTGTTTCCATAAGCCAGTTTTGTGTAAGGCCTGTTTGTAGTAAACAGACGACGGATTTATGGTTTGAACTTTTAGTTCACTAACACTCTTAGGTGGAGTGTTAGATCTTATTTTAGAAGAACTTGGTTGTGTATCATAAAGTTCAATTTTCTTTCTGGGTGTCTAATATTATGGACAATTAGTAGAAATATGTCCTCGTTTTCCATAACTGTAGCAAGATCTGGCTTCTACAGACTGAGAAAACTTTTATGAGATGTTGAATTTAGTGAAGGTGTGAGGTGTGTCTGGTTTGGTTTAGTCACTACTCTTTTAGATGTTTCACCCTTATTAACAAAACTAATGGTTTTGACGTTTTGAACATCTTTTACGTGCCCTTTGGTTGGACTTTGATGATTAACATGTTTGTGGTTAACTAGTTTAGTCAGTTTAGGTTCTGACATGGACTTTGGTGAACTTGACCTTACATTAACCCTTTTTAATGCATCATCTAAGTTCTCAACTGGACTCTTGCCTTTTGATTTCAAAGTAGCCTCCATCTGTTTAGTGTTAAATTTCACTGGTTCACCCATGGAATCAGGATCACTAACTAGAGGAGTAGACACCACATGATCCTTAATGTGGTTGTTATTTATAGGTCTACATTTTGCATTCAAGAGGATCTCATGTGGTGGTGGAACTACTTTGAATCCCAAACCTTCCTCATTGATTCGTTCTTTCACTAAGTTCTTTATTATGTGAGAAGAACTAACCCAACTATGCAGTTTTTGTTTTAGTGAATTAACTTCGACTTCCAACACTGCTTTCTCCTTTTTGGTTTCTTCTAATGAATTTAAATAAAACATTATGACATTTGATTGATTTAAGGCAACAACCTCGGTTTCCCTTAGTTGTTTACCCAAAAGTTCTATCTTTTATTTAAAACTACACTCCTTTTGTTTTAATATACGATTAGCTTCAGTGCAGAGTTGTAAGTCATTTACTAAGTTATCATTGTGTTCTAATAACCTAGCAAATTTTAGATCTATGCTTTCCCTAAATTTTTCACATTCAGAACAAGCATGTTTATTAAATACTTGATCTAAAGAACTTACCTGTGAGGAGTCAGTTGAATCAGCTATCAATGCAGAGGTAGACTCTTCTATTGTTGGAGATTTTGAACTTGTTGCTCTGAGCTCTTCCTCAACCAAGTAGTTTACCATGTTCACAGCTTCTTCTATTTCTAACATCGCTTGCTCAGCTGCAAGTTCACCTTCACTGGATGACCTATCGTCCAATGCTTTTACAAAAGCAATGTTTGATTCTCTAGGAGAGACAAATTGGAAGGACCAGTCTTGTCTCTCATCACCTTGGGCAGTTAGTGCTTTAGTCTCTATATTTAAAGGACTGATTCCAACCATGTCCTTGGCTTGGTTGTTGAAAGTAGGAAATGGGTTACCATTTCTTGTTTTCTTGGGCTTCACACACTCACGTTTAAAGTGCCCTTTTTCACCACAATTGAAGCAGGTGACCTTGGTTTTGTCGAAACCAAAGGTCGTATCTTTTGTGGCTACTAGATTACGTCCCGTCTTCATAACGAACTTTTTAGCTCGTCTAACTGCACTTGCTAGAGCCCACATGACATCCATCCTTTCCAGCTCATTATCGTCAACCTGCTCGTAGTTTTCATTTGCAAGATGACAATTTCCGATCTTCCCAGCAACTAAACCATCATACGATTGAACCACTGCTGCTAGAAGATCCATGTGCTCTTTTGCAACCTCCACTATGATATTACCGAGATTCTCAGTCTACAACTTTGTAGTATTGGCTTTAGGCACTATGTATTGAGTCGAAGATGACCCAAACGTTTCTTGTCCTGAAGCAGTGGATTGGGAAGGAGCCGCGGAACTAGACACAAAAGTTGTTTGATGTGGTGCTCCTAAACCAATTGGATTGGGAACCGAGTTGTAGAGTGAAGGATTCTGAACGTAAGATCCTTTCTTTGACTTGTATTTCATCCTCAGTTCCTCCTCCCTTAATTTCAGGATGAAGTCATTTATGTCCAACGTATCTAGTATGTCATTCTATCTCAGGTTGGACACAAATGAATCCCATTTCTCAGGCAAACCATTTGCAAAGCTTGAAACTTTATCTTTCATAGACGCCGTTACACCATGAGTGTCCAGCTCACTCATCAAATGGTAGAACCTGTCGATGATGTCATCCAAGCTCTCATTCCAATTGAGGAGAAATTATCAAAGTCCTTCTTGAGAGCTTTAGCCTTTAGTGCCTTTAACGTTGCATTTCCATCATACCTCTTCTCTAATTCCTTTCATAGCTTTTTGGCCTGCTTGTTCTCAGAAAACTGGTGAAAGATGTCTTTCGGGATTGACTGAGTCAGCAGGGCATAAACTTTCTTCTCAGCATTGATGAGTATTTTCTGAGCCTCGCTCATTCCACCCAATGTCAACTTTACACCATTTGCGTTGACTGGTACCGTGTAACCAGTCTCTATAGAAGTCCAAAGATTGGGATCCACTCCATTTAGGTAAATCTCGAACCGTTGTTTCCATTATGGATAGTCATCCAATGTTATAAGCTTCGGCGGTTTATTGTGATTTCCTATCTCATTCTCCACAAGCAGAAGGTTCAAGATGCGTGAGTCCTTCCCGATAGTAAATGCAAAAAACTGATCTTCCATTTGTATGAACTTTGTACTTTGAGAACAGGACAACTTCAATCGTGTAAATGGACAATGCGTATGGATCACTTGTGCAAATGAAGAGTTGTTGATACATATGTACCTAGTTTACGATCTTAATTTAATATGTCTGTCATGTCCTAAATGTAAACGAAATGTATGAGTTGAATGAAACAGAATATGTGACTGATGATCTTAATGTTAAATGTTTCAGTGTATGTTTCAATGATTATTATTTATTAACGTATATTGAACCAACTATATAGGTTTGTGGTTTTTTGAATACATCTTAGTCAAGTAATGATTGAGAAACATATTCAAACTTAGTCGTATGAAGTTTTCAAGCGAATGAACCATGCTAATGGACCATACGCATAAATACTTCATGCTAATGGACCAGTCGCACGACTGAACCAAGAGACTGGATCAGTCGCACAACTGAGACATACAGATGACTCAGTCGCACGACTGAACCTTCAGTCGTGTGATTGACTCAGTCGCATGCTTTAGTCGAACGACTGAACCATGCTAATGGTCCAGTCGTATGATTGACTAACCCTAACCAATAAATACCACTTAATTCATGGAAAAACGTAACACTTTCAATATTTCGACTCCTACTCGTACCCTAGCCGTCCAAAGACCTTAGAGACCATGTTCCCAGTTCATAGATCGCACAGAATCGTATTGCAATCATTCTTAACGTTTAGATTCATTCTAAGATCGATTCTACGTGTGTTCTCACTGATTGGATCGCCAATAAAATAGGATTCCGCACTATTTGAGTTGGTACACACGTAAATTAGTTAGTACTCGTCCGTACACGGTCCTAACAAGTGGTATCAGAGCGTTGGCTCTAGATTTACATGTGATTCAATCGATTTTGGCCTAAAAATCGTGTTTTTCACTCAAAAAATTCAATCTTTTTGTGTCAAAAAGTGCTTTCGAAGTCTTTTGGTCATAAAGTTAACGTTTTTTGTCATATGGCAATTAGGGTTTGTAAGAAATTCGTGTTTTTGCGTCAAAGTGTTCAAAACATTCGTTTTTGCAAAAACGGCAGCCTTCAGTCGCACGATTGACTCAATCGCACATTGAACTCATTTGCACCCTCAATACGCACTATTGAACTCAGTCGTCTCGTTCATTCGCACGACTGACCATCTTCATTAGCATAGACTCCAACCGCACTCTCCTTCCACACGACTGAATCCAATCACACGATTGAATTCATCCACATACTCCATTCGCACGATTGACTCAATCGTACAAGTAGTCCATTCGCATAAGTAAAGTATTTGACTTAAGAATTTTAAAGTTAACTAAATGGAAGAGCAATACTCAGCCTTTACTCAAGGGAGAGATACACGAATCTAGAACCTCTTACTTCTGGAAAATGAGATAGGGAATCACAATAAACCCCCTAAGCTAATAACGTTAGACGAATACCCTCAATGGAAGCAACATTTTGAGATTTACTTAAATAGAGTTGATCCCAACCTTTGGGAGTCAATCGAGATAGGGTATGACATGCTAGTAGGTGCTGATGGAGTGAAACTGACTTTGGGAGGGATGAATGACACGTAGAAGGCAAAATATAACACAGAGAAGAAAGTGTATGCCCTGTTAACTCAGTCTATACCGAAGGATATATTCCATCAATTCTCTGAGAATAAACAGGCTAAGAAACTTTAGATAGCCTTGGAAAAACACTATGACGAGAATGCTTCGTTAAAAGCTCTAAAGGCAAAAGCGTTGAAGAAGGAGTTTGAAAACTTCTCTTTAATGGGTAAGGAAAGTCTAGATGATGTAATCGACAGGTTCTATCATCTCATGAGTGAGCTACATATTCATGGAGTTAAAACGTTGATGGAAGATAAGGTTTCCAGTTTGGCTGATGGGTTACCCGAGAAATGGGATTCATTTGTATCTAACCTAAGACAGAACAATATTTTGGAAAAGTTAGATATAAATGATTTCATCCTAAAATTAAGAGAGGAGGAACTTAGGATGAAATACAAGTCACAGAAAGGAACGTATGATCAAAATCCTTCGCTTTACAATGCCTCTCTACAGCAACCAGTTCTGGAGCACCCCATCAGATGGCTTTTGTTTCTAGTTCAACTGCTCCTTCACAAACCATAACTTCTGGGTCTGACACGTCTAGGTCATCAAGTACCCATTTTATTGCACCAGAGGCTAATTCTACGAAGTTGAAGACTGAGAACCTCGGGAACATCACTATGGAGGTGGCTAAAGAACATATGGATTTATTGGCGGCTATGGTACACTCATATGACGGGTTGGTTGCAGGAAAGATTGGTAGCTACCATCTAGCAGATGAAGACTACGAACAGGTAGACGAGAACGAGCTTGAACGTATGGACATAATATGGGCATTAGCTAGTGTTGTCCGGAGGGCTAAGAAGTTTGTTAAAAAACGAGACAAAACTTGATAGCTACCAAAGACACTACGTTTGGGTTTGACAAGTCCAAAGTGACCTGTTTCAACTGTGGAGAGAAGGATCACTTTAAACGTGAATGTGTAAAGCCCAAGAAGACTGGCAACGGGAACCCGTTGTCGACATTCAACCATCAGGAGAAACCAACTGGGGGAGCTACATCGTCTAGCACCAAGACAAAGGCCTTGACTGCTCAAGGTGAAGAAGGGCAAGACTCGACCTTCAAATTAGTGCCTCCGGGAGAATCCAACATTGCAAATGTCGAGGTGTTGGATGATGATACTGAAAGTGAAGACAATCTCGCAATCGAAATAGCCATGTCAGAAACTGAAGAAGCTGAGAAAGTGGTCAAACCTGTGATTGAAGAATATGACAATACTACATGTTTAGAATCTCCAGCAGTTGAAGAGACAATCTTTGCACTGATGGCAGATTCAACTAAATCTTCTCAGGTAAGTTTTAAAGACCAATTGTTTGATAATCATGCTTGTTTTGAATGTAATAAATTTAGGGAAAGCATTGATTTGAAATTTACTAGGTTCTTAGATCATAATGATAGCTTAGTAAAGGACTTGCGACTGTGCACATAAGCAAATCGTGTTTTAAAACAAAACGAGCACAATTACAAAGAAAAAAATAGAACTATTAAATAAACAACTATGGGAAACCGAAGTTGTGGCTTTTAACCAAGCAAATGACATTAAGTTCTATTTAAACTCCCTTGAAGAAACTTAAAAGGAGAAAGCAGCTTTGGAAGTCGAAGTAAATTCTTTAAAACAAAAACTGCACAGTTGGACTAGTTCTTCACATATAGTTTAAAAAAATTGGTCAAAGAACGAAACAACAGGGAGGGATTAGGTTACAAAGTGGTTCCACCACCACATGAGATTTTGTTAAATACAAAATGCCGACCAGTAAACAACAATCCTATTAAGGATCATGTGGTGACCACTCCTCTAGTTAGTGATCCAGATTCCACATGTCAAAAGATGGAATCTGCCACTAAAGAGAAGGAGGACACTTTGAAATCTAAGGGTAAAATGCCTATTGTTAATTTGGACAAATAGTTTAAAGAGGTTAATGTACAGTCAAGATCTATCATGTCTTCTTTTGAACAGAAAGTGACTAAACAAACTAACCTGCCACATGCTCCACATAATAGTCCAAACAAACAAAAGGCAAAAGATGTTTCAACTACTCAAAAGGTAAAGTTTATTAAAGATGTTAAAACATCAAAACAAGAAGTGTTGAAACCCAACAAGACCAAAGTCACACTGGTCTCACACTCTTCTCCACAGAGACGTCTTTCCCAACATGTAGAAGTTCGCTCATGCTACAATTATGGAAAGAGAGGACATATAGCTTCTAATTGTCCTCAGTATCAAACACCGAGAAAGAAAGTTGAGCTTCAAGATTCTAAACAAATTTCTTCTAAAAGGAGTTCTATTACTCCACCTAAAAGAAAAAATGAAACTAAGGTTCAAACCATAAACCAGTCGTCTGTTTATCACAAACAGGCATTGCACAAAGCTAGCTTGTGGAAAGAAAAATCAAGTCAATTATCTGATACTGAGAGCAGTAAGAAGCATGATATGCCCTCGCCCGTAAATGGATAGTGGGTTGACTTTTTGATGTGTGATTCCTCAGGGATACCCAAGACAGTTAAGGCTTGGGTCCCAAACCTTAACTAATCATTTCCTTTGAATGTGCAGGGTGTTTGTTATAGTGCTATCACAAACACATGGATTGTAGATAGTGGAGCATCCAGGCACATGACTGGAAACCTGTCTCTCCTCTCAAACGTCAAACAAATTAAAGGAGGACATGTTTCTTTTGCGGGAAATAAAGGAGGATACATCACGACACAGGAGAATGTCGGGTTTGTTATAACATAAAATCAAAGTTTAACCTCTTAAACTTTCTGAAAAATGCAGCAGATATAAGTTTGAAACATTATTATAGAACTGAAAAATCATGTTCTTTAGGTGACAAATATATGTATAAAACAAACCCAAAATACAAAGGATCATATTTTGTGAATAAGCAAGCTATGTAAGCATAAGAAACAACATAATATGTCAACCACAAAAGGGCTGCCAAACTACCTTTTCCAGCAGCCAAAAATCGACAGAAAATGGATGTTGGATGCTCAAAATCGGCCAAAAGCTCCAAGGAAGGACCTCTCAAGTTAGTATACCCCAATCCCTTGAAGAAATCACCACTCTTGCTAGGGAGAGTGCACCAGAAAACGCCCAAAATGCTCTCTTCTTCTTGTTTCAACCGAGAACTCAAGGGAAGAACAAAAGGAGAGAGTTTTTTGGAGCATGCAAAATGAAGTGATGGAAGAAAAAGTGTCTTACACTCTTTCATAAAGAGTGTAAGTTTCAAGACAAGCTTTTTGGTCTTCCCCACACAATGGGGCTGAAAATTTGACATCAAAAAGGAGGTATTTCCCTCCTAAACTAGGTCTTTTGTCACACATTAATAAGTCATCTACTAGACTTATTTAAAATGTGACATATGTCTTCTCTAACTAAACAATTTAATTAAAGTACACTCACATGTTATTAGTGTTATTTAAACTCTTTTAAATAACAAAAATAATAATAAACCCATCAACAAATTATCCTTATAACTTATTTCGTCTTGCAGATAATTAATTTAGAAAACCTATTTTCTAATTTGGTGTAATTATTTAATTGCATGATCCCATTATCAATTAAATAATTCTTGGTGATTGCAAAGCTTGTTGTTGGGTATAACCCAACTTGGATCATGACATACTAACTGACAGGATCAGCGATCACAAGTTTGATGTATTAGGATACAAAGCAGCGGAATACAAACAAGAATTAGACAAATTGTAGCAAGCAATCGATACTTGTAAGCATTAAGAGCGCATACAGTTATAGGAGAGAATATATATTTCTGATTTCAAGGAATGTTTATAGATGTAGAATATTTCTAATCAAATCATTCGTTGATTACATTCATTCCTCTCTGTTACAATAAGTTGTCACTCCTTATATAGAGTGCAACAATCACTGTTGTTGTCACGGAAAGTGACAACTGGCAGATCTAATACACAAATAACTAATTCTTAACAAACTACTGAAATGTTCACAACTACTGAGAACATATCAGCATGTTAAGTACAAAATATAAAACTACTGAAGCTACAACGACTGAAGAACAAGCTCTTCAGTCGTTTTACAAAACTACTGAAACATAAAAATATAAAACTACTGATATCACAACTACTGAAGAAGTACTCTTCAGCAGTTGTGACAAACTACTGAGGCTTCAGTACTTGATCTTCAGACTTTGACCTTCAGATGTTTCATCAGCTGATGACTTCAGTAGATATCATCAGCTGATGTCTTCAGTCTTTGTCTTCAGACTTTGTACATCAGTTGTTGATCTTCAGCACTTGTAAACTCTTCAACTGTTGTACTTCAGCACTTTAGTTCTTCAGCTGTTGGAGTCTTCAGCACTTGTCAAACTGCTGATGAGTCTTTCAGCAGTTGTTGTGATACCATGTGGGACTTAGAGGTTTTCTGATCTTGGCTCATTGGTTCTTTTGGTCCAACAAACTCCCCCTGAACCAATGCAGCCAAAACCTCTCAATTATTCGTTGTCCCACTTATTGTTGGCAGAGTGTTGGTCTTTTTCCTTCTTGATCAGTAGAAAAGATGACCCATGTAAGCTCCGGCCTGGGAAGAAACCTCAAATATTTGTTTGGCAGAGTATGAATGGGAACTCTGTTTTGGGGAACAGGACACAGAGTTGTTATCCCATTCATGAGATTCACTTCCCCATAATGAGTCTGTACGACTCTCTTGTGTAGGCCTCAAGGAAGGTGATTTGTTCCTCCATGGTTAGCTCTTCAGCACCTCCTTCAAACAATGATTCAGGCCCATAATACTCAGACAGGTATTTGGCCTGTTTCCCATTCTTTAGCTCCACAGTTGTTATTATTCTGTAAGCAAACTCATCCGGGTGATTACCCTTTAGGAACAACTGGAGCTCATTTTTCCTGACTTCCTCAAGCCTCTTGTAAACTAACCCCTTTTTCACTATTTTGTTTTCCAGCATCTTCTGAGGGGTTAGATTAGCTTTGTAGGCCTTCTTGAAGTCTTCTAGGATTTCCCAGGGTGACACTACAAAGACCAGAGAGATCACTTCATCTACGATCTTTTTCACCTGGCCAATGTATCTCTGAGGTATATTTTTCTTATGAATTCTGTGAGAGACCCTGGGATCAGGCCAAATCCTCACTCTTTCCTTTGATATTGAAAGGTATGCCTGAGAGTGTAAAGTCTGAGGGCTTGCTTCTTCATATTGATGATAGAAGATGTGGCTGCATAAGCTTTGTCAACTCTCTTCAGCAATTCCTCATCATGCTGTTTATGAAGCTCTTCTTCTTCTAGCTTCACTTTAACCATTTGTCTCTGGACTTCAGAAGTAATTGCTGAGAAGTGACTTGTGGCCTTAGGCAACTGAATCACAGCTGAGAACGGCAGCCTATCTTCATCATCTTCTTCATCATCTTCTAGCCTCAATATCCTTCTCTTCTTCTTCAAGGGTATATCATCGGCTATGGTTTTTGAGGGTAAGGGAGTTGTTTTGGTGGGTTGTTTTTGGGTGGTTTTGGTGCGGGAAGGTTGACAGGCTGTTCTAGCATCCTTGAGGTGAGTGTGGCTTTTGATTGCTTGGCTAGCTCAGTCCTGCTCCCAGCACCCGCTTCATTCAAAGCTTTAATAACAAGCCCCTTAGTATATGCTTTAGACGAACAGATCTTGGTGGTGATTGCCAAGATATTGTCCCTGGACCAAGCTTTGATTTCAATCATTGATCTTCCAAGATATTTTGCAATAAATCTAATCATGATTTCAAGCCTTTCTCTTTCTAACACTTCATAACTTGCCCATCTATTATGGATTTCTTCAATCTCTAGTCGTTGAATCTCAGAGTCAAGTTTATTGGTGTCATGGCCTTGCCTAAACAGCTGATCAATGATGTTGTCCATTGATCTGTTGTGTTCGGCATCAGCCTCTTTTATCAGTAGCTCCAAGGCTTTATCTTCAGCAATGTGCTCATCAGCACCTTTCTTTCGCTTGTAGGTGAGCATTGGTTGCTGTTCTTTCTCCTCCTTTTGGGCTTGCTTCGCTTCCTTCTTTTCCTCAGATCTTTTCCTCTTCTTTTCTTTCACTGCAGTACTCCCCCCTTTTTGGATGCATTGGAGGAAGGGGTTGTGCCGCAGAAAGAGTCTTTTGGACAGCAGCCTCAATCAAGGGCTGTAAAGTTGAGGAAAGCCTCTCATCAATGGCTTGGTCACAATATCAGTGATTATGGGTGTGATGAGAGGGAGGGAATTTTGGAGTACAGCACCTATTTGCTCAGGAGGGTTCTGTTCCTGAGAAGTAGGGCCTGAAGCAGAGGCAGGTGGTTGAGTTTGGAGTGGCTCAGTGTTTGGGAAACCTTCAAGTGAAGGTGCCATCTGTGGGTGGGTAGAGGCAGATGGTCTTTCTCCTTGTGAGAGTTGGTCAAGTAGGTTTTGCAGCCTACTGACTTTGTCTTCAAGGATTGTGTTCTGGGCAGAACATCATAGAAAAAGCCCAGGTCATCATCAGCCGAAGCTGAATCATCTGACCTCCTGCTTAGAGCAGGATTTACATGCACTGGGTGTAGACCAGTTGGTGCATGTGCCCCTTGTGCTTGGTACTGGGGACTTCCAGCCTCAGGACAATGTCCATCATCAGCTGTTGCCTCTAGTGAGGTCTTAGCAATGTTACCAGCCTCACTCTGGTCATGTGCTGAGTCAGAGGAGTGGCAGCCTCACTAGATATTCTAAGCTCCTTGTCTACACCAGGAGATAGAAGTGGTAAACCCCTGTGCTGTGGGTTCTCAAGTGCACTGTGTTCCTCCCCCTCAATTGTAGAGGTATTCCCAGTAGTAAGTGGTTTCTGGGGAGGTGGTGAGGAGTGCAATTGAGTCAGCACTTGTGCAACTATAAAGTTGGGCTGTGAGGGGCGGTTGTTTGGGGTGAAGGGATAGAAGCAGTGTGCACCTGGGGAGGTTGGTGCTCTTCAATGGCAATCTCCTCAAGTGAGGAAGATCCCAGATAGTAGGTGCCCCTTGTGTGGTTGCTGTAGGCTCCTGTTGAGAGGAAGCCTGAGCGGCTGTGGCTGGAGGAGTCATTGTATCCACTAGGGGGTTTTGACTAGTGGATATATCCTGCGTTTGTGTTGCAGGGGCATCCTCAGGGGACTCAATTCCCTGAGTAGCCGTTTTAGGTTTCTTTTTGGTGGGTTTGGTGGGGACTTTGGATTTGGAGGTGGTGGCTGTGGGTTCCAGCTGCGTGGGTTTTCGCAGCTTGGCAGCCATTTTGAGTGTCCGGTCAGAGTTGTGCCAGGAGTATACTTCCGGCAGAACAGCCGTAGCAGGGACTCCCAACCCAACAAGTCCCTCAGCATTAAGCTGGTTTGTAATGATTGCCATTATGAACCGTGGATATAGTATCCAACGGTTGGCAGTTAGTTTTTGAGCCATATCCTTGAGCTCTAAAAATATTATTTCAGAAAAATTAAGTGGTTGTTGCTCAATAATAGAATACATTACCTGCTGCCATTTTGTCGACATTTGATCCCAAGACGACGTCTTAGGGGCCAAACATACATTCACCATGTGAAAAATCAGGCGCTCAGCGTCATTAAAGTGTTTCTTCATGATAGTGGAGGCACTGAGATCGCCTTGATATCCATGTTGAGCAAATGATAGATCTATGGTGCCCTTCGGATATCCAGCAGGAGAAGTAGCATCATTCAGTTTAAGAATTTGGCGGATTATTGCAGGAGTGATGACTACTTCTTTGTTGTTGACGATCGACCGGAGGGATGGTGTGTTGTTCTCCCCAGTGGTAACAGTAACGTTCATCCAAATTGGTGCAAGGATTCGGCATGTAATATGGGATTCAGAAGAAATGCCGTGTTGTATTGGGACTGAACCATAAGATCGATAGCAGTATCGAACTTAGTCCAGATGGGCGATTTAGTGAGGTAGGCAACACAGTTGTGTCGCGGTTTAATTTGCATAGACGCCATTGAGAAGAGGGAAGTTTTGGAGAGGAACGTTAGGTTTGAAGAAGATGAAGCATTGAGAGCTAAGGTTAGGGATATATATAGGGTACGGGTAAGGAAACGACTGAAGGATGTGGTTTAGTCATCAGTAGTTTTAAACGACCGTTGACATGGTATTATCCTTTCAGACGTTGAAACAGCTGAAGTCGTGGTGTTAGGCATCAGTAGTTTAGAAAACTACTGAAGACCGTGGTTTTGACTTCAATGATTGAAACAACTGAGGACTTGGTGTTTGTCATCAGTAGTTATGAAACTACTGAAGACAGTGGTTTTGTCATCAGCTGTTGTAAACAACTGAAGACTTGGTATTAGTCATCAGTAGTTATAAAACTACTGAAGACGTGGTTCTGCTTCAGTTGTTTAAAATGAAACAGCAGTTGTACAAACGACTGAAGAGAAAGTTCTCTTCAGCTGTTTTCGTCAATTCTTAGCTTTTCAGCTGTTTCAAACTGTCCTCAACACATTCATCAGTCTTTTTGGCTGATTTCAGTTGTTTCATAGGACATCAGTACTTATCTGTTTTTACTGATTGCAGTAGTTGTAACTGCATCAGTAGTTGTAACTACATCAGTAGTTTAGAACAGATGAAGTACTTCAGTACTTGTGAGACATTTAGCCTTCAGTAGTTATAGAAACTACTGAGAGTAAAAGAGCTCATCAGTACTTATATGTGACATAGGTACTCATGATCATCAGTACGAATTACTAAGATCATCAGTAGTTGTCACTTATTCTAGTTGCAGCATACCAAGCCTTAACACCAGGTTTTGGAAAGTTGAACTATCCAAAGGCTTAGTAAAAATGTCTGCAAGCTCATCAGCACTAGGCACAAACTTAGGATCAATCAGACCTTTTTCAAAACAATCCCTTATAAAATGATGTCTGATCTCTATATGTTTGGTCCTAGAGTGCTGGACTGGATTTTTGACAATGCAAAGAGCTGAAGCACTATCATTAACAATGGAGTCTTAGTCTCTGTAATGCCATAATCCAAAGTTGGTTTTGAAGCCAGAGTACCTGAGATGTACAACTTGCGGCAGCAATGTACTCTGCTTCAGCAGTGGATGTAGCAACTGAGGTCTGTTTCTTGCTCTGCCAAGAAATCAAGCAGTTTCCTAGGAATTGACATCCACCAGAAGTTGATTTCCTGGTCAACTTACACCCTGCATAGTCACTGTCAGAAAAAGCAACCAATTTACCAGAATGTCCGGTAGAATACCATAAACCTAGAGATGGAGTGCCTTGCAGATATCTAAAGATCCTCTTGACTGCAATCAGATGAGACTCTTTAGGTGCAGCCTGAAATCTAGCACAAACACATGTAGCAAACATAATATCTGGTCTAGAAGCTGTTAAATACATCAAGGACCCAATCATACATCTGTAAAGTGTTTCATCAACCACTTTACCTTTCTGATCTGTGTCCAGTTGTGTGGTGCTGCTCATGGGAGTAGAACAAGGCTTTAGTTTTGTAAATCAAACTTTTGCAAAAGATCTTTTGTATATTTGGACTGATGAATAAAAATTCCATCAGCCTTTTGTTTGATTTGCAACCCCAGAAAGAACTGTAATTCTCCATGGCACTCATTTCAAACTTCTGTTGCATCAACTTTGTAAAGGCATCACACAACTTTGGATCAAGGATGCAAAAATGATATCATCTACATAAATTTGAACAAGTAGATTATGCTGCCCAGCTTTCTTAATGAATAAAGTCTTATCTATGGAGCCTCTAGTGAAATTGTTTTCCAGAAGAAAGTTTGATAATGTCTCATACCAGGCTCTGGGAGCTTGTTTTAACCCATAAAGAGCTTTATCAAGCTTATACACCCAATTAGGATGTTTATTGTCCTCAAAGCCTGGAGGTTGACATACATAAACCTCTTCTTTAATTTTTCCATACAAAAATGCACTTTTGACATCCATTTGAAAAACTTTAAGGTTTTGATAAGCAGCATAAGCTAAAAACAATCGAATTGCTTCCAGTCTGGCTACAGGGGCAAAGGTTTCATCATAATCAATACCTTCTTCTTGTGCAAACCCCTGAACAACCAGTCTGGCCTTGTTCTTGACAATAAGCCCATTTTCATCAGTTTTGTTCCTAAACACCCATTTAGTGCCTATTGCACACTTACCTGGAGGTAGAGGAACCAGTTCCCACACTTGCTGTTTCTTGAACTAAAGAAGCTCAAGCTGCATGGCATCAACCCATCCATTGTCCTTAAAGCAATGTGATAATTCTTTGGCTCTTGCTGACTGATGAAGAGAGCATAGAAGCAGAAATTTGACAATGACTTCTTGTTGATACTCCAGCAGTGATATCACCAATGATTTGAGACATAGGGTGATTCTTCAGATCTTGATACACAATGAGATCTGTGCAAGTGTTTGTAGCCGGCTCAGCAGCAACAGATGGTGATGGTGAATCATTTCCTTGAACCAATCAGTGGATGGTAATTCAAAAAAAGTTGAATTCGAAGAGATCTCATCAGCATTCGTTGTGGATGGTGCTACTGGAGCTACAGGAACATCAGGTCTAGCTGAGTCAGGCAGCTGATCACTAAACCTGAAGAGGTGAGTACTGCAATCATCATCATCATCAGCAGTACCACCAGGTGGTGAACTGTTGACAGGAGCAACAGCAGGAGTTTGATAAGGAACATATTGCAGTATGTCCAAATCAAATAACTCCACAGGACTTTGTGGAATCTTGTCCTTTGGAGATTCATTAAACTTAACATGTAGAGTTTCTTCAACCATCTTTGTTCTGCAGTTGAAGACTCTGTATGCCTTGCAAGTAGATGAATACCAACAAAGTACCTGCATCCACCTTAGGATCAAATTTATGGAGTTGATCCTTTGTGTTGAGAATAAAAGGGACACCCAAATGCTTTGAAAAATGAATCAGAGGAGCCAAATGATGGAGAACTTCATATGGAGTCTTCATCAACCTCTGATTTACTAAAACTCTATTTTGCACATAACAAGCTGTGTTGACAGCTTCAGCCCAAAAGGTCAGTGGCAAACCTGAGTCAGCCAGCATGGACCTTGCAGCTTCAATGAGGGTCCTGTTCTTTCTCTCCACTACTCCATTTTGTTCTGGAGTCCTTGGAATGCTGAACTGCCTTTTGATTCCCTTTGAAAGATAGAAGTCATCAAGTGTATGATTTCTGAACTCAGTTCCATTGTCACTCCTAATACACTTGACTGGAAGGGAATACTGCTTCTCAATGTACAGCACAAAGTGAATAATCTTCTGAGCAGCCTCATCCTTTGAATGTAGAAAGAAAGTCCATACAAATCTGGAGTAATCATCCACAATTACCAGACAGTATTTCTTCTTTGCCATGCTCATTACTCTCACAGGACCAAATAGATCCATATGCAGTAATTGCAAGCAGGCAGTGGACTTGGTCGCTTCAATAGGAAGGAATGAGACTTTGTGTTGTTTTCCTTTTAAACAAGCAGTGCATGTTTCATCACAGTGGAACTCCTTTATTGGTAAGCCTCTGACTAAACTATTATGCTAAGCTGATTCATGTTTTTGAGATTAACATGACCAAGCCTCCTGTGCCACAGTTTAGATTCTTGAGAAGAGGCTTTGGAAAATAGGCAAGGATTGCCTTTGAGATCTATCTTCTTAGAGAGATCTAAGGCATACACTCTTCCTATCCTGTTGGCTTTCAGGAGAGTGTGATCATCCAACACCTTGTCAATCAAGTGCAAAACTTTGGATGACAGAATCCTACAGTTTTGACTGGTGAAAAGGGCAACATGGCCTTTATCACACATTTGACTGACACTCAAGAGATTGTACTTGAGATTTTCCACATGATTAACATCATCAAATTTGATTTCTCCATTGGAGACAAAGCCCTTACCGATGATGTAACCCCTAGCATCATTGCCAAAAGAGACAAATCCCTTCTTTCCTTGAGAGTAGTCATGAAGAAGAGAGTTGTTCCCAGTCATGTGCATAGATCCCCCACTGTCTACATACCAGATGCTACTTTGGCATGTTGAAGAACCCTGCAAAAATAAACAATTAGTTAGTTTTAGAGACCCAAACCTTTTTGGTTTGGGCCTGGTCTCATCAATAGATGGTAAACTAACAGGTTTATTTGAAACAACAGCCTGAGAGGAAGAAGATGGTGTAGAAGAGGAGTCCTTTGGCTTGGACCTCCTTTTCTGTGGTTTCAACATAGGAGAATCTAGTTGGTTAACTCTACCCAACAGATGTTGTACCATCATCACCAGCTGTGTCTGATTTTGTGATAAAGCTTTCAGCTCATCAGACACATTGCTAGTGGAGTTTGATAAGTTCCTATGTTGCACCTTTTTCTTTTGAGCACCCTCAGCTGTCACCTGTTTAACCCCTTCCCTTTTGTATTTCTTTGATGACTTAAAGGTTAAAGGATTTGATGTTGCTGATACAAATGTGGTCTCAAACTCAGTTTTCATTTTTACCATTTTCTCATTAATTTCTTCTTTTTGTTTGAGTTTGGAACCTCTTTTGTACCAACAATCATCTGTAAGATGATTGAACAAACCACATACTTCACATGGTTTCTTCTTCATCTTAGGTTGATCATCAACTAAAGAGGGTGAAGCAACAGAAGACTTGTTCTTAATGCTTTGGAAGCATTGTTTGCTTTCTTGACAGCCTCTTTAGTAGTCTTCAAACTCCTTCTACTGCCAGTTTTCTTCTCTTCAGTACTGACAGCAGTTGAAGTTTGAACTTCAGGTGTTAAATCCTGCTCTCTAGTCCTTTCAGGACCTTCAGAATTAACTCCTGAGTTGATCAACTCATTAATCATGTGAATGTCAGCATTTGAACCATCAACATCAGCTGATAGGTTCAAAGAGGGCTTGATGCTGACTGCTACTTCTGATTGTGCTGTATCAGAAGGTAGATCACATGATGTGATGGATTGGTTATCACTCTCACCATCAGATTCTACCTCTGCTCTTGGGGTAAAATCTGTAGGTGGAGCAGTGTGATTGTAACCAATTCCAAACTTCACATTTGAAGCAGATTGCTTACTAAGAAGCATTTCAAAACCTTTGCATGATTGTACCCATCTATCACACTCGACCTGGGTAACTGCAAGGGTTTCTTTGAGATCTTTGTACTTCTCTAGAAGTACTTCTTCTCTAGCCTTATCATCAATTATTTGGCAATTCAGTTTATAAATCTCATCATTTTTATCTTTGAGCACAAACTCAAACTCAGCTTTGTTTTTGGAAATTATTTGTTCTAGCTCAATGTTCTTATTAATTAGAGCTACATTTGTTTCTCTAATGGAAGCAAATGCTGCTATGCATGGTTCAGAACATAATTTGGCTTTTGCCTCAGAGGATACCTGTGATACCTGAGGTGTAGAGGCATTAGAAAATGAAGTATCAGCAGACTCCAAAGCCATAAGAGCTAGATTCCCAAAAGGACTGTCACCACCATGTTGACCAGCACCTGAGAACAGTTGATCATGACCAGACAAGTCATCTGGTAAACCGCTCCAGTCAACAACTCCTGGGGTGAAGAAGCTGTGTTGTTGAGATTGAGGTTGTTGATGAGATTGGGATGGCTGAGGTTCTGGTAGTGCATGAGGTTATGGTGCCATAGAACTTGCTGATTTGACTGTGGCATGTAATAACAAGGGTACGGATATGGCATTTGACCCTGAGAAACAAAATATGCCGGAGATTGTTGTTGAGAATGATGACTAGAGGTGACAGGATGTTGCCCTCTGTGTTGTTGACTATTGCCAGGAAAAGTCACAAAGGGTGCAGTGGAGTTAGATCCAGTTGATCTACACTCTCTTGCAAAGTGTCCAAGCCTTTGGCATTTGTGACACCTCAACTTGCTCTTGTCAAAACCAACTTTGGTTTTGCCAGAGAGTCCTGGGAATTTTCTTCCAGTTCTTTTATAGAACTTCTGAGATCTGATATTTATCAGGGCCATTTGGCTCAAAATATCCATCTCTTCTAAGTCATCATCAGTAATCCCCTTGAGATCATCCATAATGAAGCATAAATTGTCATTATTACACCCAGTAAACTGACCATCAACACTCACAAATGCAGAATCAGAAGTGTTTGAAGAGAAACTAATATGCTCATCATACTGGCATTCAGATGAAGCATATTCTGACTCATGACCCACCAAGGCAGTGTTGCCTGGTACAAAGTCTTCAGTGAGCTTTCCAGATGAAGACAGCTTGTCCAAACTTGAGCAGTTTGTCCAACGTGAGCAGTTTCCCATGGAGTTGGGTGAGAGATAGTTTGTCCAAACTTGCACTGGAGCGTAGGACAATAGTATATGTGTCCCATCTCTCAGGCAGTGATCTGAGAAATCTGTTATTCATCTGAATATTGGTGTATTCAAGTTTGACCATTTTTAGTTCAGAGATCAAACAAGAGAACCGCTCATATTGTTGAGTCAGTGTCTCACCCTTTCTATGAGAGAATGTCTCATATTGTTGGGCAAGAATTTCTCTATTATTTGCCAAGACCTCATCTGTTCCTCCAAATTGTTATTTCAAGGCAATCCAGAGGTCATGGGCAGTTTCATGATGCATTAGCCCAGAATAGATTTCATTGGGCAGTGCCATGGCCAGAATTCCATGGGCTTTTGCATCAATTTCAAGCAACTTCTTATCCTCATCTGAGTATTGCTCCCTCCTCTTCGGAACCATTTGATTGGTTTCCGGGTTATTCACCATAGGCTTGTGTGGACCATGTACCACTGATGTCCAACACCCTGTGCTATTAACAGACAGGTGATGGAGCATTCGTCTTTGCCATATGTTATACTCATTCCTAACCAGCATTGGTGGCTTGGTTGAGGAACCAGTATTGTGAGGATCATTGGAGGGAGTAGTCATTTTCAGTTCAAAAACAATTTAGTTCAAGCTTTTAAAAGTTTTAGACAGACCACAACAAACTCAATGAGAACCAAGAAAAGATCTCAGGAGGAATGAGCAGAATACAGAAAATTCAATCTCTATAACCGTTTCTTGCAAAAACAAAAGCTAATTCAATCAAACTTAGATCTTGAATAGCAGTTTCAATGATCAATTATTAGATCGATCAATGATTAACCTGCTCTGATACCATTTGACAGGATCAGCGATCACAAGTTTAATGTATTAGAATACAAAGCAGCGGAATACAAACAAGAATTAGACAAATTGTAGCAAGCAATCGATACTTGTAAGCATTAAGAGCACATACAGTTATAGGGAGAGAATATATATTTCTGATTTCAAGGAATGTTTATAGATGTAGAATATTTCTAATCAAAACATTCGTTCATTACATTCATTCCTGTCTTTACAATAAGTTGTCACTCCTTATATAGAGTGCAACAATCACTGCTGTTGTCACGGAAAGTGACAACTGGCAGATCTAATACACAAATAACTAATTCTTAACAAACTACTGAAATGTTCACAACTACTGAGAACATATCAGCATGTTAAGTACAAAATATAAAACTACTGAAGCTACAACGACTGAAGAACAAGCTCTTCAGTCGTTTTACAAAACTACTGAAACATAAAAATATAAAACTACGGATATCACAACTACTGAAGAAGTACTCTTCAGTAGTTATGACAAACTACTGAGGCTTCAGTACTTGATCTTCAGACTTTGACCTTCAGATGTTTCATCAACTGATGACTTCAGTAGATATCATCAGCTGATGTCTTCAGTCTTTGTCTTCAGACTTTGTACATCAGTTGTTGATCTTCAGCACTTGTAAACTCTTCAGCTGTTGTACTTCAGCACTTTAGTTCTTCAGCTATTGGAGTCTTCAGCACTTGTCAAACTGCTGATGAGTCTTTCAGCAGTTGTTGTGATACCATGTGGACTTAGAGGTTTTCTGATCTTGGCTCATTGGTTCTTTTGGTCCAACACTAACCGCATCAATGTTCTATGTGTCTTTGGCATATAGAATCCAACAATCTCCCACTTGCACAAGATTCATAGAAGATTGATGCAAGCAGTAAATACCACCTAACAACGGTTTATTACCCTTAATACGCATGACTTATAGCCATTCAATAACATCATCCCATTCAAGTATCCTACTTGAAATGATTTAGGTGAATTAATCATCTATCCTTTTGTTACAGATGTCATGTTAAATCCAAGGACACAGAGTGATCATTCCTTGTTGATTTAACTTATCCAGGCCTTAGACATCTAACTCTCAACGAATAATAGGAACAAATCCATCTTGACTACATACGTTTCTCACAATCACCTTGTGTCACACCTAACATAGTCTCATGTACTGTCCATTATTTCAGAATAGCGATAACCAGATCAAGGTATGACACTTGGTGAATATCAAAACCCAATATGTATCTCAGGTCTGAGGATACGAAATGATATTCGCCTTTACTCAAATTTACTTATGATCAATCAATAAGATTCCATGTAGTAAAATTTGAGATGCGTGTTCGTCCAATATTTGTATCCCACAAATATCTGTGAACCTTGGTAGCAACCCATTGCTCTATATTCATCCTTATGAATATCAACCAATCCAAGTTCATAATAATCTTACCCTCACACTTGTTCCCACAATTCTGAACGACTATGGACATTTGGAGTAAACAATTTACTCATGGATTAAACATGCTAAATTGTAACATTAATTGAAACATTATAACCAAATAATTTTATTCAAATAATAAAGAGTTCCACATATCCAAATACAAAATTATAGATCAAATCCAATCACTAGAATATCGAAGTCCCATGGCACAAGTACAACCTTCATGCTTTGCCTTTTCAAGGAGCTTCATGAGAGGATCCGCAATGTTTTGATCCGTGTGAACTTTGCGAATACATATCTTTCCCTTTTCAACTTCATCTCATATGTAGTTGAATCTCCGCTCAATGTGCCTAGTCTTTTGATGAGCACGAGGTTCCTTGATTTGGGCAATCGCACCCTCGTTATCACAAAAGATTTCTAGGGGGTCCTGAATGGAAGGGACAACCCCTAGATCGGCAATGAATTTCTTCAACCATGCAGCTTCTTGAGTTGCAAATGAGGCGGTGACGTATTCTGATTCTGTAGTTGATAGAGCCACCACATCCTGTTTGGAGCTCTTCCAAGAGACCGCTCCTCCATTCAGAATGAAAATATATCCTGATTGGGACCGTGAATCATCACGATCGGTTTGGAAACTCGCATCCGTGTAACCTTTTACAACGAGTATGTCATCACCAGATCCATAGATTAGGAACATATCTTTTGTCCTCCTTAGGTACTTAAGTATGTTCTTAACAGCCATCCAATGAATGTTTCTAGGATTTTGCTGGTATCGGCTTGTCATGCTTAAGGCGCATGACACATCCGGTCGAGTGCATATCATTGCATACATGATGGATCCAATAGCAGATGCATATGGGATTGCCTTCATTTTATCTTGCCCATCCTTTGAGCTAGGACATTGAGTCGTACTCAATATCGTTCCTCTTTGAATAGGTACCATACCTTTCTCAGAGTTCTCCATCTTGAACCTTTTCAAGATTTTATCAATGTATGCACTTTGATTTAAACCAATCAACCGCCTTGATCTATCCCTATAGATCTTTATTCCCAGAATATAGGCGGCTTCACCAAGATCCTTGATGGAAAAACAACTTCCAAGCCAGGTTTTTACACCTTCCAAGGTTGGAATGTCATTTCCAAATAGTAGTATGTCATCAACATACAATACTAGGAAAGTGATGATGCTCCCACTAGCTTTCTTATATACACAAGCTTCATCAGCGTTCTTGATGAATATGAATTTAATTATTTCTTCATCAAAACGGTGATTCCAACTTCTCGATGCTTGTTTCAATCCATAGATTGATTTATTTATCTTGCATACTTTATCAGGATGTTTTGGATTGACAAAACCTTTAGGCTGAACCATATAGACATCTTCCTCAAGATATCCATTTAGGAAAGCAGTTTTGACATCCATTTGCCAAATCTCATAATCATAATGAGCAGCTATGGCAAACAATATCCTAATAGATTTTAGCATTGCAACAGGTGAAAAGGTTTCATCATAGTCAACCCCTTGAGTTTGAGTGAAACCTTTTGCTACAAGTCTAGCCTTATAAGTATCCAAGTTTCCATGCATATCGGCTTTCTTCTTAAAAACCCACTTACTTCCAACTACTTTGGAGTTAAGAGGAGGTACAACCAAGTCCCAAACTTGATTGTCATACATGGATTGCATCTCAACGTTCATGGCATCAAGCCATTTGTCATAATCCAAATTGGACAACGCCTCATGGTATGTGATCGGTTCATCAGAATCTATCACATAGCATCCATCAGTGAAAAATCCATATCTTTCAGGTGGATTACTAGTTGTACCAGATCTACGAACCTTTTTAGTGTATTGATCAACCATTTGATCATCCTCAACATCCTATGTTGAGTGCTAGTTTCAACCAAACGTGTATCGGGTTGTGGTTCTTGATCCTCTTCAAGATCCACAATTCTACTACCAATTTCTTCCATAAGGAACTTGGTTTCCAAGAACTCACCCTTTCTGGCAACAAACACTTTTTGTTCCAGTGGATCATAGAAATAATATCCCATAGAATCTTTAGGATATCCAACAAAGATGCACTTGGTGGATCGGACTTCCAATTTGTTTGGGGTGGGAGTCTTAACGTAAGCCTCACAACCCCAGACCCTTAAGTATGATAAGGATGGAACTCTTCCATGCCATATCTCAAAGGGTGTCCTTTCCACCTTTTTGGTTGGGGCCATATTTAGAATACGGGCCACTGAGAGCAGAGTACATTGAAGAGTAAGAAACAAACATTTGTTGCTACATCCACTGCTGAAGCAGAGTACATTGCAGCTACAAGTTGTACTTCTCAGGTACTCTGGCTTCAGAACCAACTTTTGGATTATGGCATTACAGAGACTAAGACTCCATTATTAATGGATAGTGCTTCAGCTCTGTGCATTGTCAAAAATCCAGTCCAGCACTCTAGGACCAAACATATAGAGATCAGACATCATTTTATTAGGGACTGTTCTGAAAAAGGTCTGATTGATCCAAAGTTTGTGCCTAGTGCTGATGAGCTTGCAGACATTTTAACTAAGCCTTGGATAGTTCAACTTTCCAAAACCTAGTGTTAAGGCTTGGTATGTTGCAGCTAGAATAAGTGATAACTACTGATGATCTCAGTAACTAAGTACTGATGATCATTAGTAACCATATCACATATAGTACTGATTCTATTAAAATAACTGATCAAGTTACAACTACTGATGTAGTTATAACTACTGATATCAGTAAAAACAGATCAAGTACTGATGTCCTATGAAACAACTGAAAACAGCAAAAAGACTGATGAGTAAGTGTTGAGGACAGTATGAAACAGCTGAAAAGCTAAGAATTAACGAAAACTACTGATGAGAACTTTCTCTTCAGTTGTTTCTACAACTGATGTTTCACCCTAAATAGCTGATGACAAAACCATGTCCTCAGTAGTTTCACAACTACTGATGACTAACACCAAGTCCTCAGCTGTTTACAACAACTGATGACAAAACCATGTCTTCAGTAGTTTTACAACTACTGATGACTAAAACCAAGTTATCAGTTGTTTACAACACCTAAAGACAAAACCAAGGTTTTCAGTAGTTTCACAACTACTGATGACTATAACCAAGTCTTCAGTTGTTTTCAAACATCTGAAGCCAAAACCATGGTTTTCAGTAGTTTTATAACTGCTGATGCCTAAAACCAAGACTTCAGTTGTTTCAACCTCTGACCCTTCAGTTGTTTTCTAACCCTTACCCTATAAATACCTACTCTTACAGAGCTTCATTATCTCAAAACCTAACGTTCAAAACCTCCAAATCTTCTCTCACATTAATGGCGACCATGAAGCTTAACCAAGACACAACTGTGTTGCCTACCTTACCAAATCACCCTTCTGGACAAAGTTTGATAATGCCATTGATCTAATGGTCCATTATCCCTACAAAATGGCCTTCCTTCTAAATCCTACTATTTATGCCGAATCCTTACATCAGTTCTGGACGAACCTCACCCTCATCACTGGGGAGAATGCCACCGACTCTCTCTAGTCGTTCGTCAACAACCGACAGGTGGTCATCACTCCAGCAATCCTTCACCAAACCCTACAACTGGATGATGCCACTTTCCCCGCTGGGTATCCAAAGGGCACCACTGATCTATCCTTTGCCCACCATGGATACCAGGGTAACCTCAGCGCCTCTACCATCCTAAAGAAGCATTTCCATGATGCAGAACGCCTTATTTTTCATATGGTGAATGTATGCTTAGCTCCTAAGACTTCTTTTTGGGATCAAATGTCGACCAGGTGGCAGCAGGTATTATTCTCTATCCTTGAGCAACAAAACTTAAATTTTTCTGAAATAATATTTCTTGAACTTAAGGATATGGCCTCAAAACCTATTGCTAACCGATGGATATTATATCCTCGGTTCATCATGGCCATTATAGAGAACCAGCTGAAAGCTGAGGGACTTGTTGGCCTTGGAGTCCCTGCCATGGTTGTATTGCCTGAGGTATACTCCAGGCACAACTCAGACCAATCACTCAAACAGGCTGCCAAGCTGCGAAAACCCACGCAACTGGAACCCACAGCCACCACCTCCAAATACAAAGTCCCCACCAAACCCAAATCCAAAAAGCCAAAAACGGCTACTCAGGGAGATGAGTCCCCTGAGGATGCCCCTGTACCACAAACACAGGACACACATACTGGTTTTAACCCCCCAGTTATGTCAAAGACTCAACCTACCAAAGCCGCACAGGTATCCTCTCAACAGGATCCTATTGCAACCAATATTGGGGATCCCACATTGCTGGAACCTATCTCAATTGAGAGGGTTACCATTGAAGCGCACCACTCACCCCGGGTGCAATCTGCTTCTACCCAATCTCCACATGCAACCGCCCCTCCAAGTCCTACACTTATTGTTGCACGTGCTGAGTCAGTTGCACTCCTCACCCCCTCCCCAAAAACCAATTACAACTGGGCATACCTCAACCATTGAGGGGGAGGACCAAAGTGCTTCTGATAACCCACCAGCACAGGGGTTACAATGTTCCATCTCCAAGTGTAGAAAAGGAGATTGGAGCTTCTGGTGAGGCTGCCACTTCTCCTGCTTCAGCATATGATCAGGCTGAAGTTGGTAACATTCATAAGACCTCACCAGAGGCAACTGCTGATGAAGGACATGGTCCTGAGGCAGGAAGTCCCCAGTACCACGACCAAGGGGCACATGCTACTACTGATCTACACTCAGAGCATGTTCATCCTGATTCTATCAGGAGGTCAGGTGATTCAGTAAACACTGATGATGACCTGGGCTTCTTTTATGATATTTTAGCCCAAAACACCATCCTAGAGGATGAGGTGAGCAGACTCAACGAGCTGCTTGCCAAAATTTCTCAGGATCAAAGACCATCTACCCCTCAAACCCCACAGATGGCACCTTCCTCTGAAGGTCTCCCATACACAGAGCCACTCAAAACACTCAGCCACCTGCCTCTGCTTCTGGCACTCTTTCTCAGGGACAGAACCCCCCTGAGCAAATAACTGCTATCTTTCAAAATTCCTTACCTCTCCTCACACCAATTATCACTAATATAGTGATTAAAACCCTTGATGAAAGGCTTCCCTCAGTTATCCAACCCTTGATAGAGGATGTTGTGAGCAAAAGGCTTTCTGACAATCAAACCCTTGCAACCAATGCAACCAAAAGTGGGAGATTCAGTCAGTGAAAGCAAAAAGAAAGAGGATTGCATATAGGAAAGAGAAAGAAAAAGAGACAGTAGTGGAAAATGAGAAGGAGTTAAGTGTGGAGAAGGAGAAGGAAGCTGACATGGAGAAAGTGTCTGAAAGTACTAAAGATTTTCATGTCACATACAAGAGAAGGAAGAAAGAAAAAGAGACTGACTTGGAGATAATGGTGAAGGAGGCTGATGTCGAACACAGCCGATCAATGGATAACATCATTGATCAGTTGTTTAGGCAAGGTCATGACACTAAAAAACTTGACTCAGAAATCAGAAGATTGGAGATTGAAGAAATCCAAGCTAGATGGGCAAGTTATGATGTGTTGGAGAGGGAACGGCTGGAAATCATGATCAGGTTCATAGCTAAGTATCTTGGTAGATCATGGATTGAAATCAAGGCATGGTCCAGGGACAGCATCTTGGCAATAACCACCAAGATCTGTTCGTCTGAAGTATATACCAAAGGATTGGTTATTGAAGCCTTAAATGAAGTTGGTGCTGGGAGCAGGACTGAACTAGTCAAGCAATCTAAAGCCGCACTCACATCAAAAATGCTAGAACAGCCTGTCAAAATTCCCACACCAAAACCACCACAACCAAAACCCATCAAACCAATTCCCTTACCCTCAAAACCAATAGCCGATGATGTACCCCAGAAGAGGAAGAGAAGGGTACTGAGGCTAGAAGAAGATGAAGAAGATAATGATGAAGATGAAGATAGGCTGCCAATCTCAGCTATTATACAGTTGCCTAAGGCCACAAGTCACCCTCCAACAGTTACTCCTGAGTCTCAAAGGCAAACTGTGAAAGTGAAGTTAGAAAAAGAAGAGCTTCACAAATAACATGATGAGGGACTGTTGAGAAGAGTTGACAAAGCATATGCTGCCACATCTTCAATCATCAACATGAAGAAGCATGCTCTCAGGTTATACACTCTCAAACATACCTTTCAATATCAAAAGGAGAGAGTGAGGATTTGGCCTGATCCCAGGGTGTCTCATAGGATTCAAAAGAAAAACATTCCACAGAGATACATTGGCCAAGTAAAGAAGATTTAGATGAAGTGATCTCACTGGTCTTTGTAGTATCACCCTGGGAAATCCTAGATGACTTCAAGAAAGCCTATAAAGCTAAACTGACCCCACAAAAGATGCTAGAGAATAAAATGGTGAAAAAGGGGTTAGTCTATAGGAGGCTTGAGGAAGTTAGAAAGAATGAGCTCCAGTTTTTCTTAGAGGGTAATCACCCAGATGAATTTGCTTATAGAGTAATAACAATTGTGGAACTCCAAAATGGGAAGCAGGTCAAATACCTATTTGAGTATTATGGGCTAGAATCACTTTTTGAAGGAGGAGCAGAAGAGCTTACCATGGAGGAACAAGTAACCTTCCTTGAGGCCTATACAAGGGAGTCATACAGACTCATAGTTGGGAAGTAGATCTCATGGATGGGGTAACAGCTCTGTGTCCAGTTCCCCAAGACAGAGTTCCCATTCATCCTTTGCCAAACAGATCATTGAGACTTCTTCCCAGGCCTGTGCTTACAAGGGTCACTTCTGAGCTGATCTAGAAGACAAAAAGACCAATCATTCTGCCATAATAAGTGGGACATCTTCAATAAGTTTAGAGGTTTTGGCTGCATTGGTTCAGGGGGAGTTTGTTGGACCAAAAGAACCAATGAGCCTGATCAGAAAAACCTCTAAGTGCCACAGACATCACAACAACTGCTGAAGACTTGATCAGCTGTTTGACAAAGTCTGAAGAGCAACAGCTGAGGAACAAAGTAGTGAAGACTTCAACAGCTGAAGACCAAAGTCTGAAGATCAACAGCTGAAGACTAAAGTACTGAAGACTTCAAAATCTGAAGACTAAAGTACTGAAGACTTCAACAGCTGAAGACCAAAGTCTGAAGATCACAGCTGAAGACTAAAGTACTGAAGATCAACAGCTGAAGTACAAAGACTGAAGACAACAGCTGAAGACATCAGCTGATGACAACAGCTGAAGTTCAAGTACAAGTACTGAAGCCTTCAAAGTTTGTTACAACAGCTGAAGAAGCATTCTTCAGTTGTTGTGATGGTTTCCTTTCAGTAATTTTCTTTTCTATTTCAGTACTTGTAAAACAACTGAAGAGCATGTTCTTCAGTCGTTGTAGTTTCAGTAGTTTCTTTTCAGTAGTTGTAGTAATAGTTAACACTTAGTATGTTTGTAAGAAGATGTCAGCTTTTTGACATCTTCAGTAGTTGTGTTAACTATCAGTAGTTTGAATAATTCTGTTAGATGTCACTATCAAGTGACATCAGCAGACATCACATCTCCTATATAAGAGATGTGGACCTAATTGTACGTGTGACATTCTGTTACCACGAAAGCGCATATTGAATGAAATATCTTTCGCAGAATTCTCTCTCTCTCTATAATCGTTTACTTTTATATTGAATATCAATTGTGTTCTTGTGAATTGTCTAATTCATTGTTTGATTTCCGCTGCAAAACTCTCTAATCAATCAAACGTAGATCACTGATCCTAACAAGTCATCAGTGAGCACCAAGAGTATTGCTGGGGACCTGTACTTTTATGTAGTCACCGATGACTACTCCAAATTCTCTTGGGTGATGTTTCTGAAATCCAAATCAGAAACTTTTGATTCGTTCAAACAACTTGTGACCACTTTGGAATCTCTATACAAGTTAAAGGTACGTTAGATCCGCTCAGACAATAGGATAGAGTTCAAGAATCAGTGGATGGAGGCATTCTGCAAAGAAAAGGGAATTGTACATCAGTTCATATCTGCCTACACTCCACAGATGAACGGGGTTGCTGAAAGGAAGAACAGAAGCTTGATAGAGACTGCCAGGACGATACTAGCAGACTCAAAACTGCCTATCTAATTCTGGAACGAGGTAGTGGCCGATGCATGTTACACTTTGAATCGAGTCTTGGTGGTTAAACGACATGGAAAAACGTGTTACGAGTTGCTACAATGATGTAAACCTAATCTAGAGTACCTCGAACTGTTTGGGGCACCATGTACGTTGCTGAAGAAACATGCAAGTTTAGTGAAAAGGTTGAAGAAGGGATTTTTCTAGGATACAACATACCGAACAAGAGGGTTTACAACAACTCGATAGGTCAAGTAGAAGTGTGGTGCAACGTCGATGTTCAGAGATACACCACCCGTCCTGCAAGAAGAGGACCAACCTTCTTTTTTGATTATGATGGATTCTTCAAGTCCTTCAGCATTCCTCTCACGCCTTCTCATGATGAGCTATCTACAAAGATGATGTATGATGTCTTACACACACCGCCCCTAGACTCGATAGCATCTGGTTCACAAGGCCAATCCTCTAGCAGCTCAGGGGGAGTACCAGAATTTAGTGACTCCTCCTCTAAAGATGAAGATGTGGAGAATGTTCAAGTGGAACATGAGGAACAGGTTCCTGCTACAACAAGTACACATGTATTCGATGTTGATGCCTCTAACACTTCGGAACCTCAAACTCGAACAACTACAGATTTGGACTCTAGAACTCACAATCTAGGTTAGGATGTAGTTGTTCCCACCACTCCCGAGTTGCGACTTAATGTTTATCATCCTCTGGACAATGTCACAGGGGATGTACAATCGGAAGTACAGGCACGAAATCAGCTATACTCAACTGATTATGCCTCAGTCATGGAAAAAGGATACCTTCACGACGGAGCTTATTGATGTTTTGTGTCTAAAAGTGAGCCAAAATATGTAAGTGACGCCTTGAATGATGAGGCTTGGGTGAGTGCCATGAAAGAAGAACTTTTTCAATTCAAGAAGTTAGGTGTGTGGACTCTGGTGGATAGGCCTAAAGGTGCTAAGGTCATTGGCACGAAATGGGTCTTAAAATGCAAGAAGGATGACCAAGGGGTCATTATCAGAAACAAGGCTTGACTTGTAGTTCAAGGATTTCGACAAGTCGAGGGTATTGATTACAACGAAGTGTTTGCACCCATGGCAAAAATGGAAGCCATCCATATCTTCCTAGCCTATGCATCGTATATGAAGATTAAAGTATATCAACTTGATGTGAAGAGTGCATTCCTTCATGGTGAAATCCGATAGACAGTGTATGTCAGTCAACCTGAGGGATTTGAGGATCCATATCATCGAGACAGAGTTTACAAGCTAGACAAGGCTCTATACGGGCTTCATCAAGCCCTAGAGCATGGTATGAGAAACTCTCCACTCATCTTGTGAAACACGGGTTTCGAAGAGGAGTGATTGATTGTACACTGTTTATCAAAGAAAAAGATGGTGACTTGCTGCTTGTACAGATCTATGTTGATGACATAATCTTCGGATCCAAAAACGAAGAGATGTAAAGAAGTTGAAGCAGTAATGAAAGTAGAGTTCGAAATGAGTGCAATGGGAGAAATAAAGTTTTTCCTTGGATTACAGGTGGATAAGACACCTAAAGGAATTTTCCTACATCAAACCAAGTATGTAGGCGATATTCTCAGTCGGTTCAATATGGAGAATGCTTCGGCAGCTGGAACTCCTCTTGCTACAAACCACGATGTAGCACTCGATGAAAGTGGCGATCTAGTTGATGCCACCATGTACCGAGGAATGATCGGATCCCTCATGTATTTCACAGCCTCACGACCTGATATCATGTACGCGCTGTGTCTATGCTCCAGATAGTAGACAAAAACGAAAGTCAACCATCTTATTAGGGTTAAAAGGGTATTTCGTTATCTGAAGGGTACACCAACACTAGGGTTGTGGTATCCTCATGATGATGACTTCAAGCTTACGGCCTATAGTGACTCGCATTACGGCGGTAGCAAAATGAACTACAAGTCAACATCAGCAGGATGTCAATTCTTTGGGAGGAGATTAGTGACATGGCAGTGTAAGAAGCAGACCTTGGTTGCTCTGTTAACCTGTGAAGCTGAATATGTTGCTGCTGCAAGTCGCTGTTCACAAATCATCTGGATTCAACATCAAATGCGAGATTACGGTTTGCAATTCTCTAATACTCCTATATATGTTGATAACTCTGCTGCGATAGCTGTAACTAAAAATCCGGTCCAACATCCTAAAACCAAACACATCGGGATTAAATATCATTTTATACGTGATTGCTTTGAAAAACATTTAATCGATGTGGTTAGAATTAATACGGATTTTCAACGTGCCGACCTCTATACAAAAGCTTTTGATAAACCGAGATTTCTATATCTCTTAGAGGTTAATGGCGTGAAAAAGAAAGTGACGTAATCTCAGAAGATGAAAACATGTAGTCCGACACTGTGTTTATTTTTATTTTTTTTTAATTTTAATTTTAATTTTTTTTATTTCCTGTCTTATAAAATTCAAAAACTGCAAAAAGATTTTCGGTTTTAGAATTTTTGGGGGAGAATAGGTTAAGAAGTTAGTGTTAATTTCAGTTGTTCTAATTTCAGTACAAAAAAACGAGGGAGGAGGACAGGCTAGCTGATAGAAATAAAATCGTATCTGTGATACCGATTCATTAACTATGGAAAATGATAGTACACAGGAACAAAGAATTTGGGACTTTAAAAGATTTAAATTGAATTAGATGCTAAATTCAAAGTATAAGTCTGAGAAGTCTGAGCAATATAACAGGAAAAATGATAGTAAAACTGGCTACTACTAAGGTAACACAAAGAAAGTAGACCTAGAGATTGTTAGACCGCTACATGATGTGTTGGTAGATTTAACACAATAGATAATTAGACCACATTGGTGACTTCAATTCAGACTAAGTTGTTCAAGTAGTTGTGGGTTTCCATCTTATCACTGGTTAACACAATCAATTATTTCCAATAAGGGGTGACGAGCAATTAAACGCCACAAATGTGTGCGGATGACCACAAAAATAGCAAAGCACGAAAAAATTGAAACATAAACGCAATCAAGCTAATAACAAATGTTGTTGGTGCGTTATGTGCAAAAAATTTATATATGCTCTAACAAGAAGATAGGTTGTGTTGCCTCTCTGCTATGCGGTGGCACTGACCTGAGGATAGGCATAACCTAGATATTCTAGAATTCATTGTTGTTTGCCGCCTCTCTGTTGTGCAGTGGCACTGACCTGAGGCTTGGCTTCTCTTTGAAAGCTCTAATAATAGTTTCTTCTTGTCAAAATACCCGTAGACCGCTCAAAAATCTCCTGATGATGTTGATTACCATATAAGTGTGGTATCCACAAATGTTGGTTGAAATAATTAAACCTAATGTATCACCAATCTGTGTCAAAAGTCTATATATGGATTTAAGTGGAGAAGTATACTGACAATCATCGTGGCGGCAATTGTTGAAAGTCCAAATAAATGTGTGCCTCTTATAGTACTAGTATGATATCCTAAACTTGCTAATGACTCTCGATGAAAACAAGAATCTAGCATCAAAAGATTTTGGTAACACGTCCTGAATGATTTGATTACCTGTATGATTCCATAATACATCGTTCCAGTTATGGCCAAAATAACTTGAAGTTGTACTGTTCTAGAAAGAAATCTGCTAGATATCTATCTTAAAATTTCCACCTCACACAAAATCACAAATATACGTTCAGTTTTATCCTTTAGTTATAGTTGTTTTATTTTGTTTCATTTTTTAGTCAATTTTAGTTTTAATCGTCGGGCTATATAGTGAAATTGTATCTGGGATTTAATCACGTAAAAGGTGTAGATACGTGTGTTCCTAGTTTTAGAACTTAATGTAAAATGTCTTTATTGTCTTACACATATGTAATTGAATGGGTACTTAATGAAATATAATGTGTGGTTGTGCTTATAATGTTTATTATTTCATTGATTAGTAGGGTAACGCTTATTGAACTAATTATATAGGTTTGTGGTTGTTTGAATAGATCAAAGTTAATTAATGATTTTGAAACATATTCAAACTTAATCATACGAAGTTCTCGTGTGATTGGCCCATGCTAATGGACCATACGCATGAACAACTTCATGGTAATGAACTAGTCGTATGAATGAACCAGGAGACTGGATCAGTCGCATGATTGTGACATGAGATTGGCTCAGTCGCACGACTGAACACTCAGTCGTGCGAATGGATCAACCGCATGACTCAATCGCACAACTGAACCATGCTAATGGTCCAGTCGCACGATTGATAAACCCTAACCTATAAATACCACTTAAATCGTGGAAAAACGGTACACTTTGAATATTTTGATACCTACATGTACCCTAGCCGTCCAGAGACCTCTAGCAACCTGTTCCAACTTCATAGATCGCAGTAGATCGATTGCTAATCGTTCTTAACATTTAGATTCAATCTTTAATTGATTCTACGTGCGTTCTCACTGATTGGATCACCAATCAAATAGGATTCTGCACTATTTGATTCGGTATACGCATAAATCTGTTAGTATTCGTCCAGTACATGATCCTAACAAGTGGTATCAGAGCTTTGGCTCTAGATTTATGTGTGATTCAATCGTTTTGATATAAGAATTGTGTTTTTACTCTCAAAAACCCTATCTTTTGTGTCAAATCGGGTTTTAGACGTCTCCTGATCGTAAAGTTTAGTTTTTTGGGATACGGCAATTAGGGTTAGCAAGAAATTCATGTTTTTGCATCCAAAACACCTTAAACCTATGAATTTTCGAAATCCAGCAGGTTCAGCCGCATGATTGACTCAATCGCACGACTGAGTTCATACGCATCCCCCATATGCAAGATTGGACTCATTCGTACTCCCATTCGTACAACTGAGCAGTCTATTCGCATTGTTCAACCGCATTAGTTCATTCGCCCGACTGAGACATCCGTATTAGTTCAGTCGCACGATTGAACCATCCACATAGTTCAATCGCCCGAATAGCCCAATCACACGCCTTCATTTGCACTAATAAAACAGTTTGGTTTAAAATTAAAGTTTATAGCAATGGAGGACCAATACTCAGCATTCACAGCAGGGAGAGACTCACGTATTCAGAACTTATTGCTACTGGAGAATGAAGTGGGGAATCATAATAAACCCCCAAAGCTAATCATGTTAGATGAATACCCACAATGGAAGCAACGTTTTGAGATCTACTTAAATGGAGTAGTTCCCAATCTATGGGAATCTATAGAGACGGGGTACAACATGCCAGTAGGAGCTGATGGTGTCAAACTCATACTTGGTGGCATGACTTATGGACAAAAGGTCAAATACAATGCTGAAAAGAAAGTTTATGCTTTGCTTACACAGTCAATTTTGAAGGATATTTGCCATCAATTCTCGGAGTATACGCAAGCAAAGAAACTATGGGATGCATTGGAGAAAAGGTATGACAGAAACGCATCATTGAAGCCCATAAAGGCTAAGGCCTTAAAGAAGGAGTTTGACAACTTCTCCTCGATGGGAAAAGAAAGCCTGGATGATGTTATCGATAGGTTCTACCACTTGATGTGTGAGATGCACACTCATGGAGTATCAATGTCAATGAAGGACAAAGTGTCTAACTTTGCAGATGGGCTGCCTGAGAAATGGGTTTCATTTGTCTCCAACCTCAGACAGAATGGTATGCTAACGAAGTTAGATATCAATGACTTCATTCTGAAATTGAGAGAAGAAGAACTCAGGATGAAGTACAGAGCTCAAAAGTCTTCCTATGATCAGAACCCAGCCCTGTACTATGCGACTCCACAAGCCAAAACATCTGGAGCACCTCTTCAGATAGCTTTTGTATCAAGCTCATCTGGTCCTTCTCAAGCTTCTACTTCAGGGTCAGAAACGTCAGGGTCGTCTGGTACCCAATACATCATACCTGGAGCCAATGCAGCGAGACTAAAGACCGAGAATTTTAGTAATGTGACAGTTGAGGTAGCTAAAGAACACATGGTCTCTTAGTTGTGGTAGTCCACTCCTATGATGGACTAATTGATGGTAAAATTGGGAACTGCTATCTGGCTGATGAGGATTACGAGCAGGTGGACGAGACAGAGCTAGAACGGATGGATATAATGTGGGCCTTAGCGAGTGCTATCCGGCGAGCTAATAAGTTTGTCAAGAAAACCATACAGAACTTGGTTACAACTAAGGACACTACCTTTGGTTTCGATAAGACCAAGGTGACATGTTTCAACTACGGCGAGAAAGGGCACTTCAAACGGGAGTGTGTGAAGCCAAAGAAGACTGGCAATGGGAATCCTTTCTCCTCCTTCAATCATTAGGATAAACCTACTGCCAGTCCCACTTCGTCAAGCAAGGATCCTAAAGCCTTGACTGCTCATGATAATGAAGGACAGGACTGGAGCTTTCGATTTGTCTTACCGGGAGAATCCAATATCGCTAGTGTGGAGGATATAGATGATGATTCTGCTAGTGAAGGAGATAATGCAGTCGAACTCGCGATGTCAAACACAGAAGAGACTGCACCAGTGGTCAATTACCTTCCTGAAGAAGGGAAAACGGCAACAACGTCAGAATCACCAGCACCAGAAATACCAGACTCTGCATTGATGGCTGATTCATCATAACCCTCTCAGGTGAGTACTACTGACCAACTTTTCAATAATCATGCTTGTTCTGACTGTAATAAATTTAAGGAAATCATTGATTTAAAATTTGCTAGGTTATTACATCATAACGATAACTTAGTAAAGGACTTGGAACTGTGCACTGAAGCTAACAGAATTCTTAAACAAAATGAACACAGTTATAAAGAAAAGATAGAACTGTTAAACAAACAACTTACAGAAACCGAAGTTGTAGCTTTTAACCAATCAACATTAAGTTCTATCTTAACTCCCTATAGGACACTAAGAAACAAAAGGCAGTTTTAGAAGTAGAAGTTAATTCACTGAAGCAAAAACTGCACAGTTGGACAAGTTCATCTCATATTGTTCAAAACTTAGTGAGAGAGAGAAATAACGGGGAGGGATTGGGTTATAAAGTGGTTCCACCACCACATGAGATCTTGATGAATGCAAAATGTAAACCAATCAATAACAATCCAATCAAGGATTATGTGGTGTCTACTCCTCTTGTAAGTGATCCAGATTCCACATGTAAATCAAATGAATCTGGTATTAAACAAAAGGAGGCCACTTTAAAGGAAAAATATAAAATGCCTTGTGTTAATTTGGACAAAGAGTTTGAAAAGGTTAATATAAAGTCTGGGTCAATCAAGTCTAATTCTGAACCCAAAAAGACCAAACAGGTTAACCACCCACATGTGTCAAGTCTAAGTCCAGGTAAACAAAAAGGAAAAGATGTTAAAACTGTTAAAGAAATTAACTTTTTTAAACCAGACAGAACATCTAAACAAGAAGAGTCAAAACCCAAACAAATTAAGGTCACACGTTTGTCACATATATCTCCACAAAACAGTTAAATCGTAAAGTCGAAACAGATCATGCTACAACTGTGGAGAGTATGGACACATTCCATCTAACTGTCTTTACTATTAGACACCAAGGAGGAAAGTTGAACTTCAAGACCCAAAACGTAGTTTTTCTAAAAGGAACCCAGTGACTCCACCTAGAAGGGCTAGTGAACCTAAAGTTCAACACATTAGCCAGTCGGCTGTTTATCATAAACAGGCCTTACACAAAGTTGGCTAATCATGAGAACAAGAAGACATCTGAGCATCCCTCACCCTCGGACGGTCAATGGGTTGAGTTTATGATGTGTGATGCCTCTGGGAAACCCAAGCCAATGAAGGCTTGGGTTCCTAACATGAACTAATGTTTTCAATTGAATGTGCAGGGTGTTTGTTATAGTCTTGAAACCAACACGTGGATTATAGATAGCGGAGCATCCAGGCACATGACAGGGAACAAGGCTCTCTTATCAAACGTCAAATAGATAAAAGGAGGTCATGTTTCATTTGCTGGAAACAAAGGTGGTACATCACAGCTCAAGGGGAAGTAGGTAATCAGAAAGTGAAGTTGACAAGGTAAACTATGTTCAACAACTTCAAAATAACTTGCTTTCTATTTCTCAAATTTGTGATAAAGGTTTTAAGGTAGTTTTTGACAAAAAGTAGTGCTATGTCGTGAAAAAGGACTATGTCATCCCGGAGGATCATGTCTTAATGTCTGTCTCAAGATATAAGGACCTTTATGTCTTGGATCTATCAAAGGCCTCCACAATGGATCATGAAGTTCAGTGCTTCTTGTCAAAAGCTACTGAGAAGGATTCCATCTCTTGGCATAGGAGAATGGGACACATTAATCCACGAAAGATGAATCACTTGATCCAAAATGATCTAGTGAGAGGAGTTAACGTCAAAAACTTCCAACTTCCAGATTTCTGTGTTGCGTGCAAGAAAGGCAAACAAACGAAGAAGTCTCATAAGGAAAAGAAAGTTCATTCCATCGAACTTCCTTTTGAACTTCTTCACATGGATCTGTTTGGTCCAGTCAGTACAAGAAGCATCACAGGCGACTTGTACTGCTATGTAGTTACTGATGACTACTCAAGATTCTCTTGGGTGATGTTTCTGAAATCCAAATCAAAAACATTTTAGTCATTCAAGGAATTAGTAACTACTCAAGAGTCTCTATATAAGTTGAAGGCACGTCAAGTGCATTTAGACAACAGTACTGAGTTCAAGAATCAATGGGTGGAGGCTTACTGCAAGGAAAAGGGAATTATGCATCAGTTCACCTCTGCCTACACTCCTCAGATGAACGGCGTTACTGAAAGGAAGAATCGCAGCTTGATAGAGATAGCACGGACGATGCTAGCAGACTCGAAACTACCTATCCAATTCTGGAATGAAGCAGTTGCAAATGTGTGTTATACGCTAAATCGAGTTCTAGTAGTTAAACGCCATGGAAAGACGCGTTACGAGTTACTACAACGACTTAAACCTAATCTAGAGAATCTTGAGCCGTTTGGCGCTCCGTGCACCCTACTGAAGAAGACTCAGGAAGAAAATTTTAGTGAGAAGGCTGATGAAGGTATCTTTCTAGGATACAACATACCGAACAAGAGAGTCAACAATAACTCAACAGGTCAAGTAGAAGTGTGGTGTAACATTGATGTTCGGAGATACACCACACCACCTGCTAGAAAAGAACTCGCCTTCTTTTTCGACTATGATGGATTCTTCAATTCCTTCAACATACCACTCTCCACTTTTGAAGAAGAGTTGGCCACAAAGATGATGTATGATGTCTTGAACACACCTTCACAAGATTCAACATCATTCGTTCACAAGGTCAGTCATCTAACAACTCAGGGGAAGTACTTGAAGATAGTGACCTTCCTCAGAACAACCAGGAGGAACAGGTTCCTACTACTACAAGTCCACAAGCATCTGACATTGATGCATCTAAGTCTTCGGAACCTCAGACTCCTACTGCCTCAAATACAGAACCAAATGTTCATAATCTTGATTCTGAGGTAGTTGTTCCAACCACTCCTGGATCACGCCTAAATGTCTATCATCCTTTGGATAATGTCATTGGGGGTGTGAGATTAGGAGTTCAGACCAGAAATCAGTTGTACTCAGCTACTTATGCCTCGGTGATGGAAAAGGGATACCTTCACGACGGTGCATATCATTGCTTTGTGTCTCGGTTTGAGCCAAAGTATGTTAGTGAATCCCTGAATGATGAGGCATGGGTGAGTGCCATGCAAGAAGAACTTCTTTCAGTTCAAGAAGTTAGGTGTATGGACTCTGGTGTCATTGACTGTACACTGTTCATCAAAGAAAAAGGATGGTGATTTACTGCTAGTCCAAATCTATGTCGATGACATAATCTTCGGGTCCAAGAATGAAGATCTATGTAAAGAGTTTGAAGCAGTAATGAAGGCTGAGTTTGAAATGAGTGCCATAGGAGAGATGAAATTCTTTCTTGGGTTACAGGTGTATCAGACACCAAAAGGGATTTTCCTACATCAGACCAATTATGTAGGAGATATTCTCAGTCGGTTTGACATGGAGAATGCTTCTGCTGTTAAGTGCTCTAAGAAAGATTAACATGTTGTCTTTATTTGTCTTTTAATAGTTTGTAATAGTATAGGGACTATTTGTGTAATTTGTTAGTTCCTTTACTTTTTGTTTTCAGTATAAATAGCTTAGATTTGCAGGTAGATAGTAACGAATACACAAGAGATTCGAATCAGCTTTCATACTTGTAATTGTCTTAGCTTGATATTAATGAAAACTTGAATTTTATTGATATCTTGTTTTGATTTGATTACTTTGTGTGAATTTCTTTGAATTGTGTTCTTAAATCATCATAGATTGATTCATTTGATCCTATCCAATGGTATCAGAGCTGTTGGTAAGCTGTTAGTGATTGATTTTTTTGAAGTTTATCAAAGTTGAAAACCTCAAAAATCTCACTGAATCTGTGATTGAGATACAATTCAATTGAAAATTTGTGAATTTTAGTTGTGTTTCATCATCAGAAACATGATTTGAATCACAATTAGCAGATCAATTCATCAAATTCAAGTCAATTTGTTGAATTTGTTGTTCGGAAAAGGTTTGAAGTTTCGAACTGAAAATCTCAAAATTGAGTGATTTGTTGTTGAAATTGAAGAAATTGATATTAAGAAGAATGTTTATCGGCATAAAACTCGTTAATTGAAAAGTTTCAATCGAATTCATCAACATTTGAAGAATTCAGAAGATTTGAGTTTGTTACATTCATTTGAAGATGATGAATGTGTCACATGAGCTAAGATTGACTGAAAATTTGTCTAAGTGTTAGTCGCATTAACACTGTGTAGACGTTTTTAGTCAGTCGTTTGAGTACTGTTGAAGAGAAGAAACTCAGACGTATCACCTTTGTTGAGAAAGGATAACTGTTAGGTGCTTGATAACTATTTAGACGCTTGATAACTGTTTAGACGCTTGACAACTGTTTAGGTGTTTGACAACTATTCAGGCGTTTGACAACTGTTTAGGCGCTTGAAACCTTCCAGACGCATTAATACTTAGATGTTTTGGAAAATTTTCTAAGGCATTCCCTTAGACGTTTCTCAACTCAGGCACATCAACTGTTGGGAGTATAACCACTGTTTAGACGTATCATCTTGATACTTGGAAAAAAAATTTTCTTAAATTCAAAATCTAAATCAACAAAAATATAAAAAAATGGTGAAATCAAAAGATTCTGAAAACAGAGTTCCAAAACTTAAAAATAGAGCTGATTTCTAAAATTGGTCTCTTAGACTAAAACAGCAATTTAATTTCATTGACACTGATCTCTGGAAATCTATAGAAAAAGGACCATACATTCCTATAATAACTGATGGACCTGACAGAGGATTTGTTATACTAAAGATTCTCCAGAACCTTATCCAGAAGATGATCTTCAAGGAGATGATCTGAAAAGAGTTAAGAATGATATTAAAGCCTATTCATTGATGTGTAAAGGACTACCTTTGGAAGTTCTTACAAGGCATGATGCATATCAACTGGATATACACTATATAAAGAATTGAAGATCATTTGTGAAGGAGGTAAGGAGATTTAAATCTAAAGAAACAAAAGCTGAAAAGACAATTAGAATTGTTCAACATTTGTCCGGAGAGACAATAAATCAGATGATGAACAGATTTGTTCAACTCATAACTGAGATGTCAACAGCTGGTATCAAACCTGATCTTGAAGATTTAAATCTAGACTACTCAATGCTTTACCATCATCATGGAAACAAACTGTAACTCTACTAAAGCATACTGAGAAGTTTCCAATGGATCTAGATCTTCTTGTTGCAAAAATAGAATCAGTGGAGATTGATGAAAGCTCAAGGAACAATGATAGAGCAGCATCAATGTCTCAATATCAGGTTGTTGCTTCTCCTGCAACCACTATAGAGAATGCATTCATGGCAAAGAGTGAGAAAAGTCCTGAAGAAGAGGGAGATTTGTTTGTTGGAGCATGATTTTTCACTGACTCATCATTTACCAATGCAGCTGCATATACAACTCAGTCTCATTCTCAATCTCCTCCTAAACCACAGTCCCAATCATCAAATATTCAAACAGAGACTTCTTCATCATCTAACTCTGCTAAATCTAGCAAAGTTAAAGATGTGATTAACATCCTATTAGAGGATGAGAGTCCAAAACTGCATTCACTGTGTTTATGGCCAGCTTTCAAGCATATCAAGGTAGCCATTTAACTCAACTAGATTTTGTTTTGCTGGATTTATTTGAGATGGATCCTGAAGATGTTGAAGAGATGGACCTGAACTGGCAGATGGTGATGATTGCCTACAGGACTCAAAAACATTCTTATGCCAACAAGAAATACAATCCTAGTGCAAACAAGACTGTTGGATTTGATAATTCAAAAGCTAGATGTTTTAACTGCAACAGTTATGGACACTTCTCAAGAGAATGCAGCCCCAAGGAATAATGAAGGAAGTGCTCAATCAAGCTCAAACAATCAAAGGTTTCAACAAGCTCAGAAGACTTTTCAAAAGCCTTATCAAAGTCTCCTATGCCAGAGCTTAAAGATGAAACAAATCATCTGATGAAACAAAGAAAACTCTAGTAGTCAGCATAAAAATGGATATGATTGGAGTGCATATGCAGATCAATTTACAAATGAATTAACATCAAGTTTATCTCTTATTGCAGAAATTCAAGGAGATTGGTCAGAAAACAATGACCCAAAAGAAAGTGATTAAGAGGAAGATGACTATGATTGGAGTGACAAGTCTCATCCTAAAGAGGATACAGAAGAAGTAGCTCTAATGGTTCAGTCTGATCAACCAAAGGTTAACTCTTTTATTTCAAAACTGAAACCACAGTTCCAAAATTTCTGAAATACCATCAGAAGTAAGAGAAAAGCTTTGCACCAAATCATGCTATGAACATGTTGAACACTACAGAAACTATTCATTCAAAATTTGTGAAAAGCTAAAACTAGAGGAAACTATGCATAACCAACTTAAATCTGATCATAAACCTGCAGATCAAAAGATTATCTCTCTTCAAACTTCATGGAACAAAAGAATCAAAGATTTAGAAATTGTTACAAAACAACTAGAAGAGATGACCAATACTCTTGAACGAGAGAAAATAGCACATGCTGCTACTCAAGTTGATCCGGCAAAAGTAAAGAGTTCGAAAATGATAGTAGAAAAACTAATCAGTGAAAGAAAAGATAAACAAAAAGTAGGGTTAGGTTTCACTCATGAACCTATGCCTGAATCTATCACAAACACACTACCAGAGAATTTCAATACTCATGATCATTCACCTGAAAATAAAGCAAAGCTTAAAGCCTCCAGATCAAACAAGAATGCAGAAGAAGAAAGAGAAAATGTTCAATTGTTTGTTGAAAAAGATCAAGAAAAAATCAAAAATGGTCATCCAATCAAGATAAAATCATATGAACCAAAACAACCAAAACAAAATATCTTTTCCGATCAATTCATATGTAATAGAAGAAGTGAGAGTTCAAAACAAGGATAAACAACAGATAGGAACATCAGAAGATTCAAACACCATCAATATGAAACAATTTCAATCAGAAAAGGAATCTTCTTCTAATGATGTTCAATCTGAAAATAAACCAAGTTCTTCTAAATCAAAGAGTCAAAGAAGAAGAAAGAAATCTGTAAAAGCAACATCTGAACAAAACAAAAGTTTAGAAAATTTGATTAAAGCAACAAATCAAACATCAAAATTAAAACCAATTAAATTTGTGCAGCATGTATGTTAAATATGAATTCTCTTCCAAATAATAAAGCAAATATTATGAACAAATCAAACTCTAATTTGAAATCTAGTTCAGATTCAAAGACTTCCGCTGTAACAAAAAGATTTGTTCCTAATATATTCAAGAAGGAACTTCATACCCAAAATCAAACTGTGAAAAATGAAAGACAATAGTTTAACTATTTGACACCAAAATCAAACATTATGTCATTGTCAAAAGTTAACAAAAAGTTGTTTTTAACTCCACAAAAGTACTGTGAATTTGTGATATGAAAAATCACAATACTGCTGAGTGCTACTTCAACAAGTACTGTCACATATGTGACATGAGAAATCATTCGACAGCAGATTGTTATTATAACAAATATTGTACTTATTGTGATGAAAAGACTCACAACACTGCAATTTGTTACTTTAGAAATAGATCTCTCACTAGAAACTTTGCAAAACCAAACATGAGGAAAGGATTTGTTAATCCACATATTTTGAGAAATCAAACTAATGGATTTCAAAGAGACATTAATCAACCTAATGTAGGTTTGAGATCTTTTCCTAAGAACAATTATGTGAGCTCAAAACATAATATGTAAGAACACTTCATACCAAAATCTGTAAGGATGAATAATAAAAATGTTAGTCATCAATACATTTCAAAATGATCAATCAAATGGTATGAATGTTCACAAAAATAAATCAAACAATTTCAAAATAAAATTGGTAAATTCATCAAAAATAAACCTGATTTGAATAATCTCCATTATAAACAATTTACAATTGTTGATAATTTGGAAAGCCCAAGACCATTTCGGCTTGGGTAGATATTTCAACTTAACTTTCTTGTAGTGCAGGTACGCCCAAAAAGACCAATCAATACATGGTATGTGATAGCGGGTGTAGTCGGCACATGACAGGCAATACTGCCTTGTTACAAGACTTTAAGTCAAAAGATGGAACTCACGTCGCCTTGGTGGTGATGCTGGAGGAAAAATAACGGAGAAGGAACAGTATCCAATGGGATAATAAGCTTTGATAAAGTCAACTTTTGTTCACAGTTGAACTTTAATCTTTTAAGCGTATCTTAAATATGTGACAAATCTTATTCTCTTCTGTTTGATGATTCATTCTGTTATGTTTTGAAGCCAGGTTTCAAGATAAGCAAAGATTGGGTGATTGTTACAGCTGAGAGAGATAGAGATGTATACAAATTGGATATGTCTCAAGTTGATCCTTCAACTGAAACAACATGCCTAATTGCAAAGGCATCAAATGATGAAAGCCAGCTTTGGCATAGACGTCTCGGTCATTCAAACTTCAAGAACATGAACAAGCTTGTAGTAAGAAATCATGTCATTGGACTTCCATCTAAGAAGTTTGCAACAAATGATCACTGCTCAGCATGTTTGAAGGGAAAGCAACACAGAGCGTCTTATAAGTCCAAGCCTATAAACTCAACATCCAAACCTCTCCAGATGTTACATATGGACCTTTTTGGACCAACAAACGTCAAGAGTATTGGATGAAAATGATATTGTTTAGTTATCATTGATGACTTCAGAAGATTTTCATGGGTTTTCTTTCTTTATGCCAAATCTGAAACAGCTGATTTACTAAAAGAATTTATCATTAAAGTTGAAAATCAATTAGACAATAAAGTGAAAATAATAAGAAGTGATAATGAACGGAATTCAAAAATGCTAACATTGAAATGTTTTGTGCACAGAAAGGGATAGCTCATCAGTTCAGTGCTCCCAGAACTCCTCAACAAAATGGAGTTGCTGAAAGGAAGAATAGAACACTGATTGAAGCTGCTCGTTCTATGTTAGCTGATACAAAAATTCCTATCACTTTTTGGGATGAAGCAATATCAACTGCGTGTTTCGTTCAGAATCGAATCTTAATCGTCAAAGATAAACTGAAAACTCCATATGAGTTAATGTTTGGCAGAAAACCAACATAAACTTTTTAAAATCATTTGGTTGTCCTATTATGATTCTTAATTCAAGTGATCAATTAGGAAAATTTGAAGCAAAATTTGATAATGGATTTTTTTGTTGATATTCATCGGTTTCAAAAGCCTATCGAGTCTACAACTCTAGGACAAATGTAATCCTTGAAACATTCAACGTTAAATTCCTGGAAAATTCTTTTCCATCAGTTTCAAATGGTCTTGCATGGTTATTTGACTTAGATTCATTATCAAACTCTTTTCAATCTAATTTGGTTGATCAACCAAATGTCTTAATTTTACAGATAAGAAGAACTCAATAGGAGATCTTGGATCTTTCAGTGAAGATTCAGATTCTGATGACCCAGATGATTCAAGCTTAGACTACCCATTTTTGTCATTTGTCAAGGATTCAAAAATACAAAACCATGAAAATACAGTTTCAGATCATTCAGAGTCAATTAATCAGGAAGAATCATAAAATATTCCTAATGATGGTAATGAGTTTGTGATACCTGAGTCTGGAACATCATCCATTTTAGGTGATGTAGTTGATACAGGTAACTTTGATTACTTTGTCAATTCACCTACTCAAGTTCCAAACTTCAATCCACATTCTTCTACTTTGATACATGAGTTTTCCAACGTGAATCAAACAAATCTGGATGTTAATGTTCAATGTGATGAGATTACTACATCTCGTATTCATAAGAATCAACCAATTTCTCAGATTATTGGTTCATTGAATGAGAGAACAACAAGGAGTAAATCAGAACAAGCAAACGTATGCTTATACTCTTGTTTTCTTTCTCAAATTGTTCCTAAAAATGTTACCAAAGCATTAAAGGACAATGGTTGGATAGAAGCCATGCAAGAAGAATTACTTCAATTCCGCAAACAAGAAGTGTGGAATTTGGTGGATCTACTTGATGGAGAAAATGCAATTGGCACGAAATGGTTATTTAGAAATAAGACTGATGATCGTGGTGTTGTAATAAGGAACAAAGCGAGACTTGTTGCACAAGCATACACACAGGAAGAAGTATAGATTATGATGAAGTGTTTGCACCAGTTGCAAGACTTGAATCAATTCGAGTTTTTCTGGCTTATGCTTCATTCATGAAATTCAAGGTGTATCAAATGGATGTAAAGGGTGCATTTCTATATGGTCCAATCACTGACGATGTGTTTGTGGAAGCAACCTCCAGGCTTTGAGGATGCACAATTCCACATCAAGTATATAAACTGAGTAAAGCTTTATATGGACTTCATCAAGCCCCTAGAATTTGGTATGAGACGTTGTCACACAACACTTAATCCAACATGGATACACACGAGGGAAAATTGATCCAACTTTATTCATAAAGAAGGATAATAATGATCTTTTATATGTACAAGTGTACATTGATGACATCATATTTGGTTCTACCTGTCCAAAATTGTGCAATGAATTTGAAGAAATCATGAAATCTCGATTCCAAATAAGTTCTATGGGAGAGATTAACTTCTTTCTTGGACTTCAAGTCAAGAAAACTATAGATGGAATCTTCATAAATCAAGAAAAGTTTGTTGACAAGCTCTTAAGAAATTTAAGTTGCAAGACTGTCAGTCCATACGAACTCTAGTAGATGTTAACACCAAGATTGAACCTGATCCAAAAGGAAAATCTATTGACCAAACGTTATACAGATCAATGATTGGTTCTTTGATGTATCTTACTGCATCTAGACCAGATATTATGTATGTTGTTTGTGTATGTGCCAGGTATCAATCAGACCTATTAGAATCTCACTTAATTGCTGTCAAAAGGATATTCATGTATCTCAAAGGTAAACTAGCCTTAGGGCTTTGGTATCCTTACGAGGGTAACTTTGAACTATATGGATATACAGATAGTGATTATGGGGATGCTGTCAAGATAGAAAATCTACTTCGGGTGGGTGTCAATTTCTTGGTCCCCGATTAGTCTCATGGCAATGTAAGAAACAAACAAATGTCTCTGTTTCAACTGCAGAAGCTGAGTACATTGCTGCATCAGTAGGATGTTCTCAAATCCTTTAGTTGCAAAATCAATTACTGGATTATGGGTTCAACTTTCTTAAAACACCAATTTACATTGATAACACAGCTGCTATGTTCATAACAGCTAATCCTGTTCAACACTCAAAAACAAACATATCGAAATTCGATATCATTTTCTTAGAGATAACTCTGAAAAAAGATTAATCATATTGATTCAAATTGCAACAGAAAAACAATTGGCAGGTCTATTTACTAAAGCCTTCCTACCGGGACGATTTGAGTATTTAATAGAATCAATTGGTCTTATAAGTCATATGTGATCTCCCTAAATTAAAATATCATAATAAGTGATACTCTCATTGTTAATTGCCTGTTTATATTTTATGTGTGTGTGATTTTATGTTTTTTATAGAAAAATCAAATACAAAAATATATATCAAAAATGCAAAAATAGAGTCTTTTAGAAAGGATTATGTTTTGCAACATGTGAGAAATGATAGTACATTAGTGAGATCAGTTACATACTTCACTCATTACTAAATTCTAGACATGATCAGATATGATGTGTAGACAATATCTGACTATTATGTTGAAAAAGTAAATTCTTGTGATCAAACTAAACATACATGCTTGTGTGTATTCATCTGAGTACTTTTGAGTTGTTTTAGCTTATCAGAATGAATGTTTGTTAAGATACACCTCTCACACCTGTTGAACCTATGTGAAATCATGAGATCTGTTACAAAGCATCATTTCACTTCTCTGTTATGAGTCATCATAGACCCGAAATATTGAGATATCCTTTGTTGTAAGTCATTACAGACCTGGATTCTCTTGTTGATGCAAAAAGATGCCAATGTGCACAACCTATTCAAATGAATAGTCAGAGCTGATCAAATGGTTATCCATGATCATCCTCTATTAACTAAGTAACATGAACTTTGGTGATATCTATGTTTCAGGTAATAAGTTGAGCATGTGTTCTTTCTTACATTTCATGATGATAGTTGAGCTCTTTTAGTCTCTGTATGTTTTACATCATGTCATATCTAAATCAACACTAATCAATCCAAGAATTGAAAAGTAAGTGAGTTGATGATTGTGTCAAAAACACTCATTGTCTGTCCTTAGATCTTGTGTCTCCTTTGTTGTGATATCACTGACCTGGAACACACTTGATCAGGATTTATTCATTGTCTATGATTATCCACATTTTTTTATTTTAATGTGCTGATCTTCGTTAATATGATCTCTCTGCAGACATCAATTTTGTGCTTATATTAGATTTTGATTCTATTTTCATTTTTCTTTTATGCATGTCTTTGTGTGTGAAGGCAATGTCATAATGTGTTGTGTGATCTTATTATCTTTCCTAAGAAACTTATAAGTTTTTCAGACTTAAAAGTTTAGGGGAAGTAATAAATGAAAGAGTTGTTCTCAGAAAATAATCATAATCAAAAATCAAATGATATTTGATTTATGTTGAGACTAAAATGAAGGGACAAAAGAAATTTAAAAAATAAATATGACAAGATCAGTGATCACAAGTTTGATGTATCAGAATATAACGCAGCGGAATACAAATACGAATTAGACAAATTGTAGCAAGCTAACGATATATGTGAGCATTAAGATCGCATACAGTTATAGGGAGAGAATATGTATTTCTGATTTCTAGGAATGTTTATAGATGAGGAATATTCTAATCGAATCAATCATTCATTCCATTCAATTCCTCATTTCATTTCATGATTACAATAGGTTGTCACTCCTTATATAGAGTGCAACAGTCACTGCTGTTATCACGGAAAGTGACAACTGGCAGATCCAATACAGAAATAACTAATTCTTAACAAACTACTGAAATGTTCACAACTACTGAGAACATATCAGCAAGTTAAGTACAAAATATAAAACTACTGAAACTACAACGACTGAAGAACAAGCTCTTCAGTCGTTTTACAAAACTACTGAAACATAGAAAATAAAACTACTGATATCACAACTACTGAAGAAGTACTCTTCAGCAGTTGTGACAAACTACTGAGGCTTCAGTACTTGATCTTCAGACTTTGACCTTCAGGTGTTTCATCAGCTGATGACTTCAGTAGATATCATCAGCTGATGTCTTCAGTCTTTGTCTTCAGACTTTGTACATCAGTTGTTGGTCTTCAGCACTTGTGAACTCTTCAGCTGTTGTACTTCAGTACTTTGGTCTTTCAGCTTCAGCACTTGTGTTCTTCAGCTGTTGTACTTCAGCACTTTGGTTCTTCAGCTGTTAAGGTCTTCAGCACTTGATCTTCCGCTGTTGAAGTCTTCAGCACTTGTCAAACTACTGATGAGGCTTTCAGCAGTTGTTGTGATACCGTGTGGGACTTAGAGGTTTTCTGATCTTGGCTCATTGGTTCTTTTGGTCCAACAGTAGTTATAACTACATCAGTAGTTGTAACTTTATCAGTCGTTTAAACAGAATCAGTACTATATGTGATATGGTCACTAATGATCATCAGCAGTTATTTACTGAGGTCATCAGTAGTTATCACTTATTCTAGTTGCAGCATACCAAGCCGTAACACTAGGTTGTGGAAAGTTGAACTATTCAAAGACTTAGTAAAAATGTCTGCAAGCTCATCAGCACTAGGCACAAACTTAGGATCAATCAGACATTTTTCAAAACAATCCCTAATAAAATGATGTCTGATCTCTATATGTTTGGTCCTAGAGTGCTAGACTGGATTTTTGACAATGCACAGAGCTGAAGCACTATCCATTAATAATGGAGTCTTAGTCTCTGTAATTCCATAATCCAAAAGTTGGTTCTGAAGCCAGAGTACCTGAGAAGTACAACTTGCAGCTGCAATGTACTCTGCTTCAGCAGTGTATGTAGCAACAGATGTTTGTTTCTTACTCTGCCAAGAAATCAAACAGTTGCCTAGGAATTGACATCCACCAGAAGTTTACTTTCTAGTTAACTTGCACCCTGCATAGTCACTATCTGAAAAAGCAACTAATTTGCAAGAGTGTCCAGTGGAATACCATAAACCTAGAGATTGTGTACCTCGCAAATATCTAAAGATCCTCTTGACTGCAATCAAATGAGACTCTTTAGGAGCAGCCTGAAATCTAGCACAGACACAAGTAGCAAACATGATATCTGGTCTAGAAGCTGTTAAATACATCAAGGACTCAATCATACATCTGTAAAGTGTTTCATCAACAGCTTTACCTTTCTGATCGGCATCCAGTTGTGTGGTGTTGCACATGGGAGTAGAACAGGGCTTACAATTTTGTAAATCAAACTTATTCAAAAGATCTTTTGTATATTTTGACTGATGAATAAAGGTTCCATCAGCCTTTTGTTTGATTTGCAAGCCTAGAAAGAACTGTAATTCTCCCATTGCACTCATTTCAAACCTCTTTTTCATTAATTTGGTAAAATCATCACCCACTGGGGATCAGAGGATGCAAAAATAATATCATCAACATAAATTTGAAAAAGTGGAAAGTGTCTCATACCAGGCTCTAGGAGCTTGTTTCAACCCATAAAGAGCCTTATCAAGTTTATACACCCAATCAGGATGTTTATTATCCTCAAAACCTGGTGGTTGACACACATAAACCTCTTCTTTTATTTTTTCATATAAAAATGCACTTTTGACATCCATTTGAAAAACTTTAAGATTGTGGAATGCAACATAGGCTAAGAACAATCTAATTGCCTCTAGTCTGGCTACAGGGGCAAAGGTTTCATCATAATCAATACCTTCTTCTTGTGAAAACCCTTGTACAACCAGTCTAGCCTTGTTCTTAACAATAAGCCCATTTTCATCAGTTTTATTCCTAAACACCCATTTAGTGCCTATTGCACACTTACCTGGGGGTAGAGGAACCAGTTCCCACACTTGCTGTTTCTTGAACTGAAGTAGCTCAAGTTGTATGGCTTCAACCCATCCATTGTCTCTCAAAGCAACATGATAGTTCTTTGGCTCTAGCTGACTGATGAAGAAAGCATAGAAGCAGAAGTTAGACAATTGACTTCTTGTTGAAACTCCAGCATTGATATCACCAATAATTTGAGACATTGGGTGATTCTTCAGCTCTTGATAAACAATGATATCTGTGCAAGTGTTTGTAGAACCTTCAGCAGAAGCAGATGTTGATGCAGACTCTTGAAATCAAGAATTTGATGGTAACTCAAAAGATGTAGAGGAATCAGAAATCTCATCAGCATTTGTTGTGGATGGAACTGCTGAAGCTACAGGAACATCAAGTTTAGCAGACTCAGGCAATTGGTCACTAAACTTGAATAGGTGAGTATTGATATTATCATCATCATCATCAATACCACCAGGTGGAAGACATGCTGTAGAAGATGATTTATCCACATGATCTGCAACAGCTGGAGGTTGATAAGGACATATTGCAGTATGTCCAAATCAAACAACTCCACAGGGTTTTGTGGAATCTTGTCCATTGGAGATTCATTAAACTTCACATCCAAAGTCTCTTCAACTATCATTGTTCTGCAGTTGAAGACTCTGTATGCTTTGCAAGTAGATGAATAACCAACAAAATACCCTGCATCCACCTTAGGATCAAATTTTTGGAGTTGATCCTTTGTGTTGAGAATAAAACAGGGACACCCAAATGCTTTGAAAAATGAAATTAGAGGAGCCAAGTGATGTAGAACTTCATATGGAGTCTTCATCAACCTCTGATTTACTAAGGCTCTATTCTGCACATAGCAAGCTATGTTAACAGCTTCTGCCCAAAAGGTCAGTGGCAAACCAGAGTCAGCCAACATAGACCTTGCAGCTTCAATTAGGGTCCTGTTCTTTCTCTCCACTACTCCATTTTGTTCTAGAGTCTTTGGGATGCTAAACTGCCTTTTGATTCCCTTTGAAAGATAAAATTCATTAAGTGTATGGTTTCTGAATTTAGTTCCATTGTCACTCCTTATACACTTGACTGAAAGGGAATACTGCTTCTCAACATACAACACAAAGTTGATAATCTTCTGAGCAACCTCATCCTTTGAATGCAGAAAGAAAGTCCATACAAATCTGGAGTGATCATCCACAATTACCAGACAGTATTTCTTCTTTGCCATGCTCATCACTCTCACAGGACCAAATAGATCCATATGCAGTAATTGCAAGCAGGCAGTGGACTTAGGCTCTTCAATAGGAGGAAATGAGACTTTGTGCTGTTTTCCTTTTAAACAAGCAGTGCAGGTTTCATCACAGTGGAACTCCTTTATTGGTAAACCTCTCACTAAACTATTGTGGATCAGCTGATTCATGTTTTTGAAATTAACATGACCCAGCCTTCTGTGCCATAGTTTAGATTCCTGAGGAGAGGCTTTGGAAAATAGGCAAGGATGGCCTCTGAGATCTATTTTCTTGGAAAGATCTAAGGCATACACTCTTCCTGTCCTGTTGGCCCTCAGGAGAGTGTGATCATCCAACACCTTATCAATCAAATTCAGAACTTTGGATGACAGAATCCTGTAGTTCTGACTGGTGAAAAGAGCAACATGGCCTTTATCACACATTTGACTGACACTCAAGATATTGTACTTGAGATTTTCTACATGATTAACATCATCAAACTTTATTTCTCCATTGGAGACAAAGCCTTTTCCAATGATGTAACCCTTAGCATCATTGCCAAAAGAAACAAACCCCTTCTTTCTTTGAGAGTAGTCATGAAGAAGAGAGCTGTTCCCTGTCATATGCATAGATCCCCCACTGTCTACATACCAGATGCTACTTTGGCATGTTGAAGAACCCTGAGTAGTTGTAAGTGTTTCTTTGAGGTCTCTGTACTTCTCTAGAAGTATCTCTTCCCTAGCCTTATCATCAGTGATTTGGCATTTAAGTTTGTAAACTCATCATTCTTATCATTAAGCACAGACTCAAATTCAGCTTTGCTTTTGGAAATAGTTTGTTCTAGCTCGATGATCTTGTTAATTAAAGCTACATTTGCTTCTCTAATAGATGCAAATGCGGCTATGCATGTTTCATAACATAATTTGGCTTTTGCCTCAGAGGATACCTGTGATACTTGTGGTGTAGAGGCATTAGAAGATGAAGTATCAGCAGACTCCAAAGCCATAAGAGCTAGATTTCCAAAAGGACTGTCACCACCATGTTGACCAGCACTAGAGAACAGTTGTTCATGACCAGACAAATTATTTGGTAAACTGCTCCAGTCAACAACTCCTGTGGTGAAAAAGCTGTGTTGTTGAGGTTGAGTTTGTTGATGAGATTGGGAAGGTTGAGGTTCAGGCAATGCTTGTGGTTGTTGTGCAATAGGAGCTTGAACTGGATTTGGCTGAGGCATGTAATAACAGGGATAAGGATATGACATTGGACCTTGAGGGACAAAGTATGCAGGAGATATAGGATGTGAATGATGACCAGAACTCGTAGGTTGTTGCCCTCTGTTTTGTGGACTAGTGCTTGGAAAAGTCACAAAGGGTGCAGAGGAGTTAGATCCAGTTGATCTACACTCTCTTGCAAAGTGTCCAAGCCTTTGGCATTTGTGACACCTCAACTTACTCTTGTCAAAACCAACTTTGGTTTTGCCAGAGAGTCCAGGAAATTCCTGCCAGTTCTCTTGTAGAACTTCTGAGATCTGATATTAATCAAGGTTATTTGGCTCAGAATATCCATCTCTTCTAGATCATCATCAGCTATTCCTTTCAAATCATCCATGATGAAGCATAGATTGTCACTATTACTGCCAGAATGACTATCAATACCAACAAATGCATGATCAGAACTGTTTGAAGAGAAATCAATATGCTCATCATAATTGCTTTCAGATGCAGCATATTCTGACTCATGACCAACCAAGGCAGTGTTCCCTGGTACAAAGTCATCAGTGAGCTTTCCTGATGATGACAGTTTCCTTTTCTGCTCTATCTCTCTTTCGAATGTAAGCAGTTTCCCATGAAGTTGGGTGAGAGATAGGCTATCCAGATTTGCACTAGAGTGTAGGACAATAGTGTATGTGTCCCATCTCTCAGGCAGTGATTTGAGGAATCTGTTATTCATCTGGCTGTTGGTGTATTCATGTTTCACCATTTTCAGCTCAGAGATCAAACAAGAAAAATTCTCAAACTATTGAGTCAGTGTCTCACCCTTTCTATGAGAGAATGTCTCATATTGTTGGGCGAGGATTTCTCTGTTGTTTGCTAAGACCTCATCAGTTCCACCGAATTGTTCCTTCAGTGCATTCCAGAGGTCATGAGCAGTTTCATGATGCATAAGACCTGAATAGATTTCATTCGGAAGTGCCATGGCCAGAATTCCATGGGCTTTAGCATCAATCTCAAACAGTTTCTGATCTTCATCTGAGTATTGTTCCTTCTTCTTCGGAACCATTTGATTGGTTTCCGAATTGTTCACCATAGGCTTATGTGGTCCATGTACCACAGATGTCCAACAACCTGAACTGTTAACAGACAGGTGATGAAGCATCCTTCGTTGCCATATGTTATACTCAGTCCTAACAACATCGAAGGCTTGGTTGAGGAACCGGTATTGTGAGGGTCATTAGAAGGAGTAGTCATCTCAGATTCAACCAAATTCAATTAAGCTATAGCAGATTTAGAACAAAATACAACAAACCAAATTGAACCAAGAGAGATCTCAAAATGAATAAACGAAAGCGGCAGAAAATCAATAATCTATAACCAGTTCTTGCAAATGAGCTAATTCAATCAAACATAGATATCAAATAGCAGTTTCAATGATCAATTGTTAGATCGATCAATGATTAACTAGCTCTGATACCATTTGTTAGGATCAGTGATCTACGTTTGATTTATTTGATAGTATAGCAGCGGAAAACAAACAATGAATTAGCCAATTCACAAGAACACAAAAGATATCCAAGGTAAGAACAAACGGTTATAGACAGAGAGAATTCTGCAAAATATATTTCATTCAATATTCGCTTTCGTGGTAACAGAATGTCACACATACAATTAGGTCAACACCTCTTATATAAGAGATGTGACGTCTGCTGATGTCACTTGATAGTGACATCTAACAGAATTTATTCAAACTACTGATAGTTAACACAACTACTGAAGATGTCAAAACAGCTAACATCTTCTTACAAAAATACTAAGTGTTAACTGTCACTACAACTACTGAAAAGAAACTACTGAAACTACAACGACTGAAGAACATGCTCTTCAGTCGTTTTACAAATACTGAAAAAAAAAAGAAAACTACTGAAAGGAAACCATCACAACAACTGAAGAGTGCTTCTTCAGCTGTTGTAACAAACTCTGAAGGCTTCAGTACTTGTACTTGGACTTCAGCTGTTGTCATCAGCAGATGTCTTCAGTCTTTGTACTTCAGCTATTGAAGTCTTCAGTACTTTAGTCTTCAGCTTTTGATCTTCAAACTTTGGTCTTCAGCTGTTGAAGTCTTCAGTACTTTAATCTTCAGCTGTTGATCTTCAGACTTTGTTACAACAGCTGATCAAGTCTTCAGCAGTTGTGGTGATGTCTGTAGGACTTAGAGGTTTTTCTGATCAGGCTCAATTGTTCTTTTGGTCCAACATCTTCAGTATTTTCATCTTCTTCAGCAGATGATCAACTTAAGATGAAGAAAAAGCCATGTGAAATATGTGGCTTATTCAATCATCTTACTGATGATTGCTAGTATAAAAAGGGCTCCAAACTCAAACATAATGAGAACATTAAAAAGCAAATGGATAAAATGAAAACTGAGTTTGAAACCAAATTTGTACCAGCAACATCAAAACCTGTGACCCTAAAATCCAAAAAGAAATCTAAAAAGCAAGGGGTTAATCAGGCAACAGCTGAGGTTGCTCAAAGGGAGATGGTACAACACAGGAATCCATCAATTTCAAGCACTAATGTGTCTGATGAGCTGAAGGCTTTATCACAAAATCAGAGACAACTTGTTATGATGGTTCAACATCTATTGGGGAGAGTCAACCAATTAGATGCTCCTGTGCTGAAACCACAGAGAAGAAAATCCATGCCAAAGGATTCTTCTTCTTCACCATCTCCATCCCCTCAGGCTATTATTCATAGCAAATCTGTTAGTTTACTATCTGTTGATGTGAATAGACCCAAAACCAAAAAGGTTTGGGTCTCAAAAACTAACTAATTGTTTATGATTTCAAGGTTCTTCAGCATGCAAAGTAGCATCTGGTATGTAGACAGTGGAGGATCTATGCATTTGCCACACTTCTTCAACCCCGTACCCGGTGTGACTACACGACGATCATCCATTCGTTCCTTCTTGTTACCTGTTGAGGTATCATCCCGACCAAATCTCTTCCCATTCCAGTTCCGATCACCACCAACCTTCTTGCTACCTTCAGCCACCACCACTACCTCCCTCCCATCATACAATCTCCCTGCCAATTCAGCCGCCGACCTAAACGTGCTCGGTCAGGCAAGGATCACGTGCCTGCGAATATCTGATGGCAAACCCTGAATGTATGTTTTGATCTTTCATGACAAGGGCGTCACTTGATCCAGAACCAGATGTGCCATTTCGTTGAACTTCGTGGTGTACTGCTGGTGTGTCATGGTTCTCGCATCCAGTTGCTGGAACTCTCTCTCAACTTTATCCATTTCTCTATGAGGACAGAACTCCTCGATCACCAACTTCTTCAGCTTGGGCCATCTCATTCTCCCAATAGCCCGACTACTCTCATCTTGGACAATATTGTCCCACCAACATAAAGCTGAGTCCATGAAAGAATGGGTAGCAAACTTCACCTTTTGATCCTCTCGGCACTCGCTGATATTCAAGACAACCTCCATTTCTCTCAACCACCGGTGAACAGCAATACTAGTGTTGTTACTATCAAAAGTAGGGGGCTTGCATTGTTGAAACACCCCATAATTATAGCCTCGTGTCACCGCCTGCACGGCTCTTCTTCTTCCTCATCATCATCAAAGAGAATCGTTTTAGGTTCCGGTTGCTCCCGTTCTCCCGAGGACCTATTCCTCTCTTGTCTCTCCCCTTCCCGTACCTCCTTCATCACTTCAGTCACTACAGTTGGTAAGATTGTCTGCATGACTTGATGCACCTCTTCAACCACCACCCCTTTCACCGAGGCCCTTAAGTTTGCACTCTCATCACCACCCTCCGGATGAGGGGTCTCTGGTTCTTCATGAACCACCTTTTCCACTATGGGTCTTCCTCTTTTAGGTCGCGATTCAGCACCATGACCTCCACCACGTAAAGCTTTTAAAGATCTACCACCAGCCATTCACACGCACACTGAAAGATTCGAACACCAACACGGTCATTCAAGGGAACAACTCAGTTTATGTCAAGTATAGTAAGTCCCTAATTATAGTGGCCAGTTATGATTAGCCACTTACTTTACTCTTCATACCCCAAGCATTACCTGTCCTGACTACATCAGTATTTAAATCTACAAACAACACATAACCACATACCATGCACACAAAATACCGGTTAACTTCACGAAAATACCTGATGGCACGCAGCTACTCAGATTGGCATTCCTTCCCTTTCTGTCCCATTTTCAGTTTAGGTTTATTATGAAATTTTACCCGTTTCACTTAAAACTTTGGCTCTGATACCAACTTGTAAGGCCCCTTTCTCGAGACGCTTATAGCTGGTGAATCAATACACATAAAACATATAACTTTATATTTAACATTGATAAAACATCGCAGCGGAAACATAAAAATATTTTTAATATCATTACAAATGCTTTTGCAAGTTAACACAATCATTCATTTCAAAACATCGTTCGTTCGCATTACAATGAAAAAAACATTAATCAAAAGAATGCCGTCCAAAAGAGCTGAGTAGCCACCCCATGCCATCCTCAGCAACATTACCTCTCAGCTGGAAACACATAAAAGTCAGCGTTGCTGAGTGAGTTCTAGTTTTATAACAAAACATACTTTTCTTATGTTAAAACCGTTCTTTATTTTCATGCGATCATACATCATACGTAGACATAGGTAATATATTATTATCTTCATTAATCATTCATACTTTCATTCGTACTTTCATTACTTTCGATAACATGTACATTACCCCGAACATTTCGCATGAAGCGGGTAACTAAGTCTGAGGTCTTTCATAGACCTCGAACATTAGTCACGGAGCTGACTCCAGTACCTAGGGTAAGTACATTCACCACTTATCTTTTCTCCTTCATTCTAGATCAATGTCGTATGCTATACCCTGAACATTATGCATGAAGCTAGTAACTAGGCCTAAGGTCTTTCATAGACTTTGAACATTATGCACGAATCTGACTCCAACACCTAGGACAAGTGGCAAGGATCCCATACATATGGTCAATCACAAAGATTGGACCCCAATGTGCATCCTTCCAGGGTAGCTAACCCGCACACCATTGAGCTAACACCCTTCATTGGGTGTGCACCTCCATACATTTGCTTGCAAGCCTTTCTTACATTCATTCATCCATTAATGCATGAATTCATTCATCATGTTCCTCTTTTCATTATCTTTCACTTTACGTTGCATTATTCTTTCATTTCATTTATTAATATTCAACGTAAAGCCATGGGAAAGATAAGCATACATCATAACAAGGAACATTATCATACATAGTCATCAACATCATACATGGCATCATCATACATACATATCATACATCATGCATAAACATACAATATCATACATCATCAACATCAACATCATTCCCAACATAACCTCTAAGGTTAGAGCAGTCATCTTACATGAACTTACGAGAATCTTCCATGTCAAAACTTACATCTGCACTTTCCCCCGAAAGTCAGTACATAAACTACGTTTTCCTTGGGTACACTAGCCTACTTGGGCGTATGGGCACCCTTCAATCGCAAGGCCTTCTAGCGACTGAACATCATGCGAATAGACCAATGTGGATGAACACCTATGCGAATGAACAGCCATGCAAATGGAACTAATGCGAATGAACACCTTGTGCGGATGAAACTAATATGGATGAGGACTTATGCGAATGGGCTCTCAGTCGCATGACTCCCCGTGCGACTGGCCCCCAATTGTGCGAATGAACCTCAATCGCACCTCATTCGGCCGTATGGCCTCCATTCGGTCGCCTAGCCCTAGCTGATGCAGACTGCAGTTCATCCCGAACCCAATCTTCTATTTTTGACCTCCAAGCTCATCCAAGCCTCTTCTAAGCCCAAATCAACCATCCTAAACCTTAGGGAAACATACCACAACACCATTGAAGCACACACAAGCTCAAAAGCAAGATCCAACGAATCATACGCATACACCCACATACACAAAGGGGTCAACACACACACATACTTCAAAAATGATTTTCAGATGTGTTCCAGCCTCAAAATCATTCAAAAACGTGTAAAAGAGGGGTCCAAAAACTGACACAAATGACCACAACTAGAAGAGCTTCGATTAGACCCGCTACACTTTGATTTCCATGCTCGAATCCACTCGAACCAAGCTCGAAACCCCTTTTTCTCCCTTTTCTCCCTTTTCTCCTTCTCTTCTCTCTTTTCGCTAATTTTGTGGTTGTGGGGAGAGGGTGTGGACTGCCCTCTTCCTTTAAATACCCCCACTCACCCAAATTTCTCTTGTTGGAGAGTTTCGTCCCTCGACTTTGGACTTTACTTATTTTTCTTCTTTCGTCAGCTTCAAAGAAAATATCCGGGTGTTACATGAGTGCCACAGGCCTTTATCAGGCATCTGCACTTCTTCCTTTATCATATGAATACATAGAGTTTGAATACCTTAATAATCTTAAGCAACAAGTAAAGAAAGAAAGAAAAACTGCTAAGAGGAAGATGAGGGAAGAAGCAAAGTCAAGAGCCATCATCTAAAAGAATCGAAAGAAGATAGGAAAAACCTGATGAGCTTCTTGAAGTTGTATGGATTATCTAGAAAGAGGATTGGTCAAATGTGTCTATCCACCATCGATGAGCATATTAGGATGAGCAAGCAGAAGATTAGAAAGGGTGAGCTTGTTGACTTTCATACTTCACCAAGTAAAGCTCCACTTGAAGTTGAGGTCAAGGTTGAACCATAAGAGACCACACAACCTAAACCTAGTATTGGACCACAACCAACTTCATCTTCTGATCCATAACAAGTTCTTGATCCCTCTTATTCTAAACTTGTGATGGAAAAAGACCCAACTAAGAAAGACACACAAGAACAACCTGTTGTTGAAGGCCGGTCTTCTTAGTTGAAATTTGTAAAGAGGAAGAAAAGGATGACCATGAAGAGGGATAGTAAAAAGAAGAAAAAGTTCAAGGCATCCATCTCTATACCTTAGGATGAGTCAGTGTATCCTACAGTAACTCAAGAAGAGGCTACTCAATCACGTCCAACACATGTAGAGCCTCTTGTAGCTGGGAGACCCATCTTGTCCTGGACTTTTACTGCAAATCTAGACAAATGGTATGTTATTAGAGATCAAGAAGGTCAAGATGTCTACTTCTTGCAAGACATGCTTGATCTCCTCTGTATGATCTTTATGACATGAGGATATATTATAAGAGTCTAAGAGATCCTAACCAATTGATGAAGAAAGGAATGATCTTGATCCTGATGAGGACTATCATGTGACACCCTTACCGATGGCAGAATCATTGGAGCAAATGAATATGAATTGATTATTCATAGCTCATAGAATTAAATAAGTTGATATAATATTATATGTCATTTTCATTGAATAATACTGAACAAATAAATCATTACAATATAATAAATATTCAAACAACACAATATATGACATGTTAAAAATAAGGTCGGCATATAATGTTGGTGAGTTCCCATGGATTTGTACATACATATATAAAAACTTTTAAGAGGCAATTCAAGTCATAGGTTATAAAATAATGCATGAATATATATAGCATAATGATACAATCAAACCTTGACAAAGATGGCCATAATAAGTTATAACAATTAGCTAAGTGTACTTGGTTCCCATGATAAACAAGAATACGTCATTAGGAGCCAGCAATAACCTCGGCTTTAGCACTAAATAGGCTTGTCAAGCCTATATATTTATGATTTTGTTAGACTAGCAAAAGTTAATGATTGTATTTACAAGATTACTATCATATAAGGCTCAAAAATATCTCAAATAACCATGACAAAATTTGTAAGATGAATTGCACATGCATTACAAGTTTCAAGATGTTTTACAAGTTTATATTTATAAGCTTAATATGTTTCACCCTAAAAGGTGTGAAATAAAGTAAAAAGGGACATGAAAAAGCCACATGACAAACTCACATTGTATAATGATGGTTGTAGAGTACATAAGGAAGCTTCGATGTTCAAGAGTCAAAGATGATATCCTAAAGGTTAAAAAGAAACAATAACTTGAGGTTAGAATTTATTACAAGAAGTTAGGACACTTAGAGAATGCCAAAAAGCAAAAGTAAATTGAAAAAGGATTATTGCACCACTCATAGAATTTTGGATAAAATGTTTGGTATGTGTTTGAACAGGTTTTAAAAATAGAAAATGATTTCATAAAATAATAAAAAATTTTAGTTGACTAGTTCAGAATCTCCTGGACAACATTCGTTCAGAAATATGTTTATGAAAAGATCCGTAAATAGGTCAAAACAGCAGCACAAGACAAAAGGTGCTGAAATGCGCACTTATCTTGTGAAGGCTATTCTTGAGTGGTTCTATTGAGTTTGAAGACGTATAAACTATTGTTAAAAAGGTAATTTAATGAATTTAATATTGGAGTTTGATTTTATCAAATTTAGTTTGTTATGACCAAGTTATGATTAGTTAAAGTCAGTTGATATTCTGCCAAATATATAATAAGGCACTTATGTGCACTTTTAAAATTGATAAAGCATGAAATGGGTTAGAACAAATTTACTATGTCAATATATGGTATATTAGACTTCATTTGAGTTATAAAAAATATTTCAAGACTTTGGCATAGCCATCATTTAGAGAAATAATCTTGTCGAATAACAAATGTGGCGGTATAGCCGTCCATATGCAAACAAGAATATAAGATTACCTTAGTATTAGAAAATTCTTGAAATTTTCTTGTAAAAGAATTTCTTAAAATTGATCAAAACAAATGGATGAAAGAAAGATACGTAAGTGAGATTTTGGGAGAATGAACAAATAAAATTAAGGCCTAAAGCATGCTTTTATAGTTGAGGTTAGGATGGGGTTATGAATGATGTTAATGATAAGTTACAATTCTTTCAAAAAGGGGTTATGATTAGAATATAAAATTAAATAAATAAAATAATAATTACAATTTAAACTTTAAATTTATAAATACTCTAATTTTAATTAAAAACTTTTTTTTAATTATTTATAGACTTTATAAATCTCATAAGAACTTGTACTTTGATTATTTATTTTAACTGAATATTTTAAAAACTTATATATATTAATAACCTTTTAACATAAAAATAAAAAAAATGACTAAATAATGAATTTTATTTACAAGATTGACTCAAATGCGTTTGGGTTTGGGTTTATAATTAGAAAATAGCCAGATGATACATGTTAATATTTGAGTAATCTCCTTTGTTTTGGTAGCATCAGCCTAGGGGGTGTTTATAAGGTTTACACATAAAGGCTAATGCAATCAAAACAATCAAAGAGCTCTTACATGCATGCATGATGGTTTTACATAACTCAAAGAAAATAAGCTAATTGTAAAATCTTCTTAAGCTAATTGTAAAATCTTCTAAAGCTAAAGATGAAGTCTTCCGAAGTTTTAGAGACAATTTTCTGAAGCCAAAATCTTATTTCTTCCGAACACAGAGAAGATATGTTTTCTATGATCACCTATTTGACAAAAAGCTAACAAATTTTCGTTGCCACTCTAAAGACTCACCAACTTAGATAAGTTGGTGAAAAGATCTATGTTTTTTATCAACTGTAGATTATGGTCATTGGTCTGTAACTTTTTACTTTTGTACATTTTATGTTGTTTGTAATATATTAGGATGTGTGTTATGAAATGTCATAAACACAAGTTAAAATGCAGTCTATCTTTTGACTGTACATTGATCTTGTTGTCTAGTATAAGCAGTTGTAAAATTTAGTATAAAGTTTCTCAGGTTTTTGTATTAATCTTTTATGCTTTGTAACACTATTAATAGTACTTGAAAGCAACATATTGTATTCTTGAAAAACAAAATTTATCTTGTTTTTGTTCTTTGGTGTGTCTCATATTTACTTGTGTTTATAATATCATCGACTTAAATCTGGTTATTTATTTGATATGTTAAATGTTATAAGTCTCTTTTCATTATGAAACTTATTGTATTGACCACCATCATCCAGTCCTACAATTTGAAAGGTGTTATTTTGATTTATAAGAAAGCAACGATATTATTTATTTCTTATTAAAAGCACCTGTCATCAGCGGAATAAAACCCCACTGATATCACATTGAAAAATCCATTAATTTGTCGAGTGAAACATCTGTTAGAAGTCTATTAGGTGATTCATGACACGTCTCACTCTTCCCTCATATTCCATAAACTTGCACCAATGTATTACCTACAGATTATGTCTGTCCCCCACAAATTGATGTAGTGAAACTTCTAATTTGTTGATGTAACTTTGCGATAACATCCTTTTAACATGTATTGAATTCGATGAGATCATTAGAACTCTTTCTAAAAAACCTCATCCGTATCTTCATTCAATTAATAGATATGTTGGATTATAATTTCCAAATCCATGTGATAGTGTAAGCGTTCTAGTGTTAGAAATAAAAGATGGAAACTGGTTGTAGGGTTATATATACCCAAGTCATATTTGTACAAACGAGAAGATCAATTGTATTGTGATAGTGTGTTATCAAATTGAAGTTCAAGTGTATTGAATATAGTGATTCAATTGTGTTCATAAGTTGATCTTGGGCAACAGATAAACATCTCACTTTTTATCATGTAAAATCATTTGCCAATCTTTTCACTAGAAATTTAGTGCAGAACACTCACATCCATGACAAACATTAATTTGGACATATTATAGATATTATCTTAATTATATCTTTATATATTTCCTAGAAATCTTCGTAACGGACAACAAGAGGAATTTCCTTAATGTGTTCAAAAGTAAATAACAGTGTTTTTTATAAATCCAAGACATAATAGTCCACTTCTCTTTGTACAAGAAAAGTCAACTTACAGCTGCGTTCACAAAGAAAAGGACACTCACGTAAAAAGAAATTAAACGGAAGAATAATTGTGTTTCTGAAATAATATATTCTACTTCACTTAATCCACACCACAACTATCTTACACAAAACCGTAATAAACGGGCTTCACTACTCAAAATACAAATGTTTTTATCATTGGACTCTAACCCTCCGCCCACTGTTATGACTTACTTGATGACCCCTCAACAATATAATAAACATTGGATACATAAAAAGATACTTTTAATCACATCTTAAAAAATAATCGAGTAATTGTTTACGTGTTTCATTATAAGTTAAGTGAAGCTTTTCATAGATATCTTATACATATTGGGCAATTCGCCAGTTGATGTAAACGAAGACAATGACTTTCACAAGTTTCATACACCACCAAACTTGTGCTTAGTTTAATCCGAACTTTCACAATATTCAGACATTATATAGCATCTTCCTCCTTAGCCCAAATCGCCTCAACATTTCCTTTATTACATCCATTGAACCACTTGTGTTTGGCTAGCAAAGCATGGGGTCGAACCGCTGTGATCAAGGCTCGGGCAAAGAGCGGTTAAAGTGGACTCAAGAACTCCATGATCTGTTCGAAAAGGCAGTTAATCAGCTCGGTGGTCCGGATAGTAAGTGCATATATAGATGTTTGCTCATGCATGGTGCTAGCATGTAGATACATGTGACAAAACCTTGATTGTTGTTATTTCACAGGGGCTACACCAAAGGGCATATTGAAGGCCATGGGGATATCGGGACTTACTATATATCACGTTAAAAGTCACTTACAGGTTCGTTATATACTTATATTCAATGCCTTTGTTTTATTTTATTCTTAAGTAACACATACATATAAAATGACATGTTGTCTATTCTTATTGATTTTATGTCCGTATGATATGAATTTATCGTTATAATCTATGGATTAGGTTATGAATTCGAGTTTAATCTTTTGTTTATGTTATGCAGAAATACAGAATGTCGAAATTCATCCCCGAATCATCAAGAAGTAAGCTCCAAGAATTTCAATTTAACCTAAGAGAGTTCGATATTGTCTTAGTTTGAACACAATTACTATAATTGATTACTAATATGATTGTTAAATTAAGAGACGACAACAATGAGAACTAGGGTTTTGTTGGTCTTCAAAATCAGATCAAACATTTGAAATAGATGCTTCACTAGTCGAACCAATAAGACTAGATTTAATAAATGAGTGATGTCACAAGTATTTAATTTAAAAGTTAAAACACAAGCCGCTGAGGATCTATTCCAGAAAGTCTTATTCGATCTAATAGTACCACGTAAATTTAACAATATATATGTCAGTAGGGCCGTCTGGTACGATATGGTTCTGAAAACACTGGTTTTGCGTTGGATGGAAACCTTATTTTTGTATTTTGGAACTAATGTTTACATCCAACAAACAGGAGACAAGTTTGAGAAACGAAGCATATCGGAATATTTCCAAACTTTAGCGTAACAGCGTGAGTAATTTTATTACAGTGTAGATTAATCCATCATACAGTATGTCATTGGTAGCTCAATTTAAAGTAATACATCTGAAATTTATTTTGTTTCATATAATAAATGTTTTTTGTTAAAAAATTTTGCAGCGGCGCTCAGCTAAATGAAGCGTTACAAATGCAAATGGAAGTTCAAAAGAGATTGAATGATCAACTTGAGGTACACGACTTTTACACGTACTTATAATAATAATCAATATCTCTTATTAGTTTTCTTTCTTTTTTATTATCCCAACAAAAGAGATCGAAAATACATATAGTAAAATTCCACCGATAATAACAAGTTTAATAAAAGTGCACTAAAGTCAATTAATTTTTTGTCATCTAACAACCAAAATCACTCAAATTTATGGTGCAATTGCACCGATAGTAACCAAGTTTTGTTGTTATAAAATTCTTTTATAAACTTCAAATTTATTATATAATCAAATAAGTTAAATGAAAGATGTTTGAAACTTGTATGCCATACGGTAATTATTTTCAAGTATAATCAGATTTTTAGTCAATTGTTAACATAACAATTTCAAACTTCAATAAACAAGTTTCATGATTATTTCATATAAGTGGACCTAAAACGAATACAAATCAAGATACACACACATATCATTTTAATCAGTTAATATAAAAAAATTAATTTTAATGACAACGAAACATTTAATGAGAGTTTAGTACTTTCATTATCAAAAAGTACGCTTTTCTTTAGCACAATATAAAAACCGGATTATTATTTTTAATATTATTGAATAAAACAATAATCTAGCTTGGAAGCTTGTTATTTAATTTGAAACATTGTGGAGACTTTTGTGAGTTGTCACTTGTGAGTTTTATCAATAATAACTCGTGCCCATATAAGGTTTACACCCAACAAAGTCCCCCTTCTAATTACATAAATAGAAGTGGCAAGTGCAACATGTTTGCCTATAAATGAGTATGTTTGAGTTTCTATTTTTGCCATCAGCAAATCAAATCATTATAAATTGTGCAAGTAAGTGTAATCACATTTAATAGATAAGTTCTTGAAAAACACAGTAAAAGTTGTCAAAATTTGGCAACTTTATAACATTTTTCAAGGTAACAAAAAGTTTTGTGTTAAAGCTGAGTCTTTAACATTTCCCATTTGGGGTTTATGTAACAGGTACAGAAGAACTTGAAGCTGAAAATTGAAGCACAATCAAGGTTTCTTGAAAAACTCACAGAGGATCACAAATTCAGGACACATGTGACCAAAATCAACAAGTTGTCTCCAACATCTCTACCATCACTCTGCGATGTGTCTGAATCAATCATGAAGGACTTCGAATCCGATTCTGAAGTCGACACAAACGAGATGAGATGCAGACAAGATCATCAACGGTTCGCAAAGAGGCCAAGGGTTGACGAAGATGATCTTGCATCCACTCAAATGTTCAAACATCCTTCACTCAACACTCAAGCCATTCTCCTACCAAAAGCTGGTGATTCATTTCCTTCGCAAGACAACATGTTTCCATGGGGTTTAGCCTTTTGCCAATCGCCGCTGATTCCCACTTCATATAATTCTTTTGGATAGAATGAATGGTGCAATGTTTGTTCCTTCATCCGCAAGAATTTGTGCATGATGTATTGTAATGTACTTTAAATAATCTATCTTCTGGTCTATGTTAATAAGCATGAAATTCAACAAGTGTAACTTAATTACCTATCAAGATGTGGTGTTTTGGTACATGGCAAACACCGAAGGATCTAACAATGTTTATTTTGCCAGGTTAGAAAATCTGAGAGAGGTTGATTATAGCTTAATATTAAAGGTCGGGTCGATTGAGTACACAATAAAAAAAATAAAGCAAGTTAAGAAGTTGATTATAGCTTAATAGTAACTTCATCTTGTTGATTACAGAACAGCAGAATAATGGTGATTTTTTTGGTATTATTATTTGATTTACAACTTAGCAGTTAACTGTGAATAAGAGCTAATTGTTTATTGAGCTTCATTTATTCAATTTTTTTTATTTACATGACCTTAAATTATCCAAATTAATGATTTTATGTCTGCTAATTTTTTTATAATATATATTTAATTTATTAAAATATTAAAATTAAAAAGTAATTTTCTTAGGGTTCAATGTTAAAATTTTGTGAGAGTCAATCTTAAAATTTCTCGAGGGTGGTTGTTAAAATTACATGGGTTCATTGGAATTATATCGTATTAGGCTATTAATTTTTTCATGAAGTGCGGGTGACCCCCTACCCTTCCCATGATGACAAATCATTTTTAATAAGGAAAATCGTTTAAAAAAGAATTTTTGAATAAAAAATTATCAAAATAAACATTGACTTTAAGCTTTTGTGAAAATAAACATTTCCTGAAGGGGCCAACGAGAACAAGACAAAAAGACAAAGCCGGCTAGAAACGAGCCTCCAAAGGAAACCATGGAGAATACATAGGGTCTATGAGAGCTCCAAACAAAAAGAAACAAGTGTGTAGCAACATATCCTCACCCTTAGCGGCTGGCTATCCAAAGAAAAACATCATATGCTACAAGATGTAAACGGCTAAACTTAGTCGGTCAACAATGCACTGGCTAACCATAAACCGTCCAAACTCATTTCCAATCACAGACAAACATGTGTTAGAGTTGGCTCTCGATGAAATTCTAGCTCGAATATCTTCCGGCCAACCTGGTATATACGAGCCGGTGTTCAGTGGCTATGTTCTAGCTAGGAAAATATATTATAGCCATTTAGGCTCTTTGTCATTTGTCCTTGGCAGCAAACTTCTAGTCACTCAATTAATATTTTCCTACTAGTCTGTGATGGCAAACTTCTAGTCAGTATTAACTCTTATTCGGATATTATTAACTTGTTTGGCTATAATTATATTCTACCTAGTCGTGAAATGTAACTCTATTATATTCTACCATGTTAAAATGTTGACTGAATATGACTTTAATTTTAAATTAGGAATAAACCTAACATACCAAAATAAAAAAAATACGTCTCCACTTAGTGAGACTATTGTTCCGGTCTTTAGGGTGAATGACTAAGGAAAGGCTAGTAACACATGAAGTAAAATAGAATGCATCGTCATCATTGAATTTCAACTTTGAAGTCTTCAAAGTAAATCTATAGTTCAAATGCCATACATGTGCAAATAATAGCAAACGAATTGTTTAATGCATTCATAAATGTAGAGATGACAAATTCGCACATACATCATCGAGTGCATCTACTCAAATTAATTAATCCAAGAAGAGATTACCATACAAAAGAAATTGGGTGACAGATGTATGTCCCCTGGTTATAGACGCTTACAATAGTCAATACTATCACTTTAAAGCTTAATTTCTCATGTTGTAATTATGCAAGATAAAACGTGACTTGGTAAAATTTAGTGGAAATTTATGAAGGAAAGAACAAAACTTGGAAATCTTACTGAAGGCTCCACCTCACATAGGATTAGCCCTATAGTTTTGATTAGAGTTTTCGGGTTCCAATGGCCTGACAAAGCTTAGGTCTGCACAGCGCCTGTGGGACCGCGCTTTGCAATCTGAGTAAAATCTGATAACCTGACACTCAAAGCCTCTTTGTAGTTTAAGCAAATAAGATGAAAGCGACAACACAACCGTAGACATGCGACTGCACTTCCTCCTTACAAGGTCACACGTTATCATACCAAGCTTGCATCTGGCATTTGACAAACCTTAATTTTAGCATCTCTACTCCAATTATTGTGATTCTCTCTCAAGATTTACTTGAATTCCATTTTGGTTAATATTGAATCTAGTTATAGATTTATGTTCTAAATATTTTGTTATCGTAGTTCATTCTAGCTTAATTTCTTAGTTTACATTCATCATTTTGTCTTCATAATCATGATGCCTCATGTGATCATTTTAAATCGATGTCATGTGTTCGGTCAAAAATATTTATTAAAGGGTGTCTAATACCCTTAATAGTAAATGGTAAGAAAAATGTCGAATTCAAAATAAATCACAAGAAAGTATATTGCTTGATTGATATATTTTAGAAATAATTAAAATAACAAAATAAATGTTTAGATTTTTAACAATGTTGGGGAAAATTCAATCCACTTCAGGATTTACGGTTGGCAAAGTCATGTTTCCTTAGTTGAACCTATTGAAAAATCATTAACGGTGACTTACACATGATAAAATCTAAGTGACAATTATAGACTAAATCTTAAATGACTTTGTTTACACAATCGTGAACTTAAATTATGTAACCCTAATTCTAATAATTAATCACACAATAATTAAAGGAAATCAAAGTTACAGAAAACTAAAATAGGTTTAGACACAATCAAATTGTTTAAATAATCAAATAATGAACTCAATCTAGTAAAACTTAAAAGGTTCAATATCCAATCTCAAAACTCACTTACAAACTATGAAAAATAAAAACTAGCACAAGTTCATCCCTCGAAGTGAAACACAATTGATTTAGCATTGCATCATCACTGATTCTTCAAGATAAATGTAATTGATCATGTGAACCCGAATGAACTTGATGTTAGAAAGCTTTGGAGTGATGAAAGATGGCCATTTTTTCATCCTTGCTGGCAGTCTAAAGAGGTGTCTTTCATCTTAGGGTTAATCCTCATTTAAAACCTCTTAAAGTAGGTCAAAACCCAACAAAACACAGCACTCGACATCAATGTCGCCTCCTTCGTCAATTGTGCTGAAAGTTACTAACCAACCGTACTTATTGACAATACGGTGTTAATGTCACCTATACCGTCATGGTGCCACCCCCTACAACAATATTTATTTTCACTTGATACTTTTTGAGATCTTAATGTTGATAACTACGGGGCCGACACGAGGCTGTAACTACGGGGCGTTTCAACGATGCAAGCCCCTTACTTTTGACGGTAACGGCACTACTGCTGCTGCTTACTGGTGGGTGAGAGAGATGGAAGCTATTTTGAACATCAGCGAGTGTCGGGAGGATCAGAAAGTGAAGTTTGTTGCCCACTCTATTGTGGACTCGGATCTATGTTGGTGGGACAATATAGTCTAAGCTGATGGTAGTCGGGCAGTTGGGAGGATGAGATGGTCGGAGCTGAAGAGGTGGTGATTGAGGAGTTCTGTCCTCACAGAGAAATGGAAAAGGTGGAAAGGGAACTCCTGCAGCTAGAGGCAGGAACCATGGCACATCAAGAATACACCACCAAATTCAGTGAAATGGCATGGTTGGTGATGGATCAGGTGACGCCTCTGTCGTGAAAGATCAAGAGATACGTCTAGGGCTTGCCAGTAGATATCCACAAGCACATGATCGCTGCCCGGCCAAGCACGTTTAGGTCGGCGGTAGATTTGGCAGGTAGATTGTATGATGAGAGAACTGTGGTGGTGGCTGAAGCTAGCAAGAAAGTTGGTGGTGACCGGAATTGGAGTGGGAAAAGGTTTGCTCAAAGTGGTGCCCCGACGAGTAACAAGAAGGCATGGGTAGACGACCGACGTGTGGTCACATCTGGTGCAGGGTCGAAGAAGTGTGGTAGATGTGGAAAGGAGCATAGTGGAGAATGTAGGCTGGGATCGAACTTGTGCTTTAAATGTCGGAAAATGGGGCATATAGCAAAAGACTATCGTACGCTCCAGTGTTGTAATTGTGGCACGGAGGGCCATATGAGTAGAGACTGTAAGAAGCCGAGGGTTGAGGGTTTCGGGGTGAAGAAGACTGGAGGTGAAGGACCAAGGGCGAGCGCTGGAGCGTTTACGATGACGCAGGGGGAGGCTAGGACGGACCCTGATGTTGTGTCAGGTACGTTTCTAATAAACCAAACTTTAGCCTCTGTGTTATTTGATTATGGTGCCGGTAAAAGTTTTATTTCTGCTGCTTTCTATGCTAAACTTCTTGTTAATAGTAGGAGTGTTGATGCGCCCTTTGATGTAGAAACCGCCATAGGTAAGTCTACCAGGATTTCTGAGATGATAGAAGACTGTGACATGGAATTAGAAGGTCATAAGTTTCATGTTAGACCGTTCGTGATGACTTTAGGTGCTTTCGATGTAGTTCTTGGGATGGATTGGTTAGCGGACTACAAGGAGAACATTATGTGTTGCAAGAAGATGATTCGTTTGACAGCGCCTGACGGGAGTTCGGTAACGGTTTATGGGAATCAGGTCACGACAATCCCAAAAGTAATCTTAATGGCGATGGCGGGAAAATGCATGAGGAGTGGATGTAGTGCCTACTTGGCTTATGTAAAGGATGTGAATACGCCAACACCACAAGTGTCTAATGTATCGGTAGTGTGCGACTTTCCAGACGTGTTACCAGAAGACTTACCAGGAGTGCCTCCTGACCGTGAGATTGAGTTCCAGATTGACTTGATACTGGGTGCCCAACCGGTTGCCAAGGCACCGTATCGTTTGGCTCCGACTGAGATGAAAGAGTTGTTGGAGCAGTTGCAAGAGCTGCTTGATAAGGGGTTTTTTAGACTGAGTATCTCTCCTTGGGGTGCTCCGGTCTTATTCGTGAAGAAGAAAGACGGTAGTATGAGGATGTGTATTGACTACCGTGAGCTGAATATGTTGACGATAAAGAACCGATACCCCTTATCGAGAATTGATGATTTGTTTGACTAGCTTCAAGGTGTCAGTTGGTTTTCAAGGATAGACCTTCGATTTGGCTACCATTAGTTAAAGGTGAAAGAGCAGGATATTCCTAAAACAGCTTTTTGCACGCACTATGGACATTACGAGTTTCTTGTCATGTCTTTTGGTTTGACCAATGCGCCAGCTGCTTTTATGGATCTGATGAATCGAGTGTGTCGGACGATGTTGGATAAATCAGTGATTATGTTTATTGATGATAACTTGATTTATTCGAAGAGCGAGATAGAGCATGCCGGTCACATTCGGGAGGTTCTAGAGACGTTGAGAAAGGAGAAGTTGTATGCCAAGTTCTCCAAGTGCGTATTTTGGTTGCACGAAGTTCAGTTCTTAGGTCACGTGGTGAATCCCGAGGGGATTATGGTGGACCCGGCAAAGGTGGAGGCAGTGATGCAATGGAAGTCACCAAAGACGCCATTCGAGATTCGTAGTTTCTTGGGTTTGGCGGGCTACTACAGAAGATTCTTTCAACACTTCTCTAAGATCACTTCTCCACTAACCAAGTTGACCCGGAAAGATGTAATGTTTGTATGGGGTCAAGCTCAAGACAAGGCGTTCGAGGAATTGAAAGCGAGGTTATATCAAGCTCCTGTTTTTGTCATTACCTGATAGAAGTGAAGATCTGGTGATTTATTTTGATGCTTCCTACTCGGGGTTGGGGCGTGTGTTAATGCAGAGAGGGAAGGTTATAGCCTATGCATCTCGAAAGTTGAAGGTTCATGAGGTCAATTATCCTACTCATGACTTGGAGCTAGCAGTCGTGGTCTTTGCGTTAAAGATTTGGAGGCACTATCTTTACGGGACAAAGTGCACCATATTCACTGACCACAAGAGCCTGAAGTACTTCTTTGAGCAGAAGGACTTGAACATAAGGCAAAGGATATGGTTAGAGCTTATAAAAGATTATGATTTGTGATCCACTATCATCCGGGCAAAGCCAATGTGGTGGCGGATGCCCTTAGCCGAAAAGAGAGGCCTGAGCCGATTCGGGTGAAAGCATACCAATTGATCATGACCTATGATGTGTTGAAGCAAGTTAAATAGTTTCAAGATGAGGCATTGAAAGAAGATCATCTTAACTCTGAAAGAATGAGAGGTCTGGTTGTGGAATTGGGTGAAAACACGCTTGGTGTTAAAACCCGATTCGGATGGATGTGGATTCCTTGTTTTGGAGATCTACGCATGAAGATCGTGGATGAAGCTCACAAGACTCAATACTCTATTCATCCCGGTGCTACAAAGATGTACTAAGACATGAAGAAAGATTATTGGTGGCCGGGTATGAAGCGTGACGTAGTGGAGTATGTGAGTAAGTGCCTTACTTGTTTACAAGTGAAGGCCGAGCACCAAAAGCCATATGGGAAGATCCAACATTTGGATATACCGGAATGGAAGTGGGAGCACATCACCATGGAATTCATTACGAAGCTACCACATACGCCGAAAGGGTATGATGCCATATAGGTGATAGTTGACCGTTTGACGAAGAGTGCTCACTTCCTACCAATCCATGAGACATATTCATCCGAGAGGTTGGCGGATTTATTCATCAAGGAAATTGTAACTTGTCATGATGTGCCGGTGTCTATTCTGTCTGATCGTGACACCCGGTTTAGATCTAAATTTTGGAAGAAATTCCATGATGCAATGTGGACGATGTTACATATTAGCATGGCTTATCATCCCCAAATGGATGGTCAGTCAGAAAGGACCATTCAGACATTGGAGGATATGCTTCAGGCATGTGTTATCGATTTTGGAGGAAGTTAGGATGACCACTTACCATTAGCTGGGTTCTCATAAAAGATTAGTTATCATGCCAGCATTGGTATGCCTTCTTATGAGATGCTATATGGTAGGAGATGCAGAACACCTGTCTGTTAGGATGATATTGGTCAGAAAGGGTTAGGAAGCGTCGAGGTGATCAAGGCTATGACTGAGAAGCTTTAAAAGATCATGGCCTTCATAAAGACAGCCAAACATAGGCAGAAGTCGTATGCTGATAAACGACGTAGGCTGATTGAGTTCCAGGTGGGTGACAGGGTTATGTTGAAAGTCTCACCTTGGAAAGGTATCATTCGGTTCAGAAAGCGGGGCAAGTTGAGCCCGAGATACATAGGGCCTTTCCGAATCATTGCTAGAGTAGGAGAGGTGGCCTATAGATTGGAGTTACTAGATGAGTTAAGTGAAATTCTTCCGACATTCAACGTATCTCATCTGAGGAAATGTTTGGCAGATGAAGATATGGTTGTACCATGGGAAGACATCGAGGTGGACGAACGGCTCAGTTATATAGAGCAACCGGTGGCAATCATCGACCGTAAAGAGAAAAGATTGAGGAATAAAATGGTCCTACTTGAGCGCATATAGTAGAAGCACAGAACTGGATCCGAGTCTACGTGGGATACTGAAGAAGAGACGAGTCAGCATTACCCACGTCTGTTCGAGGAATAACGGGTTTCGGGGACGAAACCTATTTAAGGGGGGTGGACTTGTAATGCTCGGTTATTTCCCTTGAAGCCAAAGAAAGAAGAAAAAGAGAAAGAAAAGAATTAAAACCCAAAGTCGAGGGACCAAACTTTCCAAAACGGGAGAAGGTTTGGAAGAGTGGGGGATTAAGAAGGGAGGGAAGCCAACTCTCCTTCCCCACACATACAAAATTCGGCCAAAGAGAGAAGAGAGGGAGAAAAGAGGTTTCAAGCTTCGGTTTTGTGGATTCAAGCGTGAAAGTTAAGGTGTAGCGGGTTGGGTTGAAGCTCTACTCGACGTGATTGTTTGTGTGAGATCTAGGACCCCTCTTTTACTCATTTTCAATTGATTTGGGGCTGGAACACATAATAAAACCTGTTTTTTTGAAATGTGTGTGTTGAACCTGTATGTATGTGTATGTGTATGATGCGAGTGGGGTTTGATTTCGGGCTTGTGTGTGCTTGAAAGGTGTTTTGGTATGTGTTTCTAAGGTTTAGGATGGTTGATTTGGGCTTAAAACAGGTTTGAGGGAGCTTGGAGGCCGAAAAGTGCAGATTGGGTTTGGGAAGAACTACATTCTGCATCAGCTAGGGCTATGCGACCGAATGGCATGCGACTGAGGTTTATTCACATGCGCATCGTGCGACTGGGGTCCATACGCATGTGAGTCGTGCGATTCAGGTTCAATCGCATGGGAGTCATGCGACTGAGGGTCCATACGCCTAGGTACTCATCCGCATTGGGTTCATTCGCCCATAATGACCATCAGCATAGGTCCATCCGCATAGTGACTATCTGCATAGGTCCATCCGCATAGTGACCATTCGCATAGGATTCATCCGCATTTGGTCCATTCGCATAGGATCCATCCGCTTTGAGTCCATTCGCCTAGTGTTCAGTAGCCTGGGAGGCCATGCGACAGAAAGGTGCCCATACGCCCAAGTAGGGCTTCTGCCCCCCAACGAGCATAGTTTAACTTTCTGACTTTCGGGGAGATGCTTAAAGGTAGGCTTTGAGTTGGGAGGTTCCCACGGGTTCATGTAAGATGACTTTTGAGGTCATAGGCGTTATGATGGGCATGCATGATGTATGATGTTGTATGTTTATGCATAGAGATGATGTATGATGATGTATGTTATGTATTTATGATGGTGCCATGTATGGTGATGATGTATGTTTATGTTGATGTTCCTTTTTATTGTATGATATTTTCCCATGGCTTTACGTTGAATGTAAATGAATGAAATGAAATTATTATGTAATGTAAAGTGGAAGATAATGAAGGAGGAACATGATGAATGAATGCATGTATTAATGAATAAACGAAGAAAAGATGTAAGTCTTGCAAGCCTTGTATGTCGAGACACGCCCCAATGTAGGGTGTTAGCCCAACGGTGTGTGGGTTCGCTACCTCAGAAGGATGCACATCGGGGTCCGTTTTTATGACCAACCATTTGTATAGAACCTTTGTCGCTTACCCTAGATATTGTGGCCAGGCTGCTGTGTGCCATGACGGAAGGTCTATTATAGACTTCGGCCTAGTATCCGCTTTATGCATGACGGTGGGGTAAAGTTCATGGTTTTGATGGAATGAAATGAAGTAATGATGAACGTATGAATAAAAGTAAGAAAGTAAGAATGAATGAGAATGAAAGTAATTAAAGTGAATGGTAATGACGCACGATGAATGAAAGAAAGTATGAACGAATGATGAAGATAATAATGATATTATCTATGTGTACGTATGATGTGTGATCACATGCAAAAGTAAAGAACCGTTTTAACGAATGATAAAGTACATTTTATTATAAAACTAGAACTCAATCAGCAACACCAACTTTTATGTGTTTCTAGTTGGCAGGTAATGTTGCTAAGGATGGCACGGGACGGCTACTCAGCTCTTTTGGATGGCATCCATTTTTATAATGTTTTTATGATGTAATGCAATATGTATTTTGTAACTTGATAACGATGTATTGTTTTTGCAAAAGCTTTATAATGAAATGAGATGTCTATTTTAATGATTCCGCTGCAATGTTTTTCTTTAATTTAATGAAAATATATATTTTATGTGCAATGATTGACCAGCTGTAAGCGTCCTGGGAATGGGGTCTTACACGAATCAATAGTTATGTTTAGGTAATCTTGTTCATCATTCTCACACGTGTTAGTAGGTACAAGTTTGAAGGATTTTGAACCAAGATGATAATCCTTAATTAATTGATATTTTATCAAATTATTTTAGTCATTATCTATTTACCTTAATTACTATCATGATCATCTCACACCTACATTAACATCTAGACATTTCTAACGGACCACCACGAGCATCATTGGTGGTCTACCATGAGGCTAGCTGCCAAATCAATATACGTATCGTCCCCCTTTGTGTTAAAAGATTCATAGCGGACCGCCACCACTGAGTATAATGGTCTACACAAATCAAACACTCTATTGAGTTAACTTTGGCCCATGTGTCATATCACATCTCGACGGAAGTATGAAATGCTTGGGTTTGACTATTTAGTTCAAAACACATTGATTACAAACTAAATTACAACACATATATAATAAGTAATACATCATAACATTACCATAGGTAATAAAAGTTTGGATTACATTACAACTAGCATTTCAAAATCATAACCCTATTATAAAAAGTTATGTTAACTGCTACATCTTCAGTATTAATGGAAGTGAGCATCAACCGTTAAACTAAGATCATATATGTTTATAGTTAATCTAACATAAGTTCTTCTCATTACCTCGCCCCATCCATTATACACATCAAACGAAAATACAATACTGTTAGTGAATTTGAATACCTGAAAAAGCATCTTCAAATAGTCAACATAATGTTGGTGAGAATATATGTTTAATTTCTAAACAAAATATATATTTTGGTGCAATATAAATAAGATTACAACCAAACTTACTTAGAAGCCAGGTGATGTATAACTGTCACAAATATAAATTATAAAATCAGATAATATTGCATCACAACACTCATCCTTTTGGTGCAGGAAATACTTTCCTAAGTAGCGCTACCTATTTCAGACAGCTACTTATCTAAACTAATGGTTGTAGCATAAGGCATAATGACAAAAATCTCAAAAATTCTTATATATTAGCATCAGTCTCAAAACCAGTATAAATCTTATTACTTTAATGGCTTTTAGCACTTTTAAATAATAATTTTGAAACAGTAGTTACATTTATTCATATATCACCAAAATTTGATAGTATAAACATCTAAAAATTTAGATTAATATGTAAAAATATTAACTAATAAATATTTGCAGTTAATTTCTAGAAATTTTACAAATTGAAAAAATTCAACAGAAATATCTATGGATTTTCTAATTTTACCAAAATTTATCAAGATCTATATTCTGAAATCTATATTATCTCATAAATTTTTAGTTTATTAAATCATAATAGTCGATTTTCAATAATTTTTATTATTTTTACATAAATTAGTATAAATAGTTAATTACCTCTAAAAATTCTAAATATTTCACACACTTTTCTATTAATAGTACCATAATTTATGCAATTTTTTGTAATTTATCTCTCTTTCTTGCTATTTCTTTTTATTTTCTAATTACAGAGGGTTCTAAATTATATAACTCAGTTATATATATAAATTAAATCCTGAATTTTATCCATAAATTCCTATAAAATATAAGATTCATCATATAATTTTTTCAGGTCTTTACCAGATTCGGAGCTTTCATGTGATAATTACCTTTTATTACATTGAATAAATTATATAAATTAATTTACTTATTATTATTACATCAAAACTTATAGAATGCTATTTTTAATATCTTCTAATAGGTTTCTAATTTTATTCCCACAATCACAGTCATTTAAGTATTTAGTTCAATTTATCATGAATATTAAGGTTTTTGAACTTTTATTTGAAATCTTTTTGTAAAACCCTTTGTTTATAAAGAGCTTTCTAGTTTTGGAACCTTTATTCCTACTAATTTTTAAAAGAAAATCATATGTGATGTGGTTTTATGATTATTCTTGGTGATTTATTTTCTAAGAGTGAGCTTATGTAGATACATGTGTACCTAGTTTAGGAGCTTAAATGTAAAATGTCTTTCATGTCTTACGTATATGTAACAGAATGGGTATGAATGAAATGTAATGTGTTGGTGATACTTATAATGTTTAATATTTCATTGTTTATTGTGTGATAACGCATATTGAACTAACTATATAGGTTTGTGATTGTTTACATAGTTCTTAGTCAATAATGATTGAGAAACATGCTTAAACTTAATTTTGTGAAGTTCTTATACGAATGGACCATGCTAATGGACCATACTCATGAATAGTTCATGCTAATGAACGAGTCGCACGACTGAACCAGGAGACTAGATCAGTCGCACAATTGTGAAATGAGATTGACTCAGTCGCACAATTGGACCTTCAGTCGTGCGGATGGATCAACCGCATGCTTCAGTCGTACGACTAAACCATGCAAATGGCTCAGTCGCTTGAATGGAAATTCCTAACCTATAAATACCACTTAATTCGTGGAAAAACGTAACATTCGAATCCCTACGCACTAAATCGTATCCTAGCCGTCTAGAGACCTAAGAAAACCTGTTCCAAGTTCATATATCGTAGTAAATCATCTTACAATTGTTTTTAACGTTTTGATTCATTCTTAGATCGATTATACTTGCGTTCGCACTGATTGGATCGCCAATCAAATAGGATTCCACACCATTTGGTTTGGTATACACGTAAATCAGTTAGTACTCCGTACCAAAATGGTCCTAACAAGTGGTACCAGATCTTCAGCCTTGATTTGCGTGTGATTCAATCGATTATGATATAAAAATCGTGTTTTTCACTCAAAAACTCAATCTTTTTGTGTCAAACAGTGTTTTTGACTTCTCCAGGTCTAAAAGTTAATGTTTTTTGGCATACGACAATTAGGGTTAGTGAGAAATTCGTGTTTTTGCATCAAAGTGTTCAAAACCGACGTTTTTGAAAAAACAGCAGCCTCCAGTCGTACGATTGACTCAATCGCACGACTGAACCCATTCGCACCACTCATACGCACGATTAGTTCATTCGTTCATCCATTCGCACGACTGAAGATCCTTATTCCTTTTGTTCATTCGCACCTGTCCAATCGCCCGATTGAACCATCCATATCAGTTCAGTCGCACGATTGAACCATCCGCATTGTTCAATCACATGAATAGCCCAATCGCACTCTTTCATTCACACAAGTACAACAATTTTGTTCTAACAACCAAAATAAATAGAAATGGAAGATCAGTACTCAGCGTTCACTGCAGGTAGGGATCCACGGATCCAGAATCTATTGCTTCTGGGAAATGAAGTGGGGAATCATAATAAGCCTCCTAAGCTCATAACGTTAGATGATTACCTATAATGGAAGCAAAGGTTCGAGATATACCTAAATGGAGTAGATCCTAATCTGTGGGAATCAATTGAGACAAGGTATAGCATGCCAGTTGGTGTAGATGGAGTTAAACTTACCTTAGGCGGCATGATTGATGGGCAAAAGGTAAAGTACAATGCAGAGAAGAAGGTGTATGCTCTGTTAACTCAGTCAATTCCTAAGGATATATTCCATCATTTTTCTAAGACAAGCAAGCAAAGAAGCTATGGGATGCTCTGGAAAAGCGATATGACGAGAATGCTTCGTTAAAATCTCTAAAGGCTAAGGCTTTGAAGAAGGAGTTCGATAACTTCTCGTCAATGGGTAAGGAGAGTTTGGATGACGTTATAGACCGCTTCTACCACTAAATGAGTGAGCTGCACACTCATGGGGTTGTTACTTCCATGGAAGACAAGGGGTCGAATTTCGCAGAAAAGTGGGTTCATTTGTGTCAAACCTCAGACAAAATGATATGCTGGCGAAGTTGGATATCAACGATTTCATTCTGAAGCTGAGAGAGGAAGAGTTGAGGATGAAGTACATGTCTCAAAAATCATCACATGTGTTGGACCAAAAGAACCAATGAGCCTGATCAGAGAAACCTCTAAGTCCCACAGACATCACAACAACTGCTGAAGACTTGATCAGCTGTTTGACAAAGTCTGAAGACTTCAACAGCTAAAGACTAAAGTATTGAAGACTTCAACAGCTGAAGACCAAAGTCTGAAGATCAACAGCTGAAGACTAAAGTACTGAAGACTTCAACAGCTGAAGACCAAAGTCTGAAGATCAACAGCTGAAGACTAAAGTACTGAAGACTTCAACAGCTGAAGACCAAAGTTTGAAGATCAATAGCTGAAGACTAAAGTACTGAAGATCAATAGCTGAAGTACAAAGACTAAAGACATCAGCTGATGACAACAGCTGAAGTTCAAGTACAAGTACTGAAGCCTTCAGAGTTTGTTACAACAGCTGAAGAAGCATTCTTCAGTTGTTGTGATGGTTTCCTTTCAGTAGTTTTCTTTTTTGTTTCAGTATTTGTAAAACGACTGAAGAGCATGTTCTTCAGTCATTGTAGTTTCAGTAGTTTTCTTTTTAGTAGTTGTAATGACAGTTACACTTAGTATTTTTGTAAGAAGATGTCAGCTGTTTTGACATCTTCAGTAGTTGTGTTAACTTTTAGTAGTCTGAATAATTCTGTTAGATGTCACTATCAAATGACATCAGCAGACGTCATATCTCCTATATAAGGAATGTTCCACCACGACATTCTTATATAAGGGATGATTGACCTGATTGTAAGGGTGACATTCTGCCACCACGAAAGAGCGTATTGAATGAAATCTTTGATTTGTAGAATTCTTTCTATAATTGTTTGCTCTTACTTTGAATATCAACTGTATTCTTGTGAATTGTCTAATTCTTTGTTTGATTTCCGCTGCAATACTCTCTAATCAATCAAACGTAGATCACTGATCCTAACATATGGTATCAGAGCTGGTTAATCATTGATCAATCTAACAATTGATCATTGAAACTGCTAAATCTGTTAAAACTTAATTGATTTTGGTTGAATCTGAGAATGACTACTCCTTCTAATGACCCTCACAATACCGGTACTTCAACCAAGCCTCCGATGCTGGTTAGGACTGAGTATAACATATGGCAACGAAGAATGCTTCATCACTTGTCTGTTAACAGTTCAGGTTATTAGACATCGGTGGTACATGGTCCACATAAGCCTATGGTGAACAATCCAGAAACCAATCAAATGGTTCCGAAGAAGAAGGAAAAATACTCAGATGAAGATCGGAAACTGTTTGAGATTGATGCTAAAGCCCATGGAATTCTGGCCATGGCACTGCCAAATGAAATCTATTCAGGGCTTATGCATCATGAAACTGCTCATGACCTCTGGAATGCACTGAAGGAACAATTAGGTGGAACTGATGAGGTCTTAGCAAACAACAGAGAAATCCTTGCCCAACAATATGAAACATTCTCTTGTAGGAAGGGTGAGATACTGACTCAACAGTTTGAGTGTTTTTCCAGTTTGATCTCTGAGCTAAAAATGGTCAAACATGAATATACCAATAGCCAGATGAACAACAGATTCCTTAGATCACTGCCTGAGAGATGGGACACATACAATATTGTCCTACGCTCCAGTGCAAATCTGGATAAACTATCTCTCACCCAACTTCATGGGAAACTGCTTACATTTGAGAGAGAGATAGAGCAGAAAAGGAAACTGGCATCATCAGGAAAGTTCACTGATGACTTTGTACCAGGGAAAACTGCCTTGGTTGGTCATGAGTCAGAATATGCTGCATCTGAAAGTAATTATGATGAGCATATAGATTTCTCTTCAAACAGTTCAGATCATGCATTTGTTGGTGTTGATAGTCACTCAGGCTGTAATAGTGACAATTTATGTTTTATCATGGATGATTTGAAAGGAATAGCTGATGATGATCTAGAAGAGATGGATATTCTGAGCCAAATGGCCTTGATTAATATTAGATCTCAGAAGTTCTACAAGAGGACTGGCAGGAAATTTCCAGGACTCTCTGGCAAAACCAAAGTTGGTTTTGACAAGAGTAAGTTGAGGTGTCACAAAAATCTAAAGGCTTGGACACTTTGCAAGAGAGTGTAGATCATCTGGATCTAACTCCTCTGCACCCTTTGTGACTTTTCCAAGCACTAGTCCACAAAACAGGGGGCAACATTCTGCTAGTTCTGGTCATCATTCACAACCTGCTTCGCCTGCATATTTTGTCCCTCAGGGTCCAATGTCAAATCCGTATCCCTGCTATTACATGCCTCAGCCAAATCCAGTTCAAGTTCCTACTGCACAACAACCACAAGCATTACCTGAGCCTCTACCATCTCAATCACAACATCATCACAGCTTTTTCACCCCTGGTAATGTTGACCGGAGCAGTTTACCAGATGATCTCTCTGGTACTAAGCAATTATTTACTGGTGATGGTCAACATGGTGGTGAACATCCTTTTAGGAATCTAGCTCTCATGGCCCTGAATCTACTGAGGGTTCATGCTCCAATGCATCTTCTTCACAGGTACTCAGGTATCCTCTAAGGCTAAGGCCAAGCTTTGTTTTGAATCTTTCATAGATGCATTTGTCTCTATTAGAGAAGCAAATGTAGCTGTAATTAATCAAAATCTAGAGCTTGAGCAAACTATTTCCAAAAGAAAAGCTGAATATGAGTCTGTCCTTAAGGACAACGATGATGAGATTTATAAGCTTAAATGCCAATTAAATGATGAAAAGGCTAAGCTAGAGGTCATTCTTGAGAACCATAAGGAACTCAAAGAAAAACTTGCAGTTACCCAAGTTGAGTGTGACCGCTGGGTGTCATCCTGCAAGGGATTTGAAATGCTGCTCAGTAAGCAATATGCTTCTCGAATGTTAAGTTTGGAATTGGTTATAACCATATTGCACCTCCAACAGATTTTACTCCAAAACCAATAGTAAAATTGAAAGTGAAAGCAATCTCCAAACGACATTATCATGTGCATCATCCATAAGTGATCTCCCAAAATCACAAGATGAAATAAGGGTTGATACCTCAGCAAGTCAATTGGCTGATGGGTTAACTACTGATAAGCACATGAAGCTGAGTATTTCAGATGTTGTTCCTCAAAGTAACTTAAGTACTGAAGGGCAAGTTACAACAACTGAAAAGCATTTCAAATCAGCTGAAATAAATGGATTAACAACTGCTGACAATAACAGCTGAAGAACAACTCTTCAGTTGTTACAGATTCTTCAGTACTTAACAAAATCAACTCTTCAGTTGTTACAGATTCTTCAGTACTGAACAACATTACTCAAAGGAGGAAAGTACTGAAGAGCACACCTTCAGTAGTTTCCACATCAACAGTTGATCAATCCAAGATGAAGAATAAGCCATGTGAAATATGTGGTAAATTCAATCATCTTTCTGATGAATGTTGGTACAGAAAGGGTTCCAAACTCAACAGAGATAAGTTCATTAAAATGCAGATGGATGAAATGAAAACTGAGTTTGAGACTAAGTTTGTACCGCAATCATTCCATTGTGATAAACCCAAGCCTTCAACCAAATTCAAAAAGAAGGATAAGGTTCATCACAAAACAGCTGATGGTGCTCCTCATGATAAACATCAGACTAAGTCTGTTAATTTTAAGGAGGAAATGGTGGATCACAAGAACTCATCAAACACAAGTACTGATATGTCACAAGAGCTGAAAGCTTTGGCTACAAATCAGACACAACTTGTTATGATGTTCAATATTTGTTGGGGAGAGTTAACCAATTAGATGCACCTGTGATCAAATCACTGAAAAGGCATTCCAAGCCAAATCCAAGGAATCCATTTCAGCACCATCTCCTTCTTCAGCTGTTAATCATAAGAAACAAGTTATGATTGCATCTGTTGATGAAAACAGACCCAAAACCAAAAAGGTTTGGGTCTCAAAATCTAACTAGTTTTCTTTTATGCAGGGTTCTTCAACATGCCAAAGGAGCATCTGGTATGTGGACAGTGGAGGATCTATGCATATGACTGGGAGCAGTTCTCTTCTTAATGACTACTCTCAAGGAAAGAAGGGATTTGCTTCATTCGGAAATGATGCCAGAGGTTACATCATTGGGAAAGGATATGTGTCTAATGGAAAAATCCGGTTTGATGATGTCAACCATGTGGAGAATCTCAAGTATAATCTGCTGAGTGTCAGTCAGATGTGTGATAAAGGGCATGTTGCCTTTTCACAAGCCAGAACTGCAGGATTCTGTCTTCCCAAGTTCTGAGGCTGATTGACAAGGTAATGGATGAACATACTCTCCTGAATTCCAACAGGATTGGAAGAGTGTATGCCTTGGATTTGTCAAAGAAGATTGATTTGAAGGGTCATCCATGCCTGTTCTCCAAAGCCTCTCTTCAGGAATCTAAACTATAGCATAGAAGGCTGGGTCATGTCAATCTCAGAATCATGAATCAGCTGATCCACAATCGTTTAGTGAGAGGTTTATCACAAAGGAGTTCCACTGTGATGAAGCCTGCACTGCTTGTTTGAAAGGAAAACAACACAAAGTCTCATTCCCTCCCATTGAAGAACCTAAGTCCACTGCCTGCTTGTAGTTACTGCACATGGATCTATTTGGTCCTGTGAGAGTGATGAGCATGGCAAAGAAGAAATACTATCTGGTAATTGTGGATGATTACTCCAGATTCGTATGGACTTTCTTTCTACATTCAAAGGATGAGGTTGCTCAGAAGATTACAAACTTTGTGATGTATGTTGAGAAGTAGTATTCCCTATCAATCAAGTGTATAAGGAGTGACAATGGTACTGAATTTAGAAACCATACACTTGATGATTTTTATCTTTCAAAAGGAATCAAAAGGCAGTTTAGCATCCCAAGGACTCCAGAACAAAATGGAGTAGTGGAGAGAAAGAACATGACTTTAATTAAAGCTGCAAGGTCCATGTTGGCTGACTCTGGTTTGCCTTTGACCTTTTGGGCTGAAGCTGTCAATACAGCTTGCTATGTGTTAGTAAATCAGAGGTTGATGAAGACTCCATATGAAGCTCTACATCATTTGGCTCCTTTGATTTCATTCTTTAGAGCCTTTGGATGTCCTTGTTTCATTCTCAACACAAAGGGTCAACTCCACAAATTTGATCCTAAGGTGGATGCAGGGTATTTTGTAGGTTATTCATCCACTTGCAAGGCTTACAGAGTCTTCAACTGCAGAACAAAGATAGTTGAAGAAACCTTGCATGTGAAATTCAATGAATCTCCTAAGGATAAAATTCCACAAAACCCTGTGGAGTTGTTTGATCTGGACATACTACAATATGCTCCTTATCAAACTCCAGCTGTTGCAGATCATGTGGATAAATCATCTTCTGCAGCAAGTCTTCCACCTGGTGGTACTGAAGATGATGATGATATTAGTACTCACCTTTTCAAGTTTAGTGACCAACTGCCTGAGTCTGCTAAACTTGATGTTCCTGTACCTTCAGCAGCTCCATCCACAACAAATGCTGATGAGATTTCTGATTCCTCTACATCGTTTTGCCATCTAATACTTGGTTTCAAGAATCTGAATCAACATCTGCTGATGCTGAACCGGCTACAAACACTTGCACTGATCATATTGTGCGCCAAGAGCTGAAGAATCACCCCATGTCTCAAATCATTGGTGGTATCAATGTTGGCGTCTCAACTAGAAGTCAATTGTCTAACTTGTGCTTCTATGCTCTCTTCATCAGTCAGCAAGAGCCAAAGAACTATCATGTTGCTTTGAGAGACAATGGATGGGTGGAAGCCATGCAGCTTGAGCTACTTCAGTTCAAGAAATAGCAAGTGTGGGAACTGGTTCCTCTACCCCCAGGTAAGTGTGCAATAGGCACTAAATGGGTGTTTAGGAACAAAATAGATGAAAATGGGATTATTGTTAAGAACAAGGCCAGACTGGTTGTTTAGGGGTTTTCACAAGAAGAAGGTATTGATTATGATGAGACCTTTGCCCCTGTAGCCAGACTGGAGGCAATTAGATTGTTCTTAGCCTATGCTGCATTTCACAATTTTAAAGTTTTTCAAATGGATGTTAAAAGTGCATTTTTATATGGTAAAATAAAAGAAGAGGTTTATGTGTGTCAACCACCAGGTTTTGAGGATAATAAACATCCAGATTGGGTATACAAGCTTGATAAGGCTCTTTATGGGTTGAAACAAGCTCCTAGAGCCTGGTATGAGACATTATCAAATTTTCTTCTTCAAAATAATTTCACTAGAGGCTCCATAGATAAAACATTATTCATTAAGAAGGTGGATCAACATAAGTTACTTGTTCAAATTTATGTTGATGATATTATTTTTGCATCCTCTGATCCCCAGTTCTGTGATGACTTTACCAATTTAATGCATAAGAAGTTTGAAATGACTGCAATGGGAGAATTACAGTTCTTTCTAGGATTGCAAATCAAACAAAAGGCTGATGGGACTTTCATTCATCAGTCTAAATATACAAAAGATCTTTTGAATAAGTTTGATTTACAAAATGGTAAGCCCTGTTCTACTCCCATGTGCAACACCACACAACTGGATGCAGATCAAAAAGGTAAGGCTGTTGATGAAACACTTTACAAATGTATGATTGGGTCCTTGATGTACTTAACAGCTTCTAGACCAGATATCATGTTTGCAACGTGTGTTTGTGCTAGATTTCAGGCTCCTCCTAAAGAGTCTCACTTGATTACAGTCAAAAGGATCTTTAGATATCTGCAAGGTACACAATCTCTAGGGTTATGGTATTCCACTGGGCATTCTTGGAAATTGGTTGCTTTTTTTGATAGTGACTATGCAGGGTGTAAGTTAACCAGAAAGTCAACTTCTGGTGGATGTCAATTTCTAGGCAACTGTTTGATTTCTTGGCAGAGTAAGAAACAAACATCTGTTGCTACATCCACTGCTGAAGCAGAGTACATTGCTGCTGCAAGCTGTACTTCTCAGGTACTCTGGCTTCAGAACCAACTTTTGGATTATGGCATTACAGAGACTAAGACTCCATTATTAATGGATAGTGCTTCAGCTCTGTGCATTGTCAAAAATCCAGTCTAGCACTCTAGGACCAAACATATAGAGATCAGACATCATTTTATTAGGGATTGTTTTGAAAAATGTTTGATTGATCCTAAGTTTGTGCCTAGTGCTGATTAGCTTGCAGATATTTTTACTAAGCCTTTGAATAGTTCAACTTTCCACAACCTAGTGTTACGGCTTGGTGTGCTGCAGCTAGAATAAGTGATAACTACTGATGACCTCAGTAAATAACTACTGATGATCATTTGTAACCATATCACAAATAAGTACTGATTCCGTTACAAGCACTGATACAGTCATAACTACTGATATAAGTACAAACAGATAAGTACTGATGTCCTATGAAACAACTGAAAAACAGCCAAAAAGACTGATGAGTAAGTGTTGAGGACAGTATGAAACAGCTGAAAAGCTATGAATTGATGAAAACTAATGATGAGAATTTTCTCTTCAGTTGTTTCTAAAACTGCTGCTTCATCTTAAACAACTGATGACAAAACCATGTCTTTAGTAGTTTCACAACTACTGATGACTAACACCACGTCGTCAGCTGTTTACAACAAATGATGACAAAACCATGTCTTTAGTAGTTTAAAACTACTGATGACTAACACCAAGTTATCAGTTGTTTCCAACATCTGAAGCTGAAACCATGGTCTTCAGTAGTTTTATAACTACTAATGCCTAAAACCAAGACTTCAGTTGTTTCAACCTCTAAGGTTAATACCACGTCATCAGTCGTTTAAAACTACTGATGACTCATACCAAACCTTCAGTTGCTTTATAACCCATACCCTATAAATACCTTATCTTACAGAGCTTCATCATGTCAAACCTAACGTTCAAAAACTCAGAACCTTCTCTCACATCAATGGCGAACATGAAGCTTAAACCACGACACAACTGTGTTGCTTACCTTACCAAATCACCCTTCTGGACAAAGTTTGATAATGCCATTGATCTAATGATCAACTCTCCATACAAAATGGCTTTCCTTCTAAATCCTACCATTCATGCCGAATCCCTCCATCAGTTCTGGACGAACGTCACCCTCATCACTGGGGAGAATGACACCGACTCTCTCCAGTCGTTCGTCAACAACCGCCAGGTGGTCATCACTCCAGAAATCCTTCGCCAAACCCTACAACTGGATGATGCCACTTTCCCCACTGGGTATCTAAAGGGCACCACTGATCTATCATTTGCCCAACATGGATACCAGGGTAACCTTAGTGCTTCTACCATCCTGAAGAAGCATTTCCATGATGCGGAACGACTAATTTTTCATATGGTGAATGTATGCTTAGCCCCTAAGACTTCTTCTTGGGATCAAATTTTGACGAGGTGGCAACATGTATTATTCTCTATCCTTTACCAACAAAGCTTAAATTTTTCTGAAATATTATTTCTTGAACTCAAGGATATGGCCTCCAACCGTATAGCTAACCGATGGATATTATATCCTCGGTTCCTAATGGCCATTATAGTAAACCAGCTGAACGCTGAGGGACGTGTTGGCCTTGGAGTCCCTGCCATGGCTGTATTGCCTGAAGTATACTCCAGGCACAACTTAGACCAGTCACTCAAACTGGCTGCCAAACTGCGAAAACCCACGCAGCTGGAACCCACAGCCACCACCTCCAAATCCATTGTCCCCACCAAACCCAAACACAAGAAAGCCAAAAAGGCTACTCAGGGAAATGAGTCCCCTGAGGATGCCCCTGCAACACAAACGCAGGTTATATCTACTGGTAATAACCCCCCAGTAGATACACGTACTCACTCACCCTCAACCGCTCAGGTTTCCTCTCAACAGGAGCCTGTAGCAACCACCTCTGGGGCACCTATACATCTGGAACCTTCCTCACTTGAGGAGGTTGCCAATGAAACGCACCACTCTCCCCGGGTGCATACTGCCTTCACACCCTCTCCCACTACAACCGCCCCCCAAAGTCCCACCATAATAATTGCCAAAGTGCTGACTCAGCTGCATTCCTCACCTCCTCCCCAGATACCTATCAAAACTGGGATGGCCTCAACCATTTAGGGGGAGGACCAAAGTGCTTCTGACACCCCATAACACAGGGGTTACCATATTCAATCTCCAAGTGTAGAAACGGAGATTCGAATTTCTGGAGAGGCTGCCACTTCTCCTGCTTCAGCAAATGATCAGCATGAATCTGGTACTATCCATAAGACCTCACCAGAGGCAACTGCCAATGAAGGACACACTCCTGAGGCAGGAAGTCCCTAGTACCATGACCAAGGGGTACATGCTACTACTGGTCTACACTCAGAGCATGTTCATCCTGATTCTATCAGGAGGTTAGGTGATTCAGTAAACACTGATGATGACCTGGGCTTCTTTTATGATGTTTTAGCCCAAAACACCATCCTCGAGGATGAGGTGAGCAGACTCAAAGAGCTGCTTGCCAAAACTTCTCAGGATCAAAGACCATCTACCCCTCAAAACCCACAGATGGCACCTTCCTCTGAAGGTCTCCCATACACAGAGCCACTCCAAAACACTCAGCCACCTGCCTCTGCTTCTGGTACTATTTTTCAGGGACAGAACCCCCCGATCAAATAGCTGCTATCTTTCAACATTCCTTACCTCTCATCACATCAACTATCACTGATATGGTGCTTAAAACCCTTGATGAGAGGCTTCCCTCAGTTATACAACCCTTGATAGAGGATGCTATGAGCAAAAGGCTTTCTGACAATCAACCCCTTGCAACCAATGCAACCAAAAAGGGGGAGATTCAGTCAGTGAAAGCAAAAAGAAAGAGGATTGCAGATAGGAAAGAAACTGAGAAGGAGAAGGTGAAGGATGCTGACATGGAGAAAGTGACTGAAAGTACTAAAGACTTTCATGTCACATACAAGAAAAGGAAGAATGAAAAGGAGACTGACTTGGAGACAATGGTGAAGAAGGCTGATGCCAAACACAGCCGATCAATGGATAACATCATTGATCAGTTGTTTAGGCAAGGTCACGACACTGAAAAACTTGACTCAGAAATCAGAAGACTAGAGATTGAAGAAATCCAAGCTAGATGGGCAAGTTATGATGTGTTGGAAAGGGAAAGGCTAGAAATCATGATTAGGTTCATAGCAAAGTATCTTGGTAGATCATTGATTGAAATCAAGGCATGGTCCAGGGACAGCATCTTGGCAATAACCACCAAGATCTGTTCGTCTAAAGTATACATAAAAGGATTGGTTATTGAAGCCTTAAACGAAGCTGGTGCTGGGAGCAGGACTGAACTAGTCAAGCAATCTAAAGCCGAACTCACATCCAAAATGCTAGAACAACCTGTCAAAAATCCCACACCAAAACCCACTAAAACAATCCCTTGTAAGGCCCCGTTCCCGGGACGCTTACAGCTGGGTTCTCATCGCACATAAAACGTATAATTACATTTGTATTTAATAAATCACAGCGGAAAACTAAAACAAACTTTCATTTCCCTGTAAATGCTTTTGCATGTTAATACATCATTCATTACAAAATAGCTTGTTCGCATTACAATGCAAAAATATTAATCAAAAGAATGCCATCCCAAAAGGGTTGAGTAGCTTCACGGTGTGCCAACCTCAGCAAACATTACCTGCCAACTGGAAAACATATAAAAAGTCAGCGTTGCTGAGTGAGTTCTAGTTTTATTACAAAACATACTTTACTTTCATATAAAACCATTCGTTAATTTTACATGATCACACATCGTACGTACACATAGATAATATCATTATTATCTTCTTCATTCATTCATTCGTTCATTCATACTTCGTTCTTTCATACGTAATCTTTTGTTCCTTTATAAGTTTGTTCCTTCGAGTCTGTTGCAACAACAGGGTCGCTCACCTCATTAACAATCCCAACGACTTCACGCTAACCGAGTCTGTTGCAACCATAAAGTTGCTCACCCCAATTGCCAGTTTTAACGATAGCATGCTTTCCGAGTCTCTTGCAACCATAGGGTTGCTCACCTCATGGCAACTTCACAATAACGCGTTGTTCGAGTCTGTTGCAACAACTGGGTTGCTCACCTCCTTTCTCTGGCCATCTTAATGATGCGTATGATCCGAGTCTTTTGCAACCACATGTTGCTCACCCCATTGGCAATCTCCATGATTGCCTGTGATTTGAGTCTTTTGCAACCACACGTTCCTCACCCCATTGGCAATCTCCATGATTGCCTGTGATCCGAGTCTTTTGCAACCACACGTTGCTCACCCCATTGGCAATCTCCATGATTGCCTGTGATCCGAGTCTTTTACAACCACACGTTGCTCACCCCATTGGAAATCTCCATGATTGCCTGTGATCCGAGTCTTTTACAACCACACGTTGCTCACCCCATTGGCAATCTCCATGATTGCCTGTGATCCGAGTCTTTTACAACCACACGTTGCTCACCCCATTGGCAATCTCCATGATTGCCTGTGATCCGAGTCTTTTGCAACCACACGTTGCTCACCTCATTGTATGCTTGCAAGCCTTTCCTTCATTCATTCGTCATTCAATAATGCATGCATTCTTACTTTATGTTCCCCTTTCATTATCTTTCACTTTACGTTACATAATACTTCATTTATTCATTAACATGACACATAGGGCCACAAGAAAGATAACATACATCATAATAAGGAACATATCATACACATTCATCATCATCATACATGGAAACATCATGCATACATAACAAGCCTTAATCATGCAACATCATCATCATCATCATGCCCAACATGCTTTCTAAGGCCTCAAGCGTCATCTTACAAACTCTATGGGAACCTTTACGTCAAAACTTACATCTACACTTTCCCCTAAAAGTCAGAAGTCAATCTACACCTTCCTCGGGTACAACAGCCCTATTCGGGCGTATGGACACCCTTCAGTCGCGTGGCCTCCATGCGACTGAACACTATGCGAATGGACTCATGCGGATGAACACTTATGCGAATGAACATCCAGTCATGCGGATGGACCTCATGCGAATGGGATTAATGCGAATGAGCACTTATGCGACTGGACCTTCAGTCGCATGACCTCCATGCGACTGGCCTTTCAATCGTGCGAATGGACCTTCAATCGTGCGAATGGACCTTCAATCGTGCGAATGGACATTCAATCGTGCGAATGGACCCCAATCGCACCCTAATCGGCCGTATGGCCTCCATTTGGCCTCCAGTCGGTCGCCTAGCCCTAACTGATGCAGAATGCAGTTCATCCCGACTGCAGCCGAGGGTTTTCGGCCTCCAAACTCATCCAAACCCATTTTAAGCCCAAATCGACCATCCTAAACCTTAGGCATGCGTATCACGACACCATTCAAGCACACACAAGCTCACAATCAAGCCACAAATGCATCATACATACATATCACACCCAAATGGGTCAAACACATACACATACAAAAACGGGTTTTTATGCTTTCCAGCCCCAAAATCGTTTGAAAACAAGTAAGCATGGGGTTCTAGAACTCACATAAACGAGCACAACGACAAGAGCTTCGATTTGGCTTGCTTCACGACGATTTTGGCGACCCGAACCAACTCGAACCAACTTTTCCTCTTTTTTTCTCTTCTTTCTCTCTTCTTCTCTTTATGAAGCTGAAATGTGGGGTGTGTGGGGAGAGTGGGCTGCCCTCTCCCTACTAATATCACCACATTTCCCAACTTTTCTTCGTTGGCGAGTTTGGTCCCTCGACTTTTGGACTTTATTTTCTTTTCTTTCCTCACCGGCTTCAAAATAATAAATATTCGGGTGTTACATCCCTTTACCCCAAAAACCACCACAACCACAACCCAGCAAACCAATTCCCTTACCCTCAAAACCAATAGCCGATGATGTACCCCAGAAGAGGAAGAGAAGGGTACTGAGGCTAGAAGAAGATGAAGAAGATAATGATGAAGATGAAGATAGGCTGCCACTCTCAGCTATTATACAATTGCCTAAGGCCACAAGTCACCCTCCAACAGTTACTCCAGAGTCTCAAAGACAAACTGTGAAAGTGAAGTTAGAAAAAGAAGAGCTTCACAAACAACATGATGAGGAACTGTTGAGAAGAGTTGACAAAACATATGCTGCCACATCTTCAATCATCAACATGAAGAAGCACGCTCTCAGGTTATACACTCTTAAACATACATTTCAATATCAAAAGGAGAGAGTGAGGATTTGGCCTGATCCCAGGGTGTCTCATAGGATTCAAAAGAAAAACATTCCACAGAGATACATTGGCCAAGTAAAGAAGATTGTAGATGAAGTGATCTCATTGGTCTTTGTAGTATCACCCTGGGAAATCCTAGATGACTTCAAGAAAGCCTATAAAGCTAAACTAACCCCACAAAAGATGCTGGAGAATAAAATGGTGAAAAAGGGGTTAGTATATAAGAGGCTTGAGGAAGTCAGAAAGAATGAGCTCCGGTTGTTCTTAGAGGGTAATCACCCAGATGAATTTGCTTATAGAGTAATAACAACTGTGGAACTCAAAAATGGGAAGCAGGTCAAATACCTATCTGAATATTATGGGCCAGAATCACTTTTTGAAGGAGGAGCAGAAGAGCTTACCATGGAGGAACAAATAACCTTCCTTGAGGCCTATACAAGGGAGTCATACAGACTCATAGTTGGGAAGTAGATCTCATGGATGGGATAACAGCTCTGTGTCCAGTTCCTCAAGACAGAGTTCCCATTCATCTTTTGCCAAACAGATCACTGAGACTTCTTCCCAGGCCTGTGCTTACAAGGATCACTTCTGAGCTGATCTAGAAGACAAAAAGACCAATCTTTCTGCCATAATAAGTGGGACATCTTCAATAAGATTAGAGGTTTTGGCTGCATTGGTTCAGGGGGAGTTTGTTGGACCAAAAGAACCAATGAGCCTGATCAGAAAAACCTCTAAGTCCCATAGACATCACAACAACTGTTGAAGACTTGATCAGCTGTTTGACAAAGTCCGAAGAGCAACAGCTGAAGAACAAAGTACTGAAGACTTCAACAGCTGAAGACCAAAGTCTGAAGATCAATAGCTGAAGACTAAAGTACTGAAGACTTCAAAAGTTGAAGACTAAAGTACTGAAGACTTCAACAGTTGAAGACCAAAGTCTGAAGATCAACAGCTGAAGAACAAAGTACTGAATACTTCAACAGCTGAAGACCAAAGTCTGAAGATCAACAGCTGAAGACTAAAGTACTGAAGACTTCAAAAGCTGAAGACTAAAGTACTGAAGACTTTAACAGTTGAAGAAGCATTCTTCAGTTGTTGTGATGGTTTTCTTTCAGTAGTTTTCTTTTCTATTTCAGTACTTGTATTACGACTGAAGAGCATGTTCTTCAGTCGTTGTAGTTTTAGTAGTTTCTTTTCAGTAGTTGTAGTGATAGTTAACACTTAGTATTTTTGTAAGAAGATGTCAGCTATTTTTGACATCTTCAGTAGTTGTGTTAACTATCAGTAGTTTGAATAATTCTGTTAGATGTCACTATCAAGTGACATCAGCAGACGTCACATCTCCTATATAAGAGATGTTGACCAAATTGTACGTGTGACATTTTGTTACCACGAAAGCGCATATTGAATGAAATATCTTTCGCAGAATTCTCTCTCTATAACCGTTTACTCTTATATTGAATATCAATTGTGTTCTGGTGAATTGTCTAATTCATTGTTTGATTTCTGCTGCAATACTCTCTAATCAATCAAACGTAGATCACTGATCCTAACAGGTCTGGTTGTCGAATTGGGTGAAAACACACTTGGTGTTAAAACCCGATTTGGACGGGTTTGGATTCCTCGTTTTGGGGATCTACGAGTGAAGATTATATATGAAGCTCACAAGACTCGATACTCCATTCATCCAGGTGCCACAAAGATGTATCAAGACATGAAGAAGGATTATTGGTGGACGGGTATGAAACGTGACGTGGTGGAGTATGTGAGTAAATGCCTTACTTGTCTGATGGTGAAGGCCGAGCATCAGAAGCCGTATGGGATGATCCAACCTTTGGATATACCAATGGAAGTGGGAGCACATCACCATGGATTTCATTACAAAGCTGCCGCGTACTCCGAAAGGGTATGATGCTATAGGGTGATTGTTGACCGTTTGACAAAGAGTGCTCACTTCCTACCGATCCGCGAGACATATTCATTGGAGAGGTTAGCGGATCTTTTCATCAAGGAGATTGTAACTCGTCACGGTGTACCGTGTCTATTGTGTCCGATCGTGACACCCGGTTTACATCTAAATTCTGGAAGAAATTCCACGACGCTATGGGGACGAGGTTACACATCAGCATAGCTTATCATCCCCAGACTGATTGTCAGTCCGAAAGGACCATCCAAACATTGGAGGACATGCTTCGGGCATCTGTTATTTATTTTGGGAGAAGTTGGGATGACCACTTACCGTTAGCTGAATTCTTATACAACAACAATTATCATGCCAGCATTGGTATGCCACCTTATGACATCCTATATGGTAGGAGATGCAGAACACCCGTCTGTTGGGGTGATATTGGTCAAAAAGAACTAGGGAGCGTTGAGGTAATCGAGGCTACGAATGAGAAGCTTGAAAAGAACAAGGCCTTCATGAAGGCAGCCAAAGATAGACAAAAGTCGTATGCTAATAATCGATGCAGACCGATTGAGTTCCAGGTGGGTGCCCAGGTTGTGTTGAAGGTCTCACCTTGGAAGGGTATCATCCGGTATCGAAAGCGGGGCAAGTTGAGCCCGAGGTACATAGGCCCTTTCCAAATCATTGTTTGAGTAGGAGAGGTGGCCTATAGATTAGAGTTACCAGATGAGTTAAGTGGAATTCACCTGACATTCCATGTATCTCATCTTAGAAAGTTCTTGGCAGATGAAGATATGATTGTTCCACTGAAGGATATCGAAGTAGACGAACGGTTCAATTATGTGGATCAACCAGTGGCAATCATCGATCGAAAAGAGAAGAGGCTGAGGAAGAGGGTAGCCCACACTCTCTCCCCACACCCACAAAATCAGCCAAAAGAGAGAAGAGAATGAGAAAAGGGAGAAAAAGGGGTTTCGAGCTTGGTTCGATTGGATTCGAGCGTGGAAATCAAAGTGTAATGGGTCTAATTGAAGCTCTTCTCGTTGTGGTCATTTGTGTAAGTTCTAGGACCCCTCTTTTACACGTTTTTGAATGATTTTAGGGCTGGAACACATCTAAAAATCGTTTTTGAAGTATGTGTGTGTTTGACCCGTTTGTGTATGTGGGTGTGTGTGTATGATTCGTTTGGGTCTTGCTTTTGAGTTTGTGTATGCTTGAATGGTGTTGTGGTATGTTTCCCTAAGGTTTAGGATGGTTGATTTGGGCTTAGAAGAGGCTTGGATGAGCTTGGAGGTTGAAATTGGCAGATTGGGTTCGAGATGAATTGCATTCTTTATCAGCTAGGGCTAGGCGACCGAATGGAGGTCATACGACCGAATGAGGTGCGATTGAGGTTCATTCGCAGAATTAAGTTTTGACGTAGAAGATTCCCATAGGTTCATGTAAGATGACTGTTGTGACCTTAGCGGTTATGTTGCGCATGATGTTGATGTTGATGATATATGATGTTGTATGTTTATGTATGATGTATGATATGTATGTTTGATGATGCCCTATATGATGTTGATGACTATGTATGACGATGTTCCTTGTTATGATGTATGCTTATCTTTCCCATGGCTTTATGTTGAATGTTAATAAATGAAATGAAAGTATTATGTAACATAAAGTGAAAGATAATGAAAAAAGGAACATGATGAATGAATGCATGCATTAATGGATGAACGAATGTAAGAAAGGCTTGCAAGCAAATGTATGGAGGTGCACGCCCAATGAAGGGTGTTAGCTCAACGGTGTGCGGGTTAGCTACCCCGGAAGGATGCACACTGGGTCCAATCTTTGTGATTGAACATATGTATGGGATCCTTGCCGCTTTCCCTAAGTGCTGGAGTCAGCTTCGTTCATAATATTCGAGGTCTATGAAAGTCCTCAGGCCTAGTTACCAGCTTCGTGCATAATGTTTGGGGTATAGCATATGGCATTGAGCCGGAATGAAAGAGAAAAGATAAGTGGTGAATGTACTTACCCAAGGTACTAGAGTCAGCTCCGTGCCTAATGTTCGAGGTCTATGAAAGACCTCAGGCCCAGTTACCCGCTTCATGCACAATGTTCGGGGTAATGTACATGTCATCGAAAGTAATAAACGTACGAATGAATGAATGAAAGTATGAACGAATAATGAAGATAATAATGATATTACCTATGTGTTTGTATGATGTATGATCGCATGAAAGTAAAAGAACGGTTTTAACGAAAGAAAAGTATGTTTTATTATAAAACTAGAACTCACTCAACAACGCTATCTTTTATATATTTCAGTTGGCAAGTAATGTTGCTGAGGATGGTACGGGGCGGCTACTCAGCTCTTTTGGATGACATTCTTTTGATTAATGTTTTTGCATTGTAATGCGAACGAACGATGTTTTGAAATGAACGATTGTATTAACTTGCAAAAGCATTTGTAATGATATGAAAAGTTGTTTTTATGTTTCCGCTGTGATGTTTTATCAATGTTAAATATAAAGTTATATGTTTTATGTGCAATGATTCACCAGCTATAAGCGTCCCGGGAACGGGGCCTTACAACTCAGGTAGCTGATCTTGTTTTGTTTGACTGCTTCCTTGTCTACATGAGGTTGTTACTTATTTGCTACATCCTTTGTCGCAGGGCTTTCTTATACTAGGAAGAGGGTAGGAGCATGCTTGTAGAGTATTGTCTTCCTTAATATTGAGGAGCAGTTCTGCATCCTCTATCTCCTTCCTCTACTTTGACAATATAGTGTCAACTGGTTTATTTAGCTCTTTTAAGGGAAGTGAGATAAGTTTATCAATGTTGTAGTTCTTGGTCCCAAAGTAGTTCAATCGGGCTACCCTTAATTCATCCTTGAGTGTTTGGCTTGGGGCAACCCTGATTGCAGCTTCTATGAAGCCTTGGAACCTACTTAAACTCTCTCCCTTAGCATCCTCTTCTTCTCTCTTTCCTCCTCCTCAATCTCCTCAGGAGTTAGTTTCTTTTCCCTTTCTCACCCATAGGCCTAGGTGACTTAGGATGGAGATAGCTTTGGCCTTCATTTCTTGGTTCAACACTTCAGCTCTAGCCAGAGAGAGGTTGTGAAACACCTTTACCACCTACTGCCTCACTAAGGGTAAAGGATGTTGAAGTAGTTCCTATCTCAAGGTTCATAGGTTCTATCAAAGGTGAGTTCTAGAACCCTCTTTTTACATGTTTTATATGATTTTGGAGCTGGAAATGCATGTGGTGATGTCTTTGTTTAAATGGGTTTTACACGCGTATGTATGTGTATGTGTGAATGTGGGTGGGTTATGATTTTAGGTATCCATGATGATATGTTTGAGTTATGTTCTTGTTATGATTCTTAGAATGTAAGATTTAAGCTTAGAACATGTTAGATGGATGATTAGGACTGAATTAGAATGATTTGAGTGTGAGTTGGCTACCTATGCGCCTGAAATAAGCTCATGCGCCTAATGGTTTGAAATGTTAAAGTGTCCCAAGCGCCCAAAACCCTGTGCCCCAAATAGTAGCCATGCACCTGGAAAAGGCTAAATTTGGCTAAGTGTCCTAGACGTCAGGATTTCCCATGCGCGTAGGCATTCATGCTCCTGCATAGTGCCCATGCACCTAGAATTTGTCAAGAACGACTAAGTGTGGGCCATGCGCCCAGATAGTTCCTGTGCGCCTGAAGGTTTTCCATGCACCTAAGTGTTCACCATGCGCTCGAAAGGCCATGCGCCTGCATAGTGCCCATGCACCTAAGACTTAGAATATTTATCTAAATTTTGAGGGAAATGTAAAGTGTAGGATTTGACTTGGGGGGGGGGGTTCCTAGGGGTGATGTAAGTTGACCTTATGATGTCATATGTGATGTGACGGATGATATTATGATATGTGTGATGCATGATGATGAGTGATTGATGGTATATTATGTATGATGTGTTTCCTTATGTTCCTTATTACATATGATGATATGACTTTATGTGATGTGATTATGATAATGAATGTAAAGTATTATCTTAACGAAGCGAAAGATTTAAGATAATGAAAGTGGAACTGAATGAATGAATGAAGAGTCTTGCAAGCAAATAGAAGAAGGTTCACAACCCCATAAGAGTTGTTGGAAAAATTGTGTGTTTAATAGCATACGATTTTGGCTAACTCAAAAGGGTTCATACACATAGTAGGAGTTAGTCTTGGTGACTGCTCCAATACATGCGATATGGTATTAACTGTGTGTTATATAACGTGCGATTTTGGCTAACTCATAAGGGTTCATACACACAGTAGGAGTTAGTCTTGGTGACTGCTCCAATATGTGGGCTATGGTATTAACTGTGTGTTATGTAGCGTGCGATTTTGGCTAACCCATGAGACAGCGTGCGATTTTGGCTAAACCATGCGAGTTCACACACACAAGGGGAGTTAAGTCTATGTGACTACTCTATACATGCGATATGTACGAAACGAACAATGATGCATGATAATAATTATTACCTTGATATACGTATGATATGTGATCATGTGCGACAGCAAAGAAAATGTTTTTAATGAATGAAAGGTAATATAATGTTTTTATAAAAGTAGAACTCCCTAATCAACACTGACTTTTATGTGTTTCTAGTTGGCAGGTAGATGTTGCTGAGGATGACACGTGGCGGCTACTTGGCTTATTTTGGGTGGCATCCATTTTATGTTGCGATGATGTTTTTTCATTATAATGCTAACAAACGATATTTTGCAATGATTATAAATGTTGTATTATTTTGCAAAAGCAATTATTTAAATATATGAAATTAGTTGTTTAAAATGATTCCGCTGCTATATTTTAGTAAAGTTAATGTATATCATATGCTTTGTGTGCGATGATTGACCAGCTATGAGCGTCCTGGGAACGGGGCCTTACATTAACCTCTTGTTCTTTTCATATTGAGAATGGATCATCTACTTTAACTCATCATTCTAAGCATCTTTATCATTCGTCTCCTCAGTCAAGTAGGCAATATCAAGTCTTGCACTACTAAGATCTAGATCTAGTTCTTGATTTAGAAACTAAACATTAACTTCTAAGTCTTTTGATCAACCTTAAGCTTCTCAATCTCTTCATCTTTACTCTTGAGTTTGTTTTTTAACTTTCTAGCTTTATTATTGGACTTCTCAATTAGCTTGTTATACTTTATGAATTAAAACACCATTGAGTATTCTATCTCTTCCCTAGTGGTAATGTCACTACACTGTTCTTCACCATTAACAGGTTAAGCAACAATGCTTTGTTCTTCTTGTTCATGTTCATGAGTTGATGAGGTACCAACTTTTTCTTGTTGACTTCATTGTTCTACTAATGATGCATCATGTCTCTCAAAAGTGGTGATAATGTTTGCTAATGACATAAGTGTGGACATTGAGGTAGAGAGGGAAACTAGTGTTCAAAGTGCATTTGTTCTTGTTCTCAAACATCTTCTGTGCCTCTCTTCAATAATGTTTGGCTCTTTTATAGGTGCAACTTATTCTTCTTGAACAATTAGCTCTTGAATGGATTCAACTTCTTCTTCTTGAATAATTGGTGTAGGTTGAATGATGGGTGCTTGATGAATGATGTTTTGAAACAACACGAGTGCTTCTCCCTGACGAGAAATCCTCATGAAGAAATCAAGAATAGGTAGACCATAATCAATCATATGAAGAGGAACAAGAACTTCATCTCCTTGATACAAGCTTGACTTGATTCTAGTGAACGCATGTTCATTGAAACGAGCTGGTTGAAATATAATATCTTCTCTTATGATACTTTGTATTAGATCATCAATGACCATTTTGAGGAATCTTGGATACATCTAGAACTTGTTCCTCACCTCAGTTAAGTTGTATATAATCCCATTAAGTACTTGAGCAGTAAAGTTAAAAGGTCTTCTTGCAATAATACTTGCTATTGCAAAAGAACTCGTCAATGATATGGCATCCCAACCAGTTTTTTGTTGGTCATTGTCTTCTGGTATGTGTGCATTAGAAATATGAATTGAGCACACATGTATGAATTCTTAATTTGCTTTATCTTAATTATGCTAGGATAGCCAATCCTTCTGAAGACATGCAGGACATAATTTTCATCAAATTCAAATTGTCTTTCTACATCTTCATCACTTATTTATAATACTCTTCTTATCACTACTTTAGAGATGATGATCTATTGATCATGCACATTAGATACTAGTACTTGCTAGTCATTCATCTACTCCAGATGAGCATGAGTCCAGAATTGGACTATATGATACTCATTTATCTTTTATCTTGCTGTCACAACATGAACTAGCCTTGTTTGTCTTATGGCTTGAAAAAATCTTTGTAGTTCTCAGCTTTAGGTGAGTCTAGGTTAAGATAGGCATAGGGATTATGATCTTTAACAAACACTAAGTTTACCATATCTGCAATAAAGAAGAGTAATGTTAGTAACTTCTATGATAATAATGTGTGAAGTTGAATATGATGAAATGTTGATCAAGTATTCACTAGTATGTTGTGATTGTTATGAAATGGTGACATATGTATGCTTAACACTATGATTGGTCAAAGTGTATGTTGTATGCCATTTCAAAATGAATTAGTTTGACCTATCAAAATTCAATGTTTTGGTCAATTTTGATCATGAAAACCTTGTTTGTTTCAATTTGTTTTGATTCAAATTGTTTTGCATCATATTTGTTTTATCACAATCAGTTGTTTGTTTCATATTATGCACTGATTTCATTCAAAACAACTTCAACTTGTGAATTTTAGTTTAACTTTTAAAGTCAAATCTTCCATTTAATGCATATTGAATGCTTGTGAGTTTAATTATGTTATGATCAATTTTATGCTAAATTAACTATTTATACATTTTTACAAATGATTTTTGATCATATTTGAAAAGTAATAACATATTTCAAGTCATATTAAACATTTTCAAAGATCAAAAATAAATTTTAGACTGATTTTGGCATGAACATCATGACTATTCATCAACCTGATGAACAATTAATGAAATTACATCAAATCAACAATTATTACACATTTGACTAAGGTTATCTAACACATATTCAATGTTTGATTTCATTTAAAACATCAAATGGTTCATGTTTGGTCATGGTTCATTGTTTGACTTAGGTTTCGACAATGTCTGAATGAAAATTGAAGAACATGATGTTTTAATGATTGTTTGAAGATTAGAATCATGTTGTTATACCTATTCAATTAAGAATCAACAACGAAATCAAACAAATGTTGGGCTTTTGATGAATAAGGGTTTAAGGGTTTATCACACTTTGTAATGTTTAGAAATATTAATTTTCGCTCTCTCACTCGTGATGAATGAAAAATTGACAAGTGTTATGTATGTATATATACAACAGAAAAATGACTATATGCTATGTGTACAGTGTGTATGTGTATGCTATGTGAACAGTTTAAACTTAAAATTTAATTTTAAGTCATACGTTGTGAAATACACATGCATTGTGTGAACAATGTGTCTATTGTACAATTTAAACTTGTACGTTGTGGACCCTTGAATGTTGTATTGTGTTCACAGTGGATGTCATTTGGTCATACGTTGTGCATACTTGTTTGATATTTGAAAAATTCATAAATGATGACTAAAAATTCATATGCAATGGTTGACCACAATTTCCAAAATGGATGAACATTTGTTCATGCATTGTGGATACTTTAACTAATTGTTTGGTTGTTCATTGTTAGGTCAAGAAGAAGGCTAATGCAACCAAAACCAAATCACTTAGACAAATTTTGGTACAACTTCCAAAGGACTTCCGAAGCTAAGTATGGAACTTCCAAAGGAAATAGAGTTCTTCCAAATACAAAGTGAAAGTTCAACTTCCGAATACAAACTCTACTTCTGAAGACAAAGTGTTCACTTCCGAAGATCATAAGTGAACTTCCAAAGTATGAAGAACAGAAGAAGTCCATCAAGCCTCGAAAGAAGTAGCCTCTTCCGAAGTATAAGTGGCCTCGGAAGAATTTTTCTTCCGAAGCCATTTAATCTTCGGAAGACACCACTATGAACCAGTGGACATAAGTGTGGTCTCTAACACTCCACTACAGACCTCTGATATTGCATGGTGTTTTCCTAAAAGGCCATGTAGTTGACCATACTTTATTCCACTGTTCACCTTTTTATGTTAGTACAAGCTGCCAACTTTAGTTGGTGACAAAAGGTAAGTCATGGACATGTCATGACTACCATATCTTAGATAAGACTTTATCTAAGATACCTTAAACTATAGCATTATAGTATTTTCTTTAGTTAGAGGATTCCAGCTGGTATCAAAGTATATTCGGCTGTAGGTAGTATTATATATAGTTTCTTATTGTAACTCATAACATCATGCTTGTAAGAGTCTTGTAATACTTTGAGTTGAGAAGCAATATATGCAAATACCTTGAAAATTGACCCTGTGTTCTTTGATACATATTATATAACTATCAAATCTTAGAATAGACTCTGCTTCATCTTATCTGAGTGTAGTATAAGTGAGTTTGAGAGAAAAACCAAGTGTTAAGTGACAAAACCGATCCTGCATTCACAGCGGATGAACATTTGTCATGGGTTGTGGATACTTGGACTGATTTTAATACTTCCACATTAGATAACTTATTATCATCCATTATGAACCCCTTTGTGTGATTGTGTAAATGTGTATAGCGTATAATTACATATGTGTAACATTTCGTATTTTCTGTTAATTAAAAGTTAACGTCATTTATTCTTGTACGCATAATTGTTGTCATTTATGAAACACATGGGTTGATCATGCTTATTTTGCCTTTAATTCTTTAATTGAATGCTAATTATTTAATTATTAAATTGAACATAATAATACCTAATAATAATATTACTAACAATAAATAGCAATAATAATAATAATGTTAACAATAATAATAATAATAATAATAATAATAATAATAATATAAACAATAAGTTATAAAAGTTAACAAGTTAGATTAATGTTAAACTTAAAGTTAATTAAGGGGGCTTTATTGTCAATTTGGAAACTTAAAATAGAAGTTTTAAACATAAAATAATAAAATCAAAACTACAGAGACTAAAGTTGTAAAACTCTAAAACACAACCCCCCTTATTTGCCCCGTTTTCCCAGCCAACACTACGGCCACCCTCCGGCCGAAGGCCGGCGACTCCCCAAACCACCGTAACCCCTGAACTTGAAGTCCTAAATCAATGCTAATCGTTTCTGGAACCGTTTCGAACTCTTGATGCGTTTTAATTGAAGATTAAAGCTACATAAGTGAATGTTTGAGATCGGTATCCAATCACCATCGACCATCTAACCATTCGACATTGAAGACACAATAATAATCCAATTAATCGAACATAAAGAATTGGTTAACTATCTCTAATCTATTACCATTTCCAATTCTACCTGAGACAAACACAAATAACAAATTCAATCATCATCTTCATCGCAAACCTGCAACTAGTCGAACATCATCATCTAGACCTCAAGAACCAAAATTGATAAAGGGCTTTTGATCTCGTTCACCGTTAGAAGCTTTCTCCAAAGTTGTTGGATCAAGAAGAAGGGTAATGCAACCAAAACTAGACCACTTAAGTTATTTTGGTGCTACATGCAAAGGCTTCCGAAGCTTATCATGGAACTTCCGAAGGTTGTAGAGTTCTTCCGAAGACAAAGGGAAAGACCAACTTCCGAAGATAGAACTCTACTTCCGAAGCAAATGCATACTTCTGAAGTTCAAGACTTAGAAGACTAAAGTGAAGATCACTAACGAAGTATGATGAAAAGAAGAAGTCTCCAAGCCTTGGAAGAAGCAGCTTCTTCCGAAGTATAAAGTGGCTTCGGAAGTACTTACTCTTCCGAAGCCATTTAACCTTCGGAAGACACTGATATGAACCAGTGGACACAAGTATGGTCTCTGACACTCCGCTGTAGACTTCTGATATAGCATGGCTTCTTCCTAAAGAACCATGTTGTTGACCATACTTTATTCCACTGTTTACCTTTTCATGATAGTACATGTTACCAACTTTAGTTGGTGACAAAAGGTAAGTCCGGGACATGTCCTGACTACCAAATCTCAGATAAGACTTTATCCGAGATACCTTAAACTATAGTCTTGTAGTATAGGCTTTAGCTAAAGGATCCCAGCTGGTATCAAAGTATATCCGGCTGTAGATAGTATTATATATAGCTTCTCTTTGAAACTCATTGTAACCAAGGGAGATAATCATCTTCTGCTTGTAAGAGTCTTTGTATTTTGAGTTGAGAATCAATATATAAAAGTATCTTGAAAATTATCTTTCTGTGTTCTTAGTTACTTTTTATATTGTGATCAACTCTTATTGATTCTGTTGATACATGTATGTCCCTAGATCATGATATGAAATGTAATAGATCTTGTTTATCTGATTTTGATGTAATTTGATATGATTAATGAAATGATATTGATTGTTTGTGATTTGTAATGACTAATATTTCATTAATGAGCAGATATTGAATTCGTTAATTAGGATAATAGTTGTGTGAATGGTTACACATAATGTTTATTAATTAATACATTCAAACTTAACATAATGAAGTTCTCATGCGAATGGCCCATACGAATGGAACACACGCATGAATAACTTCATACAATTGACTCAGTCGCACGACTGAACCAGAAGACTGGATCAGTCATATGATTGACACATAAGACTGACTCAGTCGCACGACTGAACACTCAGTCGTGCGGATGGATCAACCGCATGGTTCAATCGCACGACTGAACCATGCTTATGGTCCAGTTGCCCGAATGAACAATACTAACCTATAAATACAATCTAATTCGTGAAAAACAGAGGGCATTCATTCATTACGACACCAGACGTACCCTAGCCGTCCAGAAGCCTCCCAATTCGTTCTCCAAGTTCATAGAACACATAAGATCGATTTCCAATCGATTTCTAACGTTAGTTTCAATTCTTTATTGATTCTACGTGTGTTCTCACTAATTGGATCGCTAATCAAATAGGATTCCGCACTATTTGATCTGGTTTACACGCTAATCACTAGGTATTTCGTTCAAATACCAGGTCCTAACAAGTGGTATCAGAGCATTGGCTCTTGATTACGTGTGATTGAATCAAGATTGATAAAAAGCTTGTGTTTTTGCACTAAAAATGCAATCTTTTGTGTCAGAAGTGATCTTGGACATTCCCTGCTCATCAAAGGTTGGTTTCTACGGACTTAGGCGATTAGACCTTGCGAAAGTTCAAATTTTTTACGTCTAAAACACGTTTAACCTAGAAATTTTCGCAAAACAGCAGCTTGAGTCGCACGAGTGAGCCATTCGCCCGACTGGACCTCATCCGTATCGCCATTCGTATGATTGAACCACTCGTTCGCAGTGTTCATACGCATCAGCTTCATTCGCACGACTGAACCAATCGCATAGCTCAGCCGCACGATTGAACCATTCGCATAGTTCATTTGCACGGATAGCCCAATCGCATCCTTCAGTCACACCAGTTGACAGTTTGTGTAAGTTGACTTAATGTTATTCGCCATGGAAGATCAAATGTTAGCCTTTACTGCTGGGAAGGACTCTAGGATCCAGAACCTGCTGTTACTTGAGAGTGAGGTGGGTAATCATAATAAACTGCCAAAGCTTTTAACATTAGATGAGTTTCCCCACTAGAAACAACGTTTTGAGATATACCTCAATGGAGTGGATCAGAATCTGTGGGAAGCTATCGAGATTGGGTATAGTACGGCGGTGGGAGCCGATGGAGTAAAGCTAACCTTAGGAGGGATGACAGACGCGCAAAAAGTTAAATATAATGCAGAGAAGAGGGTTTGTGCATTGATTACACAGTCTATCCCTAAAGACATTTTTCACCGGTACTCAAAGTATAAGCAGTCCAAGAAACTATGGGATGAGCTGGAAAAGAGGTATGACGGGAATGCTTCGTTGAAGGCAATCAAGGCTAAGGAGTTAAAGAAGGAATTCCATAACTTCTCATTGATGGGAAACGCGAGTTTGGACGATGTTATAGATAGATTCTACCATCTGATGAGTGAACTGCATACACATGGGGTGGCTACTACCATGGAAGGGAAAGTTGCTAACTTTGCAGACGGATTGCTGGAGAAGTGGGCTTCATTCGTGTCTAACCTGAGACAGAATGGAATGCTTGCAAAGCTGGATATAAATGACTTCAATTTAAAGCTGCGAGAAGAAGCACTTAGGATGAAGTACAGAGCTCAAAAGTCTTCGTATTCTCAGAATCCAGCTTTGTACAATGCCACACCTCAAGTTAAGACATCTGGAGCACCTCTCCAGACTGCATTTGTGTCTAGCTCATCAGACACGTCGAGGTCTTCTTGTACCCATCATATCGGATCTTAAACAAAAGCTACTAGACTGAATACCGAGAATCTCGGTAATGTGACGGTAGAAGTATCTCGAGAACACATGGATCTTTTGGCTGCAGTGGTTCATTCTTATGATGGACTTGTTGCTGGGAAGATTGGAAACTGTCATCTGGTAGACGAGGACTACGAGCAGATGGACGAAATGGAGCTTGAGAGAATGGACATAATGTGGGCCTTAGCTAGTGCTGTCCGGAGAGCAAAGAAGTTTGTGAAAAAGACCGGACATAACTTGGTAGCTACTAAGGATACCACATTTGGCTTTGACAAGAGCAAAGTGACCTGCTTTAACTGTGGGGAGAAGGGGCACTTCAAGAGAGAATGTGTTAAGCCAAAGAAGACGGGAAATGGGAACCCATTCTCGTCCTTCACTCGACAAGACAAGCAAGCTACTAGTTCTACTTCATTAAGCAAGGATCCAAAAGCCTTGACTGCTCATGATGATGAAGGACAGGACTGGAGCTTTAGGTTTGTCTCTCCAGGGGAATCAAACATTGCAAGTGTAGAAGACTTTGATGATGATTCTACAAGTGAAGGAGATCTAGCAGTTGATATAGCGATGTCTACATTGAAGAGACAACTGCATCTGAGGTCAGCTACAAGCCTAAAGAGGAGACTACCAGAGCAAAGACAGAAAAGACAGAATCACCAGAACCAGAGACATCTGATGCTGCGTTGATGGCTAATGCTTCTGAACAAGCTTAGGTAAGTACCACTGACCAAGAGTTTAATAATCATGCTTGTTCTTATTGTAATACATTTAGAAATAGCATAGAGGAGAAATTTGCTAGGTTATTAGATCATAATGATAACTTGGTAAAAGATTTACAACTGTGCACTGAGGTGAATCGAGTATTAAAACAAAATCAGCATAGTTACAAAGAAAAGATAGACCTTTTGACTAAACAGCTTAGGGAAACCAAAGTAGTTGCATTTAACCAAGCTAATGACATTAGGTACTATCTAAACTCCCTAGAAGACACTAAGAAGCAAAAGGCAGTTATAGAAGTAGAAGTGACTCATTAAAATAGAAACTGCATAGTTGGACAAGTTCATCACACATAGTCCAACACTTAGTGAGAGAAAGAAACAATGGGGAGGGTTTGGGTTACAATGTGGTTCCACCACCATCTGAGACCTTGATGAACACTAAGAGTAGACCTGTAAATGACAATCCCATCAAGGATCATTTGGTGTCTACTCCTCTTGTTAGTGATCTAGATTCCTCATGTTCAACCATTGACTCTGGAAACAAACAAAAGAGGCCACGTCAAAGGCTAAGGGTAAATTGCCTTGTGCTAATCTGGAAAAAGAGTTTGACAAGGTTAACTTGAAGTCAGGGTCAAACAGAGTCAAATCAGAACCTAACAGGACTTCAAATAGTCAAAAACCAGTTAACCAAAAGGAAAAAGATATTAAACATGTTAAAACAGTTAACTCTGTTAAACAAGGAAAAACATCAAAAGAACCAGAGTCAAAACCTAAAGTAGTGATGTTACTAGAGTGTCACACATGTCTCCACAAAGAAAGGTTAATCATAAAGTTGATAGCATGTCATGCTACAACTATGGAGAATGTGGACACATTGCTTCCTATTGCTTTCTTTATCAGACACCTAGGAAAAAGATTGAACTTCAGGACCCAAAACCTAGGTCTTCTAAGAGGAGTTCTTTAACTCCACCTAGAAGAACTAGTGCACATAAAGTTCAACCTGTTAGCCAGTCGACTGTGTATCACAAACAGACATTGCACAAATCTGGCTTATGGAAAAAGAAGTCAACCTCTGTGTCTGATGATGATGACAAGAAGGAACCTGGTTACCCTCACCCTCTAAGGGTCAATGGGTTGAATTTATGATGTGTGATGCCTCTGGGAAACCCAAGCCAGTAAAGGCTTGGGTTCCTAACCTAAACTAATCCTTTACATTGTATGTGCAGGGTGTTCACTACAGTGCTGAAACTAACACGTGGATTATAGACAGCGGAGCATCCAGGCACATGACAGGAAACAGGGCTCTTTTATCTAACGTCAAGCAAATAAAAGGAGGGCATGTTTTGTTTGCTGGAAACAAGGGAGGATATATCACAGCTCAGGGAGAAGTGGGAAATCAAAAAGTTATGTTTGATAAGGTGAACTATGTTCAACAACTTCAAAATAACTTACTCTCCGTTTCCCAAATCTGCAATAAGGGATTTAAAGTCATCTTCGACGACAAGAAGTGTTATGTGCTCAAGAAAGATTACGTGATCCCAGAAGACCAAGTTTTGATGACTGCTTCAAGATATAAAGACCTTTATGTTTTGGATCTGTCAACAGCTGTTACAAATGATCATAAGGTTCAATGTTTTCTATCTAAAGATACTGAGAAGGATTCCATCTCCTGGCATAGGAGAATGGGACATATTAGTCAAAGGAAGATGAATCACTTGATTCAGAAGGATCTGGTGAGAGGAGTTAATGTCAAGAACTTCCAGCTTCCTGATTTTTGTGTAGCTTGCAAGAAAGGCAAACAGACGAAGAAGTCTCATACGGAAAAGAAAGTTCATTCAATAGAACTTCCTTTTGAACTTCTTCACATGGATCTGTTTGGTCCAGTCAGTACAAAGAGCATAGCAGGCGACTTGTACTGTTTTGTGCTTACTGATGACTACTCAAGGTTCTCTTGGGTAATGTTTCTAAAGTCCAAATCAGAAATATTTGAGTCATTCAAGGAGTTAGTAACCACACTGGAATCTCTCTACAAGCTGAAGGTTAGACAAGTACGCTTAGATAACGGGACAGAATTCAAGAACCAGTGGATGGAGGCTTACTGCAAAGAAAAGGGAATTGTACATCAATTCACTTCTGCCTACACGCCTCAGATGAATGGTGTTGCCGAGCGAAAGAACAGAAGCTTGATTGAGACAGCACGGACTATGCTGGCAGACTCGAAACTGCCTATCCAATTTTGGAATGAGGCAGTTGCTAATGCATGTTATACACTGAATCGAGTTCTGATTGTCAAGCGTCACAGCAAGACATGTTACGAGCTACTACAAAGATGCAAACCGAATCTGGAGTATCTCAAACCATTTGGCGCACCGTGCACACTTCTGAAGAAAACACAAGAAGGTAAGTTCAGCGAGAAGGCGGATGAAGGAATCTTTCTAGGGTACAACATTCCGAACAAGAGGGTTTACAACAACTCAACGGGTCTAGTAGAAGTGTGGTGTAATGTTGACGTTCAGCGACATACCACACCACCTACTGGCAAAGGACCCGCCTATTTATTCGACTATGATGGATTCTTCATGTACTTCAATATCTCTCTCTCCCTCGAATGACGAGTTAGCTACACGGATGATGTATGATATCTTGAATACACCAACATCAAGCTCACTGGAGGATCATCCACTCAGTCAGGGGGAGTAGTCGATGACAGTAACTCCTCCTCTGAAGATGAAGCTAAAGAAGATGACCAGAACAGTCAGGAGGAACAGGTTCCAGTTCCTAAAAGTCCACAAGCATCTACCAGTGATATACCTTCGAAATCCTAGATATTCGGGTGTTACATCCCGTTACCCCCAAAAACCACCACAACCACAACCCAGCAAACCAATTCCCTTACCCTCAAAACCAATAGCCGATGATGTACCCCAGAAGAGGAAGAGAAGGGTACTGAGGCTAGAAGAAGATGAAGAAGATAATGATGAAGATGAAGATAGGCTGCCACTCTCAGCTATTATACAATTGCCTAAGGCCACAAGTCACCCTCCAACAGTTACTCCTGAGTCTCAAGACAAACTGTGAAGTGAAGTTAGAAAAAGAAGAGCTTCACAAACAACATGATGAGGAACTGTTGAGAAGAGTTGACAAAACATATGCTGCCACATCTTCAATCATCAACATGAAGAAGCACACTCTCAGGTTATACACTCTTAAACATACATTTCAATATCAAAAGGAGAGAGTGAGGATTTGGCCTGATCCCAGGGTGTCTCATAGGATTCAAAAGAAAAACATTCCACAGAGATACATTGGCCAAGTGAGAAGATTGTAGATGAAGTAATGTCACTGGTCTTTGTAGTATCACCCTGGGAATCCTAGATGACTTCAAGAAAGCCTATAAAGCTAAACTGACCCCACAAAAGATGCTGGAAATAAAATGGTGAAAAAGGGGTTAGTATATAAGAGGCTTGAGGAAGTTAGAAAGAATGAGCTCCAGTTATTCTTAGAGGGTAATCACCCAGATGAATTTGCTTATAGAGTAATAACAACTGTGGAACTCAAAAATGGGAAACAGGTCAAATACCTATCTGAATATTATGGGCCAGAATCACTTTTTGAAGGAGGAGCTGAAGAGCTTACCATGGAGGAACAAATAACCTTCCTTGAGGCCTATACAAGGGAGTCATACAGACTCATTGTTGGAAAGTAGATCTCATGGATGGGGTAACAGCTCTGTGTCCAGTTCCCCAAGACAGAGTTCCCATTCATCCTTTGCCAACAGATCATTAAGACTTCTTCCCAGGCCTGTGCTTACATGGGTCACTTCTGAGCTGATCTAGAAGACAAAAAGACCAAATCTTTTTGCCATAATAAGTGGACATCTTCAATAAGTTTAGAGGTTTCTGCTGCTGCATTGGTTCAGGGGGAGTTTGTTGGACCAAAAGAACCAATGAGCCTGATCAAAAAAACCTCTAAGTCCCACAGACATCACAACAACTGCTGAAGACTTGATAAGCTATTTGACAAAGTCTGAAGACTTCAACAGCTGAAGACCAAGTCTGAAGATCAACAGTTGAAGACTAAAGTACTGAAGACTTCAACAGCTGAAGACCAAAGTATGAAGATCAATAGCTGAAGACTAAAGTACTGAAGACTTCAACAGCTGAAGACCAAAGTCTGAAGATCACAGCTGAAGACTAAAGTACTGAAGATCAACAGCTGAAGTACAAAGACTGAAGACATCAGCTGAAGTTCAAGTACAAGTACTGAAGCCTTCAGAGTTTGTTACAACAGCTGAAGAAGCATTCTTCAGTTGTTGTGATGGTGTCCTTTCGATAGTTTTCTTTTTTGTTTCAGTATTTGTAAAATGACTGAAGAGCATGTTCTTCAGTCGTTGTAGTTTCAGTAGTTTATTTTCAGTAGTTGTAGTGACAGTTAACACTTAGTATTTTTGTAAGAAGATGTCAGCTGTTTTGACATTTTCAGTAGTTGTGTTAACTTTCAGTAGTCTGGATATTCTGTTAGATGTCACTATCAATGACATCAGCAGACGTCACATCTCCTATATAAGGATGTTCCACCACGACATTCTTATATAAGGGATGATTGACCTGATTATAAGGGTGACATTCTGCCACCACGAAAGCGCGTATTGAATGAAATCTTTGATTTGCAGAATTCTTTCTATAATCGTTTGCTCTTACTTTGAATATCAACTGTATTCTTGTGAATTCTCTAATTCTTTGTTTGATTTCCGCTGCAATACTCTCTAATCAATCAAACGTAGATCATTGATCCTAACAATATGATCAGAACCTGTCCCTTTACAACTCAACTCCTCAAGAAAAAACATCTAGAGCACCACTTCAAACGACATTCGTGTCGAGTTTAGCCGCTCCGTCTCAAGCCACTACTTCAGGATCTGACACATCAGGGTCGTCTTACACCCAATATATAGCACCTGAATCCAATGCTATAAAATTGAAGACCGAGAATCTCGGTACATGACTGTAGAGGTAGAAAAGGAGCATATGGATCTCTTAGCCGCTGTCATTCACTCCTATGATGGTATAGTTGCGAAGAAGATTGGAAACTACCATCTGGCAGATGAAGACTACGAGCAAGTAGACGAGACTGAGCTGGAAAGAATGGATATCATGTGAGCATTGGCAAGTGTTGTTCGAAGGGCAAAGAAGTTTGTTAAGAAGACAGACGAGAACCTGATTGCCACAAAGGATACAACTTTTGGTTTTGACAAAACCAAAGTTACCTGTTTAACTGTGGAGAAAAGGGGCACTTCAAACATGAATGTGTTAAGCCCAAGAAGACAGGTAATGGTAATCCATTCTTATCCTTCAATCGTCAAGATAAACCCAAATAGTCCTACATCATCAAGCAAGGATCCCAAGGCCTTGACTGCTCAAGATGACGAAGGGCAAGATTGGACCTTTCGATTTGTATCTCCGGGAGAATCTAACGTTGCATGTGTTGAGGGTTTGGATGATGACTCTGCAAGCAAATGTGATATAGCAGTTGAACTCATGACGCCATATAATGAAGAAACTACAAATGTGGTAGATCACCTGAATGAAGAGGGTTCAAGCACAAAATGTTCAAAATCACCAGCACCAGAAGAGTCAGACTCTTCTATGATGGCTGATTCAACCGAATCTTCTCAGGTAAGTACCAAGACTAATTGTTTGATAGTCATGCTTGCATTGAATGTAATCAATTTAGAAAAAAGCATAGACTCAAAATTTTCTAGGTTATTAGATCATAATGATAGCTTAGTAAAAAATTTACAATTATGCACAGAAGCAAATAGGATTTTAAAACAAAATGAGCACAGTTATAAAGAGAAAATAGAACTATTGAATAAACAACTAAGGGAAACCAAAGTTGTGGCCTTTAACCAAGAAAATGAAATTAAGTTCTATTTAAACTCCCTAGAAGAAACTAAGAAACAAAAAGCAGTTTTGGAAGTCGAAGTAAACTCATTAAAACAAAAACTGCACGGTTGGACTAGTTCTTCTTACATAGTCTAGCACTTAGTGATAGAACGCAACAATGGGGAGGGTTTGGGTTACAAAGTGGTTCCACCACCACATGAGACCTTGTTGAATGCTAAATGCAAACCAATAAATAACAACCCAATCAAGGATCATGTGGTGTCTACTCCTTCTGTAAGTGATCCAGATTCCACAGGTAATTCCAATAAATCTGTGACTAAACAAAAGGAGACCACTTTAAAGTCAAAAGGTAAAATGCCTATCGTTAATCTGGATGAACAATTTGAGAAGGTTAAGGTAAAGTCTGGTTTAAATACGTCTAATTCTGAACCCAAAAAGACCAAACAAATTAACCAAACACATGCATCATGACTAAGTCCAGATAAACAAAAGAGTAAAGATGTTAAAAAGGTTCAAACAATTAATTTTGTTAAACAAGATAAAATATCTAAACAAGAAGTGTCAAAACCCAAAAAATTAAATTCACACAGTGTGACACACTTCTCCACAAAAACATTTATATCCAACATGTCAAAAGTAGATCCTGCTACAACTATGGAAATATGGACACATCACATCTAATTGTCCTTACTATCAGACACCAAGGAAGAAAGTTGAACTTCATGATCCTAAATCCAGTTCTTCTAAAAGGAGTTCTATGACCCCACCAAGAAGAATTAGTGAACATAAAGTTCAAACCATAAGCCAATCATCTGTTTATCATAAACAGGCCTTACATAACTGGCTTATGGAAAGAAAAATCTAGTTCAATGTTTGATCATGAGAACAAGAAGATGAATGATCTTCCCTCACCCTCAAATGGAAAGTGGGTGGAATTTATGATGTGTGATGCCTCTGGGTCACCCAAGCCAATTTTAAGGCTTGGGTCCCTAACCTTAACTAATGATTTTCTTTGAATGTGCAGGGTGTTCGCTATAGTGTTGCCACAAATACCTGGATCGTAGATAGTGGAGCATCTAGGCACATGACTAGGAACCTGGCTCTCGTATAAAATGTCAAACAAATTAAAGAGGTCATGTTCATTTGCTGGAAACAAAGGAGGTTACATCCCGCTCAAGGGGAAGTGGGAAACCAGAAAGTGAAGTTTGACAAGGTAAACTATGTTCAACAACTTCAAAATAATTTGCTTTTTGTATCCCAAATCTATGACAAGGCTTTAAGGTAGTATTTGACAACAAGAAGTGCTATGTTCTAAAAAGGGCTATGTGATCCCAGAGGACCAAGTCTTAATGTCGGCTTCAAGATATAACGATCATTAAGTCCTGGATCTATCAAAGGCCTCCACACGGATCATCAAGTTCAGTGCTTCCTGTCAAAGGCTACAGAGAAGGATTCGATCTCCTGGCATAGGAGAATGGGACACATTAATCCACGGAAGATGAACCACTTGATCCAGAATTATCTAGTGCGAGGAGTAAATGTCAAAAACTTCCAACTACGGATTTTTGTGTCACCTACAAGAAAGACAAACAGATTAGAAGTCTCATAAGGAAAAGAATGTTCATTCCATAGAAATGCCTCTTGAGCTTCTTCACATGGATCTGTTTGGTCTAGTCAGTACAAGGAGCATCGTCGGCGACTTATACTGTTATGTAGTTATAGATGACTACTCAAGATTCTCTTGGGTAATGTTTCTGAAATCCAAATCTAAAACATTTGAGTCATTCAAAGAGTTAGTAACTACTTTGGAGTCCCTCTACAAGCTGAAAGTAAGACAAGTACGCTCAGACAATGGTACTGAGTTCAAGAATCAGTGGATGGAGGCATTCTGTAAAGAAAAGGAATTGTACATCAGTTCACATCTGCCTACACTCCACAGATGAACAGAGTTGCTGAACGGAAGAACAGAGGCTTGATAGAGACAGCCAGGACGATGCTAGCAGACTTGGAACTGCCTATTCAATTCTGGAACGAGGTAGTAACAAATGCATGTTACACTTTAAATCGAGTCCTGGTGGTAAAACATCATGGTAAGATGTGTTACGAGTTACTTCAACGACGTGAACCAAATCTGGAGTACCTTTAACCGTTTGGCACACCTTGCACCCTTTTGAAGAAAACTCAGGAAGGCAAGTTTAGCGAGAAGGTTGAAGAAGGAATTTTCCTAGGATACAACATACCGAATAAGAGAGTTTACAACAACTCAACGGGTCAAGTAGAAGTGTGGTGTAACATGGACGTTCAGAGATACACCACCCCCCAGCGGGAAAAGGACCTGCCTTCTTTTTCGATTATGATGGATTCTTTAAATCCTTCAACATTCCTCTCGCCACTCTTGAAGATGATTAGCAACCAAGATGATGTATGATGTCTTAAACACACCACCCCTAGACTCAACAACATTTGGTTCACAAGGTTAGTCTTCTAGCAACCAAGATGATGTATGATGTCTTAAACACACCAAGATGATGTATGATGTCTTAAACACACCAAGATGATGTATGATGTCTTATACTCCCACTGCCTCAAATACTAAGCCTGTGGTTCACAATATGGATAATGAGGTAGTTGTACCCACCACTCCTAGATCTCGACTAAGTGTTTATCATCCTCTGGACAATGTCATAGGGGATGTACAATCGGGAGTATAGACATGCAATCAACTATACTCAGCTGATTATGCCTCAGTCATGGAAAAAAGCTACCTTCATGACGGTGCTTATCGATGTTTTGTGTCTCAATTTGAGCCAAAATATGTAAGTGACGCCTTAAATGATGAGGCTTGGGTGAGTGCCATGCAAGAATAACTTCTTTAATTCAAGAAGTTAGGAGTGTGGACTCTGGTGGATAGACCTAAAGGTGCTAAGGTCATTGGCACTAAATGGGTTTTAAAATGCAAGAAGGATGACCAAAGGGTCATTATCAGAAACAAGGCTCGACTTATAGTTCAAGGATTTCGACAAGTAGAGGGGATTGATTACAATGAACTCGTTGCACCAGTGGCAAGAATGGAAGCCATCCGTATCTTTCTAGCCTATGCATCGTATATGAAGATTAAAGTCTATCAGCTTGATGTGAAGAGTGCATTTCTTTATGGTGAAATCCGAGAGACAGTTTATGTTAGTCAACCCTAGGGATTTATGGATCCGTATCATCAGGACAGAGTTTACAAGCTAGACAAGGCTCTATACGGACTTCATCAAGCCCCCAGAGCATGGTATGAGAAGCTCTCGACTCATCTTGTGAAACACGAGTTTCGAAGAGGAGTGATTGACTGTACATTGTTTATCAAAGAGAAGGATGGTGACTACTGCTTGTACAGATTTATGTTGATGACATAATCTTCGGATCCAAAAACAAAGACTTGTGTAAAGAATTTGAAGCAGTAATGAAGGCAGAATTTGAGATGAGCACCATAGGAGAAATGAAGTTCTTTCTCGGGTTACAGGTGGATCACACACTAAGGGAATTTTCCTATATCAAACCAAGTATGTTGGCGATATTCTCAATCGGTTTGATATGGAGAATGCTTCGTCAGCCGGGACTCCACTTGCTACAACTCCACTTGCTACAAACCACGATGTGGCACCCGACGAAAGTGGCGATCTGGTTGATGCCACCATCTACCAAGGAATGATCGGATCTCTCATGTACCTCACAGCCTCACTACCGGATATCATGTACGTGACGTGTCTATGCTCCAGATATCATGCGAAACCAAAGGCCAACCATCTCATCGGCATTAAAAGTATATTTTGTTATCTGAAGGGTACCCCAACACTCGGGTTATGGTATCCTCATGATGATGATTTCGACCTTACAGTGTATAGTGACTCGGATTACGGCGGTCGCAAAATGAACTACAAGTCACATCAGCGGATGTCAATTTTTTGGGAGAAGATTAGTTACCTAGCAGTGTAAGAAGCAGACATCGGTTGCTTTGTCAATCTGTGAAGCTAAATATGTTGCTGCTGCAAGTTGCTGTTCACAGATCATCTAGATTCAACAGCAAATGCGGGATTACGCTTTGTAATTTTCTAACACTCCTATTTATGTGATAACTCTACTGCTATTGCCTTCACTAAAAATCCGGCCAACATCCTAAAACCAAACACATCGGAATTAAATATCACTTTATACGTGATTGTTTTGAAAAGCATTTGATCGATGTTGTTAAAATAAATACCAATTTTCAGCACGCTTATCTCTATACAAAAGTCTTTGATAAACCACGTTTTCTGTGTCTGTTAGAGGTCAACGGCGTTAAAAAGAAAAGTGATGTGATTTTCGACGATGACAGTACTTAGTCTGACAAGTAGATTTCATTTTTACTTTTATTTTATTTTATTTTATTTTATTTCTTCGTCTATTAAAATTCTAAACGCAAAACTTTTTCGGTTTTAGAATTTTAGGGGGAGAATAGGTTAAGGTAGTATTAAATTTAGTTGTTAGTATTAAATTTAGTTGTTTTAATTTCAGTACATAAAAAACGAGGGAGGAGGACAGGCTAGCTAGAGAAATGAGATCGTATATGTGATACTGATTCAATGACTATAGAAAATTATAGTACATGGGAACAAATAGTTTGGGACTTTAAAAGAAGAAAATGTTTAAAATGAAAAATTCGAAGTATAAGTCTGAGAAGTCTAAGCAACAATAAAAGGAAAAATGATTGTAAAACTAGTAACTAAGGTAACATGGAGAAAATAGACCTAGAGGTTGCTAGACCATTAGATGATGTGTCGGTAGATTCAACACAATAGATAAGTAGACATCGTTGGTGATTTCAAGTTAAAACTAAGCTATTCAACAAGATGTGGGTTATCACCTTATCCCTGGTTAACACAATCAACAAAGTTCCAAAAAGGGGTGACGAGCAAAATAATTGCCACAAATATGTGCAGATGACCATAAAATGAGCAAAGCAATCAAGCTAATAACCTATGTTGTTGGTGTGATCTGTGCAAAAAGAATAAAATTGCTCAAACAAGAAGATAGGTTGTGTGCCTCTCTGCTGTGCGGTGGCACTGACCTGAGGATAACTATAACCTAAATATTTTAGAATTCATTGTTGTTTGCGCCTCTCTGTTGTGCGGTGGTACTGACCTGAGGCTTTGCAGCTCTTTGAAAGCTCTAGAATAGTTTCTTGTTGAATACTACCTATAGACCGCTCAAAAATCTCCTGAGGAATGTTGATTACCATATAAGTGTGGGATCCACAAATGCTTGTTGAAATAATTAAACCTAAATCATCACCATTTTGTGTCAAAAGTCTGTGCATGGATTTAAGAGGACAAGTATACTAACAATCATCGTGGCTGCAACTCTTGAAAGTCAACACCACTGTGTGCATCTTGTGGAACTAGTATGATTTCCTAGACTTCCTAATGACTCTCGATGAAAACAAGAATCTAGCATCAAAAGGTTTTGGTAACATGTACCGAATGTATTGATTTACCTATGTGATTCCAAATGAATCGTTCCACTTATGGTCAAAATAACTTGAAGCTGTCTCTTCGAGAAATAAATCTGTTAGATATCTATCTTAGGATTTCCACTCACACAAAATTACAAATATATATATATATATATATATATATATGTTTTAGTTTTGTCTTTTAGTTCTAGTTGTTTTATTTGTTTAATTTGTGTTAGTTTAGGTATTAAACGTCGGACTGTGCATTGGAACTCTATTGGGAATTTAATCACTAAAAAGGGTCATGTCTGAGGTGACTAAACGGGTTTTCTAATGTTAAAAGGATCACGTCTGAGGTGTCAAAAGTTCTCGAAGTTAAAATGGTCATGTCTGTGATGACCGAATGCTTGAAATGTTTTATCAATAGTTAAAAGGGTTAAGTGTCAAATGGTCATAAAGTCAAAATCATAAGTATGAGTCCATTCGCACGACCAGACCATGAGTATGGACCAGCCGTACGGTTAGACCATGCGTATGAGCCCATTCGCACGACCAAAACTGAGTATGGACCAACCGTACAATTGGACCATACGTATGAGCCTAATTGCACGACTAAACCACACGCATGGCCCAAACGTGCGATTGGACCTTCAGCATGAGTAACCTCACATGATTGGTTCACAAAATGAACCAATCGCATGAATGGAGGTGACGAAATGACACAGTCGCACAACTGAAGGAGACCAACTGTGCCTGTCACACGACTGATAAAAAGTCGCACGAATCAAGTATGCGATTGGGTTCAGTTGCATGACCAGAGGAAACCCTAGTATAAAAGGAGGGGGATTCGATCGCAGTCATTCATCATTTCAAAATTAAACATATATTCTCACCAACATTATGCACGATTTTCATTTGACTGCTCTAGACTACAAATTGTTGTGTACTAACGATTTCTAGTGATTATACAGGTAATGCGCGACGATATTCACCCAAAAGCTCAATCAGTTCATGCCTAAATGATCGAATTTAAGCCCTAAACAGAACCGAGACTTAGTTTTCCTAACAAACAATAAAACTAATTGTTCAATTAAAGGTTATTAGGTGTTATGTCGGTCATTTGCGAGACTAATGAGCCAAACCACGACGTCTAACATTAAGTTTTGCTCAAAATTTGAATTTGAACTAAACAAATAGTCTGTCATGTGAATGGACACCCTGATGAACTTCAATCGCACGACCGAGCTGGGCGAATGGCGCATTCGCACGACTGAACCATGAATATGAGTTCAGTCGCACAACTGGTGTAAACGCATGGGATAGCATAATCCCAGTCGCATGCTTAGTCATACATATGAGCTCAATCGCACCACTAGATCTCAGTTGCACAGTTCATTCGCACGACAGAACAAAATATTTCAAGTCCAATGAATCAAATTGTTACTCATTGACACTCACTAATTTTTATTTACATTGTGCAACAGATGGCGAGTCGTTGGACAATGAGCACAAAGCATAATCTTTGTGCTCATCTGGATCTGACCTCACGGAACGCAGCTAATTTTTCTGGCATTATTACGTTCTTACGAAGATCAAGGATCTTCCGTGCTATATTGACGTCCTGCACCCCGTATCGTTTAGTTTAGCAGGCTTTCTGGGAGAGCGTTGTCGTCGGCAGATCTTCTGAGCCCCACTGTATCAGGAGCTCCATTTTTTGTCAGCTTATAGAGATCTTTAAGGACGATCTCAGGATAGTTTTGGAGTTTGGGGACGATGCTGACTGTCCTACACACTTCACCCTCTGATTGTATGAGGCTATTTTCTGCGGGCCAAGTACTCGGGGGATATCAACGCATGTGTGCTCAACAATAGCAACTTGTGCCCCCAATTTAAATACTTGGCTCATGTGCTGCATAAGGGCATTGCCTCAAGGAAGGGAGGCTTCGACGAGTTTTCAGACCAGATTCAGAATGCCTATGTGGCGTTAGTGCTGAACCATCCGTTCAGCTTCTCCAGGATGATATTCACCTACCTAGTGGAAAACATCGAGGCAATGGGCAAGAAGGGCTTTTGCATGTACCCTTGCTTTATGTAGATGATCATTGACCAAAAGCTCCCTTCACTGCCAAAGGAGAAGGAGGATGTTGTGGTGCTCGAGGTGCTGGAAGATACCACCTTGGTTAGGATGAAGGTGTACAGGGGGAAACAGGTAAAACCCCTGTCAGGCGACTGTTTGGGCATCTGGCCTGTGAGGACTATGTGGCGCCGTCACGAAGGAAGTGACGCCATGAGACAGCGACTCAGACACTAAGCAGATTGTGCTCCCCACTGATGAGTCAGATGATGATGACAGTGGTGATGGTGGAGACTCTGGCCCCACTCCATCTAGAACCACCACTACAGATGTTACACCTCCACCACCCACTCATGGCGAAGCTGATACAGCTGGTTTTCATTAGGATTTTTGTCCACCTGAGGAGGAGGGGGAAGAGGATGAGGAGCCATTGACTCGGACGGTGGGCAGCAAGGTGGTTGCCATCGAACGTGGGATAAAGGCGGTTGGTGGATGCCCGAGAGAGTCTGGGGAGACTATGACTGATCCTACCTACACCCCAGCTTGGCCCAGCACCCTAGGGGGAGCATCCTCCTCGAGGGGTTCGAGGAAAAAGAGGATGGCTCAGCCCCAAGGGATGAAGCCCAAGAGACGGAGATACACGTTGATCACTGCCTCTCCACCTACTACCACCATAGCTACCACCACCACTACTACCTCTCCCACCACCACTACTACTACACCACCCATCATTACTACCACACCTCCACCTACCACTACCTTATCCACCACCACCACTACCACTCCACCCACTCACATACCACCACTCGTATTCACAACTACTACCACTCCACCCACTCATATACCACCACCCATATCCACCACTACACCACCAACCACCAAGTTGGTCCATCGTCCCACCCATCCTTCACTACAGGATCATCTCTACCCTATATTGGGGTAGAGGAACACTGTCAGCACTCAACAGAATGGTGCTGAAGCTGTTGGCAGCTGATGAGGAGAGAGCTACACAACCACGTCAGCTTGTGGAGCTTAATGCTACCCAAGATCGGCAGATATCTCAGCAAGCTCAGCAGATCGCCCAACTCAAGGAGCTAAATGACCAATCAGCTAAAAGGATTGGGGAGTTGGAGACAGCAAACAAGATCAACATGCTCAGACTCAAAGGCACTAAAGATGAGCCTCTCAAGATTAGAGAGGGAGATGATGATAATGATGAGGATGAGGATGATAGGGATGATGATGAGGATGAGACAGAAAAAGGTGGTGATGCTAGAGCAGGATAGGAAAAGGGAGGAGATGATGAGGAAGGAGATGATGTGGGTGCATCGGCTGCCACACAAAGCAAAGAAAGACGCTCCAAGAAGTCACAGGATCAGGTTGCCTCGTCCTCGGCCCCGACTGAAGAAGAGCACATGATTCAAGATCAAAGTAATGTTTAGATATTTATGTAATGTTAAATCTTGTGTAATTGAATCATGTATTAAACTTATGTACTTAATGTTTATATATATTTGCTATTTAACTATCTTGATTATTGATAAATGATTGTTGTGTTAAATGTTTAAATCAAGCAGATCAACCATCTCAGCAAGACTAGTATGATATTGCTCCTTTACAGCAAATCAAGTCTCAATTCACTATGATACTTGATTTGCAAGGGATTGTCAGGAGGTCTGTGAGTTACACTCCTGAAGAAGGAGAAACAATTCATGACCTTACTGATGAGCAAGTAGCAGAGATGTTTCAGCTAAATCCGGATGAAATTGTCAAGGATGCCCCTACTGTTGATGTGGCTAGTGACGACGAGCTTAATGATGTGGATGGGATAGAGATTGAAGACGTCACAGCCCAGCATTATCCAGAGCATGCTGACAAAGAGGGAAATGTTGTCCCCAATCTAGGTGACACTCTTGTTAGTGTACATTTGAGAAACTGGATCAGATGGAGCAAGAGTCAGAGAAGAATCAGGATCAAGCCCAAGCCTCGGACGCTGAAGTTAACATCAAAAAGGCTGAATAGGCAGCTTCTTTTGTAGAGATCCAAGCCCAACACAATGCTCCAAAGCCGAGTGCCTACACCAAGCTTTACAAAGTGAAGAAGCATCTGAAGGTGTCAGGAAAGATTATAGAGTGAGCATATTTTGAGGATTTAAATGTCTATGCTGTCAAGAGGGAGAAGAGCATAGAGTACTTCAGATTCCCACATGATCTGAAGACTCTCCCTGGATCAGTCGCACGATTGTGACATGAGATTGACTCAGTCGCACAACTGGACCTTCAGTCGTGCGGATGGATCAACCGCATGCTTCAGTCGTACGACTGAACCATGCAAATGGCTTAGTCGCATGAATGGAAATCCCTAACCTATAAATACCACTTAATTCATGGAAAACGTAACAATTCGAATCCCTATGCACTAAATTGTACCCTAGCCGTCTAGAGACCTAAGAAAACCTGTTCCAAGTTCATAAATTGTTGTAAATCATCTTACAATTGTTTTTAACGTTTTGATTCATTCTTAGATCGATTATACTAGCGTTCACACTGATTGGATCACCAATCAAATAGGATTCCAAACCATTTGGTTTGGTATACACATTAATCAGTTAGTACTCCGTACCAAAACGGTCCTAACAACTCATATGTGTTTATTTAAACACATAAAAATTCTTAAAGATTTGTTAATGATAAACTTTTAGAATCTAACCTTTCTTGAGAGAGTACTAAAGGATTGATGGTTCGGTTGAGGTGGTCTTCTTGGTGCTTGATCAAGAGTACTTGAATCCAAGATGGTGTTGGTTAAGAAGATGATGATGAAATGGTTGGGGTTAGTGACTTAAAAATCAAGAGGATGAGAGTGTTGGTAACATGGAGGCCAGGTGATGGTTGTAGTGACTTTTGGTTATGGTGCTTCACGATGGTGATGGTTGTGGATGTGTAACAACCGAGAGAACAAGGATAGGGAGAATGGTTGGTGTTTGATGGAATTGTGGAACCCCTCGGCCGAAACTCTTGTAGTGGAACTAGCCATAATTACTTCTAGTACTAGGGTAGTGAAGTGATGGTCTTAGGGTGACTTAGTCAACCAGTGGGGATATGTGGCGGCTTTGGGTGTGGCTTGGTGTCTAGATGGTGCTAGGTGTACAGTTCTTGGACTTAGCCATTAGCTTAGTGCTAATCTTATTAGGGATTTGCTAATCTTGTTTTGTTAACCCTTAATGAGCCAAGAACAATATAAGTTTGTTTAGGTTTATTGATAATCCGAGTTCTTGAGTTGGATTTGTATTTTTTTAGTTTGATGTTCAAGTGTTCAATGATTTGTTTGGTTTTAGTTTGTTATAAATTTTCTAAAGATTAATTTTGTTGGATGAGGTTTGATGAAGTTTTAATTCTTAGCTTTTTTACATACTTAGATGAAGGCATTAATCAATCAAGCAACTAATCCTATATTACAAAGTTAACTTGTTTTCATATGCATGCATATGCAAATAATTATCCATGGATGCATGCATGCACATATATTTGCATAATCAATAAAACACATAGTATTTATAAAATAAAATTAAATAAAACTTATCCCTTATGATCCCTTAATAAAGTGTGCGCGTGTATATATATATATATATATATGTATATATATATATATGTATATATATATATATATGTCTATTTATATTAGCTTGTCTATTTATATGTCTATTATGATCCCTTAATAAAGTGTACGTGTACGCGTACGTGTACGCGTACGTACGTGTACGTGTACGTGTATGTGTACGTGTACGTGTATGTGCATGTGTATGTGTCTGATTCAGGTGGGGTTTGATTTCGGGCTTGGTTCTGCTTGAATGGTGTTGTGGTATGTGTTTCTAAGGTTTAGGATGGTTGATTTGAGGTTAGAACAGGTCTGAGAGGGTTTGGAGGTCGAAAAGTGTAGATTAGGTTCAGGGAAGACTACATTTTGTATCAGCTAGGGCTCATGCGACTGGAGGTCCATGCGTCTGAACGGCATATGACTGGAGGCCATATGGCCGAAAGGCATGCGACTGAGATTCATACGCTTGATAGTCATGTGACTGGGTGGAATACGGATGAAGGTCATGCGACTGAAGTCCATGCGCATGGGTGCCATGCGACTGAGGTCCATACGCCCGAATACCATGCGACTGAGGTTCATATGCATGAAAGTTATGCGACTGGAAGTCCATACGCCTAAGTATTCATTCACCCATAGTGTCCATTCGCCTTAGTGTTCTCATGCGCATGGAAGGCCATGCGACTGAATAGGTTCCATACGTCCAAATAGGGCTCATACGCCCGGAAGAACATAGTTTATTTTCTAACTTTAGGGGGAAAGTGCAGAAGTAGGTTTTGACTTAGGAGATTCTCGGAGGTTCGTATAAGTTGACTTTTAGGGTCTTAGACGTTATGATGTTTATGCATGCGGGTATTTATGATGTATGTTATATATGATGGCGTCGTGTATGGCGATGTTTGTATGTTTATGTTGATGTTCCTTATTATGTGTGATTATTCTTCCCGTGAATTTACGTTGGATGTTAATGAATGAAATGAAAGTATTATGTAACGTAAGTGGAAGAAAATGAAAAGAGGAACGAATTAAATGAATGCATGCATTAATGAATGAACGAACGAATGAAAGACTTGCAAGCACATGTATGGAGGTTCACACTCAATGAGGAGTGTTAGCTCAACCGTGTGCGGTTTAGCTACCCTATGAGGATGCACACTAGGGCTTAATCCGTGTGATTAAGCAAATGTATGGAGGTTCACACCCAATGAGGGGTTGTCAGTTCAACTGTGTGCGGGTTAAATACCCCATGAGGATGCACACAGGGGTTCAACCTTTGTGATTGACCATATGTATGGGGTCCTTGTCGCTTAACCCTAGATGAATTGCTTGGTGCTGTAGAGGGGGGTTAAGCGCATAACAGGACCTGGATGGAAATGAAAGATAATAAAAGTACGAAATGAACGATGATTAAGATAATAACTATTATCTATGTGTACATACAATATGTGATCACGTTCTAAGACTGCTATTACTTGAGAGAAAGTAACTGACAGTTTTAAACGAAAGATAAGCATGTTTTATTATAAAACTAGAACTCAGTCAACAACGCTGACTTTTATGTGTTTTCATTTGGCAGGTAACGTTGCTGAGGATGGCACGGGCGGCTACTCAGCTTTTTTGGATGGCATTCTTTTGTACAATGTTTTTGCATTATAATGCGAACGTATGATATTTTGTAATGAATGTTATATTATTTTGCAAAAACAATTATATTGAAAATGTTGTTTTTAATATTTCCGCTGCAATGTTTATTTCAAGTTAATGTAATTACATGTTTTATGAGTAATGATTGGCCAGCTGTAAGCGTCCCGGGAACGGGACCTTACAAGTTGGTATCAGAGCCAAAGTTTAAGTGAAATGGGTAAATTTTCAACTAAATCTAAACTTAAACTGAAAATGGGACGGAAAGGGAATGGATGCCAGTCTGAGTAGCTACGTGTCATCAGGTATTTTCTTAATGATAAACGATAGTATGTGCGCATGTTATGTGGTAATGTGTTGTTTGTAGATTTAGATACTGATGTAGTCAGGATAGGTAATGCTCAGGGTATGAAGAGTAATTTAAGTGGCTAATCACAACTGGCCACTGTAATTAGGGACTTACTATAATTGACATAAACTAAGTTGTTCCCTTGAATGAGCGTGTTGGTGTTTGAATCTTTCAGTGTGTGTGTGGATGGCTGGTGGTAGATGTTCGAAAGCTTCATGTGGTGGAGGTTGTGGTGCTGAACCGCGGCCCAAAAGAGGAAGGCCTAGAGTTGAAAAGGTGGTTCATGAAGAACTCGAGACCCCTCATCCGAAGGGTGGTGATAAGAGTGCCAATTTGAGAGCCTCGGTAAAAGAGGCTGCTGTGGAAGAAGACCCTCAGGTCATGCAGATGATCTTACCGTATGTGGTGACGGAAATTATCAATGTTGTACGAGAAGGAGAAAGAAAGGAGAGGAACAGGTCCTCAAGAGGACGGGAGCAACCAAAGCCTGAAACGGTTCTCTCCGATGATGAGGAAAAGCCTCTACCGGTGGCGGCATGAGGCTGTAACTATGGGGCATTTCAAAGGTGTAAGCCCCCTACTTTTGATGGTAAGGGCATGGTTGCTGCTGCTCACCGGTGGGTGAAGGAAATGGAAGTTGTTCTGAATATCAACGAGTGTCGAGAAGATCAAAAAGTGAAGTTTGCTCCCCACTCTTTCGTGGACTCAGCTTTATGCTGGTGGGACAATATTGTCCAAGCTGAGGGTAGTCATGCTATTAGGTGGATGAGATGGTCTAAACTGAAGAAGTTGGTGATTGAGAATTCTGTCCTCATAGGGAAATGGACAAGGTTGAAAGGGAGTTTCTGCAGTTGGAGGCAGCAGTACACCACCAAGTTCAATGAGATGGCACATTTGGTGCCAGACCAAGTGACACCTTTGTCATGAAATATTAAGAGGTACATTCAGGGTTTGCTGGCGGATATCCGTAGGCACATGATCGCTGCCCGACCGATCACGTTTAGGTCGGCGGTTAATTTGGGCAAGAAGGCTGTATGATGAGCGAGAAGTGGTAGTGGCTGAGGCAAGCAAGAAGGGTGGTGGTGATCGGATTTGGAATGGGAAAAGGTTTGGTCGGGATGGTGCCCCGACGAGTAACAAGAAGACACGGGTGGATGATCGTCGTGTGGTCACACCAGATACGGGGTCGAAGAGGTGTGGCAAATACGGGAAGGAGCATTTGGGGGAATGCAAATGGAGATCAAACATCTGTTTCAAGTGTGGAAAGCCTGGTCATAAGGAAGCTAGGACGGACCCTGATGTCGTGTCAGGTACGTTTCTAGTAAACCAAACTTTAGCCTCCATGTTATTTGATTCTGGTGCCTAGGAATGTTTTATTTTTGCTGCTTTCTATGCTAAACTGCCTGTTAGTAGTAGAAGTGTTGATGCGCCCTTTGATGTAGAAACTACCATAAGTATGTCTACCAGGATTTCTGAGATGATAGAAGGCTGTGATGTGGAATTAGAAGGTCATAAATTTCCTGTTAGACTGTTCATGATGACCTTAGGAGGTTTTGATGTAGTTCTTGGGATGGATTGGTTAGCAGATTACGAGGCGAACATTGTGTGTCACAAGAAGATGATTTCTTTGATAGCGCCTAACGGGAGTATGGTGCGGTTTATGGGGATCGGGTCACGATGACCCTGAAAGTAATCTCAATGGCGGTGGCGGGAAAGTGCATGAGGCGTGGATGTAGTGCCTACTTGGCTTACGTAAAGGACGTGGATACACCAACACCACAACTGTCTGATGTACCGTTTTTGTGTGACTTTCCAGACGTGTTCCCAGAAGACCTACCAGGACTGCCACCTAACCGTGAGATCGAGTTCCAGGTTGACTTGATACCGGGTGCCCAACCTGTTGCCAAGGCACCGTATCATTTGGCTCCGACTAAGATGAAAGAGTTGATAGAGCAACTGCAAGAGCTGCTTGATAAGGGATTTATTAGACCAAGTATCTCCCCTTGGGGTGCTCCGGTCCTGTTTGTGAAGAGGAAAGACAGTAGCATGAGGATGTGTATTGACTACCGTGAGCTAAATAAGTGATGATAAGGAACTAATACCCCTTACCGAGAATTGATGATTTGTTTGATCAGCTTCATGGTGCCAGCTGGTTCTCAAGGATAGATCTTCGATCGAGCTACCATCAGTTAGAGGTGAAAGAGAAGGATATTCCTAAAATAGCTTTCACACGCGTTATGGTCATTACGAGTTTCTTGTCATGTCTTTTGGTTTGACTAATGCCCCAACTGCTTTTATGGATCTGATGAATCGAGTGTGTCAGTTGATGTTGGATAAATTAGTGATTGTGTTTATTGATGATATCCTAATTTATTTGAAGAGCTATATAGAGCATGCCGGTCACATTCGGGAGGTTTTAGAGACGTTGAGAAGGGAGAAACTGTATGCTAAATTCTCCAAGTGCGTGTTCTGGTTGCGCGAAGTTCATTTTTTGGGTCATGTAGTGAATCCAGACGGGATTATGGTGGATCCAGCAAAAGTGGAGGCGGTGATGCAATGGAAGTCTCTAAAGACGCCATCCGAGATTCGTAGTTTCTTGGTTTTGGTGGGCTATTATAGAAGATTCATTCAAGAGTTCTCTAAGATCGCTTCTCCACTAAACAAGTTAACCCAGAAAGATGTAAAGTTTGTATGGGGTCAAGCTGAAGAGAAGGCGTTCAAGGAATTAAAGGTGAGGTTGACTCAAGCTCCTGTTCTGTCATTACCCAATGGAAGTGAAGATCTGGTGGTTTATTCTCATGCTTCCTACTCAGGGCTGGGGTGTGTGTTAATGCAGAGAGGAAAGGTTATAGCCTATGCATCCCGATAGTTAAAGGTTCATGAGGTCAATTATCCTACTCATGACTTGGAGCTAGCAGTCGTGGTCTTCGCGTTAAAGATTTGGAGGCACTACCTTTACGGGACGAAGTGCACCATATTCACTTACATAAGAGCTTTAAGTACTTCTTTGAGTAGAAGGACCTGAACATGAGGCAAAGACGATGGTTGGATCTCATAAAAGATTATGACTGCGAGATCTGTTACCATCGGGCAAAGCCAACGTGGTGGCGGATGCCCTTAGTCGGAAAGAGAGACCCGAACCGATTCGGGTGAAAGCTTACCAATTGATCATGACCTCGGATGTGATGAAGCAAGTCAAAGATTTTCAAGATGAGGCATTGAAAGAAGATCATCTTAACTCTGAAAGAATGAGATGTCTGATTGTGGAATTGGGTGAAAACACACTCGGTGTTAGAACCGATTCGGACGAATGTGGATTCCTCATTATGGGGATCTGTGTGGGAAGATTATGGATGAAGCTCACAAGACTCGATACTCTGTTCATCCCGGTGCTACAAAGATGTACCAAGACATGAAGAAAGACTATTGGTGGCCGGGTATGAAGCGTGATGTAGTGGAGTATGTGAGTAAATGCCTTACTTGTTTACAAGTGAAGGCCGAGCACCAAAAACCGGATGGGAAGATCCAACCTTTGGATATACCGGAGTGGAAGTGGGGGCACATCACCATGGATTTTATTATGAAGCTACCGCATACCCCAAAATGGTATGATGCCATATGGGTGATAGTTGAGCGTTAAACGAAGAGTGCTCACTACCTACCGATCCGCGAGAAATTTTCATCCAAGAGGTTGGCGGATCTATTCATCAAGGAAATTGTAACTCGTCATGGTGTGTCAGTGTCTATTGTGTCTGATCGTGACACCCGGTTTACATCTAAATTTTGGAAGAAATTCCATGATGCGATGGGGACGAGGATATATATTAGCACAGCTTATCACCCCCAAACGGATGGTAAGTCAGAAAGGACCATTCAGACATTGGAGGATGTGCTTCGTGCATGTGTCATCGATTTTGGAGGAAGTTGGGATGACTACTTACCGTTAGCCGAGATCTCATATAACAACAGTTATCATGCTAGCATTGGTATGCCCCCTTATGAGATGTTATAGGGTAGGAGATGCAGAACACACATCTGTTGGGGTAATATTGGTCAGAAAGAGTTAGGAAGCATCGAGGTGATCGAGGCTACGACTAAGAAGCTTGAAATGATCAAGGCCTTCATGAAGGCAGCCAAAGATAGACAGAATTTGTATGATGATAAACAATGTAGACCGATTGAGTTCCATGTGGGTGATAGGGTTATGTTGAAAGTCTCACCTTGGAAGGGTATTATTTGGTTCAGGAAGCGGGGCAAGTTCAGCCCGAAATACATAGGGCCTTTCCGAATCATTGCTAGGGTAGGAGAGGTGGCCTATAGATTGGAGTTACCTGATGAGTTAAGTGGAATTCACCTGACATTCCACGTATCTCATCTGAGAAAGTGTCTAGCAGACGAGGATATGATTGTACCACTGGAGTACATTGAGGAAGATGAACGGCTCAATTATGTGGAGCAACCAGTGGTGATCATCGACCATAAGAGAAGAGATTGAGGAATAAAGTGGTCCCACTTGTGCGCATACAGTGGAGGCACAGAAAGGGATCCGAGTCTACGTGGGAGACTGAAGAACAAATAAGAGAACATTACCCATGTCTGTTCAAGGAATAACAGGTTTCGAGGATGAAACCTATTTAAGGGGGGTGGACCTGTAATGCCCGGTTATTTCCTTTGAAGCCGAAGAAGAAGAAAAAGAGAAAGAAAAGAAATAAAGCCCAAAGTCGAGGGACCAATCTTGCCAAAGTGAGAAAATTTTTGGAAGAGTGGGGGTATAAAAGGGGCATGGCTTCCCAAATCCCTCTCCCACACCCCCTTTCATTCGGCCAAAGAGAGAAACAGAGGAGAAGAGCCAAAACCTAGTGTTTCTCGAAGAATCAAGTGCAAAAGTCGAAGTCAAGCGAGTTTGTGAGAAGCTCTACTCGAAGAGCCTGTCAAGGTGAGTTCTAGGACCCCTCTTTTACACGTTTTCCACTGATTTTGGGGCTGGAACACATGGCAAATCCTTTTTGGTTGTGTTGACTGTAAACCCGTATGTATGTGTATGTGTATGTGTATGTGTGTGATTTGGGTGGGGTTTGATTTCGGGCTTGGTTGTGCTTGAATGGTATTGTAGTATGTGTTTCTAAGGTTTAGGATTGTTGATTTGAGGTTAGAACAGGTCTGAGAGGGTTTGGAGGCCAAAAATTGTAGATTAGGTTCAGGGAAGACTGCATTCTGCATCAGCTAGGGCTCATGCGACTAGAGGTCCATGCGTCCGAATGGCATGCAACCGGAGGTCATACGGCCGAAAGGCATGCGACTGAGTGTCATACACATGATAGTCATGCGACTGGGGGGAATGCGGATGAAGGACATGCGACTGAAGTCCATGCGCATGGGTGCCATGCCACTGAGGTCCATACGCCCGAATACCATGCGATTGAGGTCCATACGCCCGAATACCATGCGATTGAGGTTCATATGCATGAAAGTTATGCGACTGAAGGCTATACGACTGGAAGCCCATACGCCTAAGTGGTCATTCACCCATAGTGTCCATTTGCCTTAGTGTTCTCATGCGCATGGAAGGCCATGCGACTGAATAGGGTCCATACGTCCAAACAGGGTTCATACGCTAGAAAGAACATATTTTATTTTCTGACTTTTGGGGGAAAGTGTAGAAGTAGGTTTTGACTTAGGAGATTCTCGGAGTTTCATATGAGTTGACTTTTGGGGTCTTAGACGTTATGATGTTTATGCATGTGGGTATGTATGATGTATGTTATGTATGATGGTGCTGTGTATGGCGATGTTTGTATGTTTATGTTGATGTTCCTTATTATGTGTGGCTATTCTTCCCGTGGCTTTATGTTGAATGTTAATGAATGAAATGGAATTATTATGTAACGTAGAGTGGAAGATGATGAAAAGAAGAACGAAATGAATGAATGCATGCATTAATGAATAAAGAACGAATGAAAGGCTTGCAAGCACATGTATGGAGGTTCACACTCATGAGGAGTGTTAGCTCAACTGTGTGCGGGTTAGCTACCCCATGAGGATGCACACTAGGGCTTAATCCGTGTTATTAAGCAAATGTATGGAGGTTCACATCCAATGAGGGGTTGTCAGCTCAACTGTGTGCGGGTTAAATACCCCATGAGGATGCACACAGGGGTTCAATCTTTGTGATTGACCATATGTATGTGGTCCTTGTCACTTAAACCTAGATGAATTGCTTGGTGCTCTAGAGGGGGGTTAAGCCCATGACAGGACCTGGATGGAAATAAAAGATAATAAAACTATGAAATGAGCGATGATGAAGATAATAACTATTATTTATGTGTACGTACGATGTGTGATCACGTTATAAGACTGCTGTTATTTGAAAGAAAGTAACGGGTGGTTTTAAACGAAAGATAAGCATGTTTTATTATAAAACTAGAACTCACTCAACAACGCTGACTTTTATGTGTTTCCAGTTGGCAGGTAACGTTGCTGAGGATGGCACAAGGCGGCTACTCAACTCTTTTGGATGGCATTCTTTTGTACAATGTTTTTGCATTATAATGCAAACGAATGATTTTTGTAATGAATATTGTATTATTTTGCAAAAGCATTTATATTGAAGATGTTGTTTTTAATGTTTTTGCTACAACGTTTATTTCAAGTTAATATAATTATATGTTTTATGAGCAATGATTGGCCAGCTGTAAGCGTCCCGGGAACGGGGCCTTACATTGAAGCAACAACAAAAATGCTAGTTGATTCACAATTGCCAATCATCTTTTGGGCTGAAGCAGTGAATACAACATGCAATGTTCAAAATAGGACATTGATTGTAAAAGAACATAATAAAACACCTTATGAGCTTTTATTTAAAAGAAAACCTTACATAGGATATCTTAGAGCTTTTGGGTGACATGTATCCGTTTTAAACACAAAAGAACAATTGGGAAATTTTTCAAAAAAAGTCTATGATGGTTTCTTTGTTGGATATTCTTCAACATCTAAATCTTATAGGATTCACATTCCACAACATAACATTATGGAAGAAACTCCTAATGTATCATTTGATGAATCCTTATTTCCTAAATCTATAAAAGGATCATCATGGTTGTTTGATATAGATTCTCTAACAGATTCGTTTAACTCAGGTTATTTGAATAATGTAGGATTTGATGACACATGCTATCCATTTGTTCCCCTAAATATGAATGAAGTATCACTATGTACTGATCCTCCAAGAGAACACTCATCAAGTATCATGGAACAAGAAACAACAAATAACAACAATGATGTTAAACAAGTCCAGCCTCATGGACCACATCTTCAGATGAAAACACTTCATCCGCAGCTGCTACCTCTACATCCGTAGATGCGTGTCTTGCATCCGGAGATATGAATATGTTTTCAAGAAGATGAAACAAACATTGGAGATGATTCAGTAAACCCTCGTACATCATCCGTAGAAGTTCCTTTAACTCCTACAGAAGAACAAATTGCTTCCGGAGAAGTTCCTGCGGAAGGTATTAATGATGCTCCTGATGATCAGACTAAGGAAGATCATTCCATAGCTAATGTTGAACAAGAGGAACACTTTGATTTCTTCCTAAATTCATCATCTGGATTGAATCCATTTCCATCAATGAATATGACTAATTTGGAATCATCTATTACAATTGAATCTACTCCAACAACAAGAATTCATAAGACACATCCAATACACAAAATTATTGGTGATCTTAATAAAGAACAACAAGAAGTCAAGGTGGAGCTGCAAACATCTATCTTTTCACTTGTTTTCTTTCAAAACTCCAAATATCACAGTTGCTCTAAAGGACAATAGTCGCATTGAAGTTATGCAAGAAGAGCTTCAACAATTCAGAAAGCAGAAAGTCCGGAATCTAGTTGATTTACTAGAAGGCCAACATCCAATTGGAACAAGATGGCTCTTCAAAAATAAACTAGATGATAGAGGTATTATTTTGAGAAACAAGGCAAGGTTGATTCCACAAGGTTACACACAAGAAGAAGGAATAGACTATGATGAAGTTGTTGCACCAGTTGCAAGAATTGAAGCCATAAGAGTGTTCCTAGCATAGGCATCGTATAAGAAGTTCATTGTGTATCAAATGGATGTCAAATGTGTTTTCTTGTATGGAAAATTGATAAAGAAGTCTATGTATCACAACCTCCTGGATTTGAAGATCCTTATTACCACACAGGGTATGTAAGCTTGACAAAGCTTTGTATGGTCTTCATCAAGCACCAAGAAAGTGGTATAAAACATTGTCTTCTTTCTTGCTCAAGCATGGATATAAAAAGAGAACCATTGATCAGACTCTCTTTCTCAAACAAGAATATCAAGATCTCTTAGTTATTCAAATTTATGTTGATGACATTATGTTTGGCTCAACTAACAGAGATTCTATGTAAGCTTCGAAGAGTTGATGAAATCTGAGTTTCAGATGAGTTCAATAGGAGAATTAACTTTCTTCCTTGGTTTACAAGTTCATCAGAAGACAGATGGCATTTTCATCAATAAAGAGAAGTACATAAAGCAAATATTGAAGAAGTACAACCTAGCTAACACATCTTCATGCAAAACACCAGCCTCAACAATTGATAAATTCGTACCTGATCCTACAAGAAAATCTATTGATCAAAGATTATATAGATCAATGATAGGATCACTTATGTATTTAACTGATAGTAGACCTAAAATTATGTTTGTTATGTGTGTTTGTGCTAGGTACCAATTAGATCCCAAAGAGTCTTATCTAAATGTTGTGAAGAGGATTTTTAGATATCTGAAAGGAAACCCTGCTCTTGGACTTTGGTATCCAAAGGATGGTGATTTTACTCTTTAGTCATATTCAGATAGTGACTATAGAGGTTGCAACAATAACAGAAAATCCACAACTGGTGGATGTCAATTCATTGGACCAAGACTAGTTTCATGGCAGTGCAAGAAGCAAAGAAATGTATCTGTATCAACAGTTGAGGCTGAGTACATAGCTGCTTCAGCTGGTTGCTCTCGAGTGCTTTGGTTGCAAAACCAATTACTTGATTATGGTTACAACTTCCTTCATACTCCAATTTACATTGACAACTCAGCTGCTATGTTTATTACTGCTAATCCAGTACAACATAGTAAAACAAAACATATTGAAATAAGATACCATTTTTTGAGAGATTGCTCAGAAAAATGTTTGATCAAGTTAGTCAAAGTGGATATAACAAATCAGCTTGCTGATGTATTCACTAAAGTCTTTGATTCAGTTAAATTTAATTTTCTAATTGAGTCTTTGGGCATGATTAACTTAGATTAATCATTATAAACAAGAAAATCATGTGTCTGTCCTTGTAAATAATTATCATCATAAAAAAATTTACCCTTTAGAAGATTTACAATTACCTTAGGAAGAAACTTCTGAAACATTTTCCAAAGCTTAGAATAAAAAATTATATTGTCTTTCTTTCTGTGTCTTTTAATTAAGCATGACATATGTATAGGAAATGATAGTATGCTATGCCTTTGCTTCTTCCTGACTTATCAAGTATCATTAAAATCTAATCACGTTTCTTGATATGTGAGTAGGTTCATCTTGAGTGGAAACTACACTAAGTGCATGCCAAACATAATATAAAGTTACTATTTGTGAGAGACTTCATTTTGAGGAAACATCAAGTAAGTCTTATTCTGATGTGACCAAATCACTCATCTAAGCACACTATATACTAACACTTTATAATGTCTATCTTTGCAAATCATATTCCCTCTGTTTTGTGTAAACAAAAACCTGGCTGTATGAAAATAAATGATCCTCATCAACCCTCTATTTTGTGTAAACAGAGACCTGGGTTAATGACACCTTTTTTTTACAGAAGTAAAGACCTGGTGACCTGTTGATGATCATATCTAAGCTCTCAAAGGAATCCTCTATGATCAATTGTATATTAAATTTAGACTTCTAAATCAATGCATTAATGAGATGTCAAATGCATCTCAAGATAGAACTTGTTAAGATCAGTGATCTAAGTTTGATTAATTAGAGTAGATTGCAGCGGAATTTGAACAATGAATTAGACAATTCGCAAGAACACAATTGATATTCAATGAAAAGTAAACGGTTATAGAGAGAGAATTCTGCAAAAGGAATATTTCATTCATATGCTTTCGTGGTGGTTGAATGTCACACGTTACAACTAGGTCAACATTCCTTATATAGGGAATGTGACGTCTGCTGATGTCACTTGATAGTGACATCTAACAGAATTATACAAACTACTGAAACTATGCAAACTACTGAGAATGTTCTCAACTACTGATTACATCTCATAGAATGCTAAGTACAAAAACATAAAACTACTGATCTAAAACTACTAAAACTATAACTACTGAAAGGTGAATTACAAGTACTGAAAGGAAATCATCACAACTACTGAAGTTAATAACTTCAGCTGTTGTGACACTACTGATCACTTTGGTCTTCTGTCTTTGTTCTTCAGACTTTTACTTTCAGACTTTGTCTTCAATACTTTACTTTCAGACTTTGTCTTCAGTAGAAGTCTTCAGATCTTGTCTTCAGACTTTGTCTTCAGACCTTGTAATCAGCTGATGTCTTCAGCTGTTGTGATCTTCTTCAGCAGTTGTAATGTCTGTGGGACTTAGAGGTTTTTCTGATCATGCTCATTGGTTCTTTTGGTCCAACGGAAGTACTCAGCTTCATGTGCTTATCAGTAGTTGTTAATCCTTTTATTTCAGCTGATTTGAAATGCTTTTCAGATGTTGTGACTTGCCCTTCAGTACTTGAGGTACTTTGAGGGACAACATCTGAAGTACTCAGCTTCATGTGCTTATTAGTAGTTAACCCATCAGGCAATTGATTTGCTGAGGTATCAACACTGATTTCATCCTGTGATTTTGGGTGATCACTTGAGGATGATGCACATGATGATGTGGTTTGGAAATTACTTTCACCTTCAGGTTTTACTATTGATTTTGGAGTAAACTTTGTAGGTGGTGCAATGTGATTGTAACCTATTCCAAACCTCACATTCGAAGCAGATCGCTTGCTGAGCAGCATTTCAAATCCCTTGTAGGATGATACCCAGCGGTCACACTCAACTTGGGTAACTGCAAGTTTTTCTTTGAGTTCTCTGTGGTTCTCAAGAATGACCTCTAGCTTAGCCTTTTCATCATTTAATTGACATTTAAGCTTATAAATCGTATCATCTTTATCTTTAAGGAAAGACTCATACTCAGCTTTTGTTTTAGAAAGGGTTTGCTCAAGCTCAAGATTTTGATTTATTAAAGCTACATTTGCCTCTCTAATAGAGATAAATGCAGCTATGCAAGTTTCAGAACATAGCTTGGCCTTAGCCTCAGAGGATACCTGGGTTACCTGTGAAGAAGATGCATTGGAGCATGAACTCTCAGTAGATTCCAGGGCCATGAGAGCAAGATTCCCAAAAGGATATTCACCACCATGTTGACCATCACCAGCAAATAATTGCTCATTACCAGAGAGATCATCTGGTAAACTGCTCCAGTCAACAACACCAGGGGTGAAAAAGCTGTGATGAGGTTGTGATTGAGATGATTGCGATGGTAGAGGCTTAGGTAAGGCTTGAGGTTGTTGTGCAATAGGAACTTGAACTTGATTTGGTTGTGGCATGTAATAGCAGGGATATGGATATGGCATTGGACTCTGAGGGACAAAATATGCAGGAGATATAGGTTGTGAGTGATGACCAGAACTAGCAGGATGTTGCCCTCTGTTTTGTGGACTATTGCTTGGAAAAGTCACAAAGGGTGCATAGGAGTTAGATTCAGATGATCTACACTCTCTTGCAAAGTGTCCAAGCCTGTGGCATTTGTGACACCTCAACTTACTCTTGTCAAAACCAACTTTGGTTTTGCCAGAGAGTCCTGGAATTTCCTACCAGTTCTCTTGTAGAACTTTTGAGATCTGATATTAATCAAGGCCATTTGGCTTAGAATATCCATCTCTTCTAAGTCATCATCAGCAATACCTTTCAAATCATCCATAATGAAGCACAAATTGTCACTATTACAGCCTGACTGACTATCAACACTAACAAATGCATGATCAGAATTGTTTGAAGAGAAATCTATATGCTCATCATAATTGCTTTCTAATGCAGCATATTCTGACTCATGACCAACCAAGGCAGTGTTCCCTGGTACAAAGTCATCAGTGAGCTTTCCTGATGATGTCAGTTTCCTTTTCAGCTCTATCTCTCTTTCAAATGTAAGCAGTTTCCCATGGAGTTGGGTGAGAGATAGGCTATCCAGATTTGCACTGGAGCGTAGGACAATGGTATATGTGTCCCATCTCTCAGGCAGTGATCTGAGGAATCTGTTGTTTATCTAGTTATTAGTGTATTCATGTTTGACCATTTTCAGCTCAGAGATCAAACAGGAAAAACGCTCAAACTGTTGAGTCAGTGACTCACTCTTCCTATGAGAGAATGTCTCATATTGTTGGGCAAGGATTTCTCTGTTGTTTTCTAAGACCTCATTTGTTCCACCAAATTGTTCCTTCAATGCATTCCAGAGGTCATGAGCAGTTTCATGATGCATAAGCCCAGAATAGATTTCATTAGGCAGAGCCATCGCCAGAATACCATGCGCTTTAGCATCAATCTCAAATAGTTTTCGATCCTCATCTGAGTATTGTTCCTTCTTCTTCGGAACCATTTGGTTGGTTTCTGGATTGTTCACCATAGGCTTGTGTGGACCATGTACCACAGATGTCCAACAACCTGAACTGTTAACAGACAGGTGATGGAGCATTTTTCGTTGCCATATGTTATACTCAGTCCTAACCAGCATCGGAGGCTTGGTTGAGGAACCGGTATTGTGAGGGTCATTAGAAGGAGTAGTCATTCTCAGATTCAACCAAATTCAATTAAGTTTTAACTGATTTAGTGCAAAACACAACAAACTCAATATGAACCAAGAGAAAACTCAAAGCAAATAACCAAAAGCAGCAGAAATTCAATGATCTATAACCAATTCTTGCAAATATGCTAATTCAATCAAACTTAGATATTGAAATAGCAGTTTCAATGATCAATTGTTAGATCGATCAATGATTAACCAGCTCTGATACCATTTGTTAAGATCAGTGATCTAAGTTTGATTAATTAGAGTAGATTGCAGCGGAATTTGAACAATGAATTAGACAATTCGCAAGAACACAATTGATATTCAATGAAAAGTAAACGGTTATAGAGAGAGAATTGTACAAAAGGAATATTTCATTCATATGCTTTCGTGGTGGCTGAATGTCACACGTTACAACTAGGTCAACATTCCTTATATAGGGAATGTGACATCTGCTGATGTCACTTGATAGTGACATCTAACAGAATTATACAAACTACTGAAACTATGCAAACTACTGAGAATGTTCTCAACTACTGATTACATCTCAGAGAATGCTAAGTACAAAAACATAAAACTACTGAACTAAAAATACTGAAACTATAACTACTGAAAAGTAAATTACAAGTACTGAAAGGAAACCATCACAACTACTGAAGTTAATAACTTCAGCTGTTGTGACAACTACTGATCACTTTGGTCTTCAGTCTTTGTCTTCAGTCTTTGTTCTTCAGACTTTTACTTTCAGACTTTGTCTTCAGCTGATAGCTTCAGACTTTGTCTTCGGTAATTTACTTTCAGACTTTGTCTTCAGTAGAAGTCTTCAGATCTTGTCTTCAGACTTTGTCTTCAGACCTTGTAATCAGCTGATGTCTTCAGCTGTTGTGATCTTCTTCAGCAGTTGCAATGTCTGTGGGACTTAGAGGTTTTTCTTATCAGGCTCATTGGTTCTTTTGGTCCAACAGAACTATAACTTAAAGTACATAGTTTCTATGTGTGAAAAGGTGATGATTTGACTCACAAAGGGAGGACAAACTCTAAGTGAATTGAATATGAAGCCCATAACAGTTACCTCTTAGTAACATGAAAACATGATAAACAGCATGCCTAGTTGACACAATACTTTTGTATGGATTTAAATGGACAACATACTTGCAATCAAAACTAAATTCAGGTATCAATTTATCAAACAAATCAATCAGGAAGATGCTTAGCGTTACAGTATGATCCTATTCTATGTGTATATATGCTTGTACATAGTACTTATTTCTATTTTATTTATTTTCACTTTTTTCTGTTTGGCATGTTTGGACAGACATGTGCCTTTCATGATATTCTTCTTACAAATTTATGATAAATGTTTTTGTTCATCATTGATCAAAAATTTAGGGGGAGTAGAATCATGAAAATAATTAAACAACCAAATTGTCTAGTGAATTGTCAATATAAAGGAGTGGAACCTGAATACTAACTTGGCTTTTGGATATATGAAGTTATTAAAATATAAACCTTCTTGTGCATAATTGTCATGAATACAAAGTCACAAGGTCCAATAGCAATAAATGGTTATATCAGTTGATTAGAACCATAGAACAAAATAAGTTGCAATCATGGCTTGTTAAACATCAGCAGAAGCTACATTGCAAAATTAAACATCAGTAGAAGCTACAGTGCAAAACTAAGCATCAGTAGAAGCTACAGTGCAAAACTAAGCATCAGTAGAAGCTACAGTGCAAAACTTAAGGGGGAATAAAATATGACTATCCGTAGATTTGTAACCTACGAATGAGTTAATATTTTACAAGTATATTCATTTCTACAGATTGGTAACATATGGAAAATCAAGTTATACTTCAATTCAAACCTTCAGTTTTAAGTTAGGCATCCCGCAGATATCCTACGGATGCACTATGCTCTGAAATTTGCGGAACAAATAAATTCCACGGAAGGATAATAAGAAAAGTGGGACCCATTTCATTAAATAAATGAAATAAATGTATCCGAGGGAGTATAAATGATGTTTTTAACTTGGAAATTATTCACTTTTACAGAACCCTTTTTGACCTAGAAGTTCGTTAGTCAAAAACTCATCCCTCCCTCGTCTGATTTCAAAATTACTCAAATCTTAAACATCAAACAACATTTTAAATGTAAGTTCAAGTCTTAAACTAAAGGTAAATCATATCATAAACATCCGTAATGAACTGATTGATTCATCATTTTTGTTTAAACTCTTCGTATTCTGAAAACATGATGACTTAGTTCTAATATACTCATCTTCATTCTTATGAACAGATGGCTAATCGATTTGCAAGGAGCTAACATTGAAGAAGTATCAGAACTAAGAGTATCAAAAGAAGATGAGCTTGAAATAGTTCATCATCAAAGTGTGGTAGAAAAACTAACAACTGAAGAAGACATCTTCGGGCTAAGTTTTTAGACACTTCAAAAGATATGCAGAATGAAGATCAAGTACAAATACGATGATCAAAAGGATGCAGTATCTTATTTCAACAAGAAGATGGTGTCAAGATTAAAAGAGCTTTCAGTTTTGAAGACCTGATTAGAAGTGTCTAAGCCTAAGGGGGAGTATTGTTAGATCTAGAAACAATAGATATAGATCATTTTGTATAGGCTTAGAACTTTAATCAATACTTGTAATGAATGATTATAATTCATCATTTTGATGTATGCATTATGTATATAGGTCAACCCATATGTGTGTTGACTTATGTATGAGTGCAGGTACAACTATTACAATTGGTGAATTACTAAAATGGACCAAGTGTAAGAAACATCTATGGATGAACATGTTGTTCTTCCGTAGATATGTTTATTACAAGTAAAATACATCTGAAGATCCTTTGTGGATGAACAACCAGCTCTGAAGTTGAAGTAAAGATACCTTCTTAAGAACAAAGCATCTTCAAAAGAACAAGATTGTTGCGGAAGAACAAAGTACCTTTGGAAGAAAAAGATTATTGCGGAAGAACAAAGTACATTAGGAAGAACAAGATTGTTGCGGATTAACAATCATCTATGGAAGACTATGTAGCTACGGAATCCAAACACTTGTATCTAAATAATACAAGTGTTACAAGTCAACAGATCAACAAGACAGTTGTGCAAATCCCAAGAGATCCGGTGTTTCCTTAACTGAAACACACGTGACTATAAATATGGATCTTAGGTTTCACATCAGATACACAAGAGACGGTGATGAACATGAACACACGAGCAACCAAATGGCAAACCCAAACATCTTATCAATTCACACAAACATAAACCTAGCAGTCGTCACATCAACATCAACACGTTTAAAGCATTTATTGTTTATAGCATTCATTATTAATTCATCTGTAATCATTAATCAGCTTTAATGAAATACATTTGAATCAAATCCTATTTGCTTATTAATTGTGTTCATATCATTGTGTTCGTTATAATCATCATTCATTGTATTTTATATTCATTAATCAAACAATTAAACAAGGTTAATGTTGATTCCGCAAACATTAACTTGATTTCCTTCAACACTGATAATTCCTGATTGCAATCCTTGGATTCACAGAGTGTTACCTTTTTGTCTTTGATTCTTGTAATTTCAAGTTTTAGATCTTTGTAAACAGCTTTGTCCTTTTACAACATAGAATTGCTAGTACCAGTTCATCGAGTATTATGTTGTTATGAACAGAAGTTGAAACAACATTATACCACATTACTATTTCATTATCCCAGTAAGCTTTACACAACCCTTAGGATTACTAGTGAGTTTAGGAGAAAATCTAGATTACCTTAGTATTCCCAAGTCAATTTTATCTCTAGATTTGATGCCATTAGATTAATTCATTCCAAGAATAGTGGATTCATTATTAAGATTCCATGCCTAAATAGTTGTCTTTCAAGTTTTGATATTCATGTTATTTCATTCCCAAATTTGTATACGTATGATTTAGTTTTCATTTCGTTATTTTAGTACTTTTATACAATGTCTTGACTAATTAGGTTAGATGTAAGGCCCTGTTCTTGGGACGCTTACAGCTGGCCAATCATCACTCATAAAACATATAATTACTTTAACTTGAAATAAACGTTGCAGCGGAAACATTAAAAACAACATTTTCATTAAAAATGCTTTTGCAAAATAATACATTGTTATCAAATTACAAAATACATGTTACATTTCAACATAAAAGCATTATAAATATGTATGCCATCCAAAAGAGCTGAGTAGCCGCCTCGTGCCATCCTCGACAACTTTTACCTGCCAATTGGAAACTGCATAAAAAGTCAACCTTGTTGAGTGAGTTCTAGTTTTATAATAAAACATACTTTACTTTAATTAAAACCTTTCTTCACTTTCTTTCAAATCATACTATACAGTTGTATATGATCACACATCATACGTACACATAGATAATAACATTATTATCTTCTTTTACTGTTCATCACATACATTCTTTAACCCTTCCCTTCTTTATCACACTCATTATCACTATCTGGATCTGTGTCATTGCTATGCCCCAAACAAATGGGGTACTGGGCCGAAGTTCATAATTGACATCCACACTGCATATAGCTTGGCACCAGCACCGGGGTAAGCGACAAAGATCCCAACAATATAATTCACCCCCAACATTAGGCATAACTCGAGTACTAGGCCGAAGATCATAAATGACTTCCACACTGCACATAGCCTGGCACCAGCACCGAGGTGAATAATCACTATAAACCACTGTATACTACACCCCCAACATTATGCATAACTTAGGTACTGGGCCGAAGATCATAAATGACTTCCACACTGCACATAGCATGGCACCAGCACCAAGGTGAATAATCACTATAAACCACTGTATACTACACCCCCAACATTATGCAAAACTCGGGTGCTGGGCCGAAGATCATAAATGACTTCCACACTGCACATAGCATGGCACAGCACCGAGGTGAATAATCACTATGAACCACTATATACTACAACCCCAACATTATGCATAACTCAAGTGTTGGGCCGAAGATCATAAATGACTTCCACATTGCACATAGCTTGGCACTAGCACCGAGGTGAGTAATCACTATACAAATGGTCGGTCATAAAGACGGACCCCGATATGCATCCTTTTAGGGTAGCTAACCCGCACACCGTTGAACGTTACCTTTCATTGGGCGTGTTTCCACATACAAGGCTTGCAAGACTTACTTTACTTCCCTTTGTTCAATAACTCATGCATTCATTCATCATGTTCCTCTTTTCATTATCTTCCACTTTACGTTACATAATACTTTCATTTCAGTCATTAACATTCAACGTAAAGTCAAGGGAAAATAATCATACATAATAAGGAACATCAACATATACAGTCAACATCATCATATAGGGCATCATACATACATAACATACGTCATACATACCATCATGTATAACTTCATGCACAACATGCCAAAGAATCAAACATACATCATAACATCATCAAATCATATCATTCATCTTCATACCATGCCCATCATAACAGCTATGACCTCCAAAAGTCAACTTACATAGCCCCCGGGAACATCCCAAGTCAAAGCCTAAATTTCACTTTTTCCCCAAAAAGTCAGAAAATATTCTAAGTGTTCATCCGCATTTCCCCTTTTGTTCATCCGCATTTCTTTTATTCATCCGCATTTCTTTTTGTTCATCCGCATTTCTTTTTACTCATCCGCATTTCTCTTGTGCATCCGCATTTCTATTACTCATCCGCATTTGTTCATCCACATTGACTTTACTCATCCGCATTTTTTCAGTCGCATGAACTTACTCATCCGTATTTGTTCATCCGCATTAACTTTGTTCATCCACATTTCCTCAGTCGCATGAACTTATTCATCCGCATTTTTTCATCCGCATTAATTTTGTTCATCCGCATTTCTTCAGTCGCATGAACTTACTCATCCGCATTAACTTTGTTCATCCGCATTTCCCCAGTCGCATGAACGTACTCACCCGCATTTGTTCATTCGCATTTCCCCAACACTCATCTGCACTTCTCTTACTTAGTGGTCAATACTCATCCAAATTAATTGTTCATCCGCATTTCCCCAACACTTATCTGCATTTCTCTTACTTGGTCAATGTTCATACGCATTAACTGTTCATCTGCATTTCCCCAACACTCATCGGCATTTCTCTTACTTGGTGGTTAATGCTCATACGCATTAGCAGTTCATCCGCATTTCCCACTACTCAGCCGCATTTCCCACTACTCAGCCGCATTTCCCACTACTCAGCCGCATTTCTTTCTATCTGCATTGACTTTCCATCCGCATTGACTTTCCATCCGCATTGACTTTCCATCCACATTTTTCAACACTTAAGCAGTTTTCTAAACATAGGCGTATGAACTATTGTTTGGGCGTATGAGCAGCCTAGGGCACACTTAGCATCATATTCGGTCCCCAAAACCTCATCTATCATGTTCTAAGCTTAAATCATGCATTCTAAGCCTTAGAAACACAACGAAAACATCATCAAGCATGAACATAGTTCAAAATCACACCACACACGCAACATACACACATTCACACATACAGGTATAAAACCCAGTTTTATAAAAACATACATTCATCCGCACTTCAACAATCTCATGTTACAAATTACATACATTCATCTGCATTTTGCTTTACTCGCATGTTACTCATCCGCATTTGTTCATCTATTGACTTTACTCATCCTCATTTGTTATTGGTTCATGTGACTGAGGAAATGTGGATGAACAAAGTTAATGCGAATAAAAAATGTGGATGAGTAAGTTCATTCGACTAAAGAAATGCGGATGAAAAAGTATGTTTTTTGTAACATGTGAATGAATGTATTTTAGTACTTTTATACAATGTCTTGATTAATTAGGTTAGAGATTACTAACAGTCGTCCATAGTGTCCACAGATTCGATATTCAAACTTACCAATATTTTATTATATATCATGACAATATACTTGTCGATTGTGTGAGTTTAAGTTGCGGAATTCTTTTTTCTAAAGTTGAATTTGTGAACTATTTTCTTAATTAATACATTCATATTTTTTCACTCATCAATTTCCAACATTAAAGATTCAATCTACCTATTTATAAAGAGTCAGATAACTTATTACTAATAAACAATTAGTTTTACCGTTGATTGCAAGTCGTAATGAGTCATATAATGGAGTTGCAATGATGTTTCAATAGACTATTCCCCTACCATATTTTTATGAAATAATTGAAACTAGTTCTTTAAAGAGTCAGAAAGTTAACCAAAAAGCCAACATTACTGCTAGGGCAGACTTACATGCCACATCTTCATACCTAATATTAGCGTGGAAAGGGTAGGGATCACGGATGAGGTAGAAACTAAGACTATAGGGATAGGGTTTTTAAAAAAGCCCTATTACGACCCACAATATCAACCTACTCAATAATATTAACAGCCACCTTCTTAGTCTTATTACCGGCCTTATCCTTATCCTACCACTCCTTAAAGACACTCGTATACTCCACCACTTAACAGTTCACTAGGCATTCACGGTCGGAAGCAAGTTTACTTTGATGGACATGGATCTAGCACTCTATGCAAAGAAACTCAACCAACCGGATCCATATTGGTATGTCACTTCACATATGACGAACTCATCATGTAGCAATTCCACTTATTTAAGTAAAATCCCAAGTCAAAATATCATGCTAGTAATGGTACTAAAATTTTAATTTTTAGTTAAGGGCATCAAACCTTACCCTCCTCAAATCCTCTTTTAAAACATAAATATGTTTTTAATGCCCTACATCTTATTAAAAACTTGGTTTATTCGTCTTTTAATCATTTATGATATGTCAGGACCGTGTACGTACAGAATATTAATAGATTCTGTGTTTATACTGAATCAAATAGTGCGGAATCCTATTTGATTGGTGATCCAATCAGTGAGAACGTTAACCCGATCGATATAACAATAAACTAAATGTTAAGAACTAGTAGGAATCGATCAAGAACGAACTACGAACTTGGACTGGCTTTCTTGGACGTTCTTGATGGCTAGGATTCGTGAAAATATCAAGTGTTATCCAATTGTTTTCTTTTTCCACGAATTAAGTGGTATTTATAATTTAGTGGTTTCCATTCGTATGTCTCAATCATGCGATGGAGTCATACGCACGACTTAAGGTTCAGTCATGTGACTGAGTCAATCTTATGTCTCAATCATACAACTGATCCAGTCTCTTGGTTCAGTCGTGCAACTGGTCCATAAGCATGATGTATTCATGCGTATGGTCCATAAGTATGGGCCATTAGCATGAAAACTCATCCGACTATGTTCAACACATTACTCAATCATTATTGACTTAGAATTGTGTATAACAACCTCAAACCCATATAAGAAGTCATAAATATGAATTAAAGTTAGATAGGCATCAAATCATATATTATATTTCATTGAACCAATTTATTATATATGGGTAAGACATGAAAGACTTTTACATTTAAGCTTATAAACTAAGAACATTTGCATCTACAAACTCCCCGTTGGTCCTAGTTTACCCTATTGTCTAACATTCTTCACATGTTCTTGGAATTTCTTGTACATCTCCTCTTTTGTAACTCCAGCATGTATCTCAAATGCAAAACAGAGTCTTATGACATGTTGGAACTAGAGAGCTTGTACAATATCCTGCGTGTCATAGAACAGTGGCCACTTGTATAATGGGTGTCTGAGACATCTTCAACTGACAAGTTTGTAAGCCACATTGGGTTAAATACCCGGATAGTATCAATCTTTCCATCTTTGTTTAGCACTATGACTACTTCGCCCGTTCGCCAGTTGTAATACCACCATTTGAAGTGTGGAGTGAAGTCCTGAGGCATTTCCCGTAAGGAAATATTTGACATCGTGCGCGGGGGAACTCCACTTCAGCACCACTTTAGGTCTTCCAGTTATGGGATCCACCTTAGACTTGTTAATTAACTTTTTAGTTGTTGAGGTCTGATTTTTACCCACCTGGTGTGGTATTCCTTCTTCAATGCAGCCTCAAACCATCCTGACATCTTCCTCGGAATCATCTTCATCATCATCATCATCATCACCATCCTTTATCTTTAATGGCTCGCACTTTGATCCCTTGAGCTTTAGCAGTATCTTTTTGTTTTTCTTTTCAAGCTCCTCTATCCTCTTCACCGAAGCCAACACCAACTCATTTTGACTAGTAAGTGCATGGTGGGCTCGGCCTAGAGCTCTCTCATACTGGTCATTCTTCTCGTTGAGCTCCACAATCTTCTTTGCTTGAGCTGCATTCACCTCCATCATCTTGTATAGCTGAGTAGCTCTTAGCTCATCGGTGGCAAGCATCCTTAGCACAATGCTATTGAGGTTAGCAAGTTGTTCCTCTAACCTGATGTTGGGTAGAGTCGGTCCAGTTATGAATGCAGAGTGGGTGGAGGCACCTGCTTGTGACTGGTGGTGGTAGATATGGTGAATATGGGAGGTGGAATATATGTGGGATGTGGTGGAATGACTGTGGTTGTGATGGTGGGAGGAGTGATAGTATGTTGGACCAAAAGAACCAATGAGCCAAGATCAGAAAACCTCTAAGTCCCACATGATATCACAACAACTGCTGAAGGCTTCATCAGCAGTTCGACAAGTGCTAAAGACTTCAAAAGCTGAAGATCAAGTACTGAAGACTTCAACAACTGAAGACTAAAGTGCTGAAGTCCAACAGCTGAAGAACACAAGTGCTGAAGCTAAAGACTAAAGTGTTGAAGTCAAACAGCTGAAGAACACAAGTGCTGAAGCTGAAGATCAAGTACTGAAGTTCAACAGCTGAAGAGTCCACAAGTGCTGAAGATCAACAACTGATGTACAAAGTCTGAAGACAAAGACTGAAGACATCAGCTGATGACATCTACTGAAGTCATCATCTGATGAAACGTCTGAAGTTTAAGTCTGAAGACCAAGTGCTGAAGTTTCAGTAGTTTGTCACAACAGCTGAAGAGTACTTCTTCAGTAGTTGTGTTTATCAGTAGTTTTATGTTTTTGCTTTCAGTAGTTTTGTAAAACGACTGAAGAGCTTGTTCTTCATTCGTTGTAGTTTTAGTAGTTTCTTATCAGTAGTTTTGTAATAAGTAAACACTTAGCTTCTTGTAAGAAGATGTCAGCTGTTAGACATCTTCAGTAGTTTTAGTGTTTCAGTAGTTTGTTAAATAACGGTTAGATGTCACTATCAAGTGACATCAGCCTACGTCATCTTTCCTTATATAAGGAAGAATGACCTAAATTGTAATTGACCGAAAGCCATACCAAAGCATGTGATTGAATGAAATATTCCTTTTGCAGAAACTTTCTCTCTCTATAACTAATTCTGTTCATTGCTATATCTTTGGTATTCTTGCTCGAATTGTGCTAGTTGGTACTCTATTCCGCTGCTGAAATCATTCGAATCGATCAAACTAGATGCTGAGATCCTATCAAATGGTATCAGAGCTGGTTAATCATTGATCGATCTAACAATTGATCATTGAAACTGCTCATTTGCTCTAAGTTTGATCGAAGTAGCAAATTCGCACGAATCTGTTATAGAGATTGAAGTTCTGTCGCTTTTGGCTATTTTAATTGAGGTTCTTAGTGGTTTTGAGCTAAATTTGTTTTGCTTATCTTGAATTTGTCTGAATTTTCGAAAATGACTACACCTTCTAATGATCCACATAATACTGGTTCCTCAACCAAGCCTCCGATGCTGGTTAGGAATGAGTATAACATTTGGCAACGCAGAATGCTCCATCACCTGTCTGTCAATAGTTCAGGTTGTTGGACATCCGTGGTACATGGACCACATAAGCCAATGGTGAATCATCCGGAAACAAATCAGTTGATTCCGAAGAAGAAGGAACAATACTCTGATGAGGACAAGAAGTTGTTTGAGATTGATCTAAAGCCCATGGAATTCTGGCCATGGCACTGCCTAATGAAATCTATTTCGGGCTTATGCATCATGAAACTACTCATGATCTTTGCAATGCACTGAAAGAACAATTTGGTGGCACTGATGAGGTCTTAGCAAACAACAGGGAAATCCTCGCCCAATAGTATGAGACTTTTGCTCATAGAAAGGGTAAGACTCTGACTCAGCAGTTTGAGCGGTTTTCATGTTTAATCTCTGAGTTGAAAATGGTTAAACATGAATATACCAAAAGCCAAATGAACCACAGATTCCTCAGATCACTACCTGAGAGATGGGACACATATACAATTGTCCTACGCTCCAGTGCAAATCTGGATAGCTTATCTCTCACCCAACTTCATGGGAAACTGCTTACATTCAAAAGAGAGATAGAGCAGAAAAGGAAACTGGCTTCATCTGGTAAGCTCACTGAAGACTTTGTACCAGGCAACACTGCCTTGGTTGGTCATGAGTCAGAATGTATGCTTCATCTGAATGCCAGTATGATGAGTATATTGATTTCTCTTCAAACACTTCTGATTCTGCATTTGTGAGTGTTGATAGTCAGTTTACTGGATGTAATAATGACAATCTATGCTTCATCATGGATGATCTCAAGGGGATTGCTGATGATGACTTAGAAGAGATGGATATTTTGAGCCAAATGGCCTTGATAAATATCAGATCTCAGAAGTTCTACAAAAGAACTGGAAGAAAGTTCCCAGGACTCTTTGGCAAAACCAAAGTTGGTTTTGACAAGAGTAAGTTGAGGTGTCACAAATGCCACAGGCTTGGACACTTTGCTAGAGAATGTAGATCATCTGGATCTAATTCTTCTGCACCCTTTGTGACTTTCCCTGGCAATAGTCAACAACACAGAGGGCAACATCCTGTCAATTCTGGTCATCATTCTCAACCACAATCTCCTGCATATTTTGTTCCTCAGGGTCAAATGTCATATCCTTACCCTTGTTATTACATGCCACAAACCAGTCAGGTTCAAGCACCCATTGCTCAACACCACATGCTCTTCCTGAGCCTCAACCATCTCAATCTCATCAACCTCAACAACATAGCTTCTTCACCCTTGGAGTTATTGACTGGAGCAGTTTACTAGATGACATGTCTGGTCATGAACAACTGTTCACAGGTGCTGGTCAATATGGTGGTGACAGTCCTTTTGGGAATCTGGCACTTATGGCTCTGGAGTCTGCAGATGGATCATCCTCAAATGCCTCTTCATCACAGGTATCCTCTGAGGCTAAGGCCAAATTATGTTCTGAAACATGCATAGCAGCATTGCCTCTATTAGAGAAGCAAATGTAGCTTTAATTAATAAGAACATAGAGCTAAAAGATCATTTCCAAAGAAAAGCTGAGTTGAGTCTATGCTTAAAGAGAAAAATGATGAGATTTATAAACTTAAATGCCAAATCACTGATGATAAGGCTAGGGAAGAGGTACTTTTAGAAAAGTACAAAGACCTCAAAGAAACCCTTGCAGTCACCCAGGTAGAGTGTGATCAATGGGTACAATCATGCAAAGGTTTTGAAATGCTTCTTAGTAAGCAATCTGCTTCCAATGTGAAGTTTGGCATTGGTTATAATCACACTGCTCCTCCTACAGATTTTGCTTCAAGAGCAGAAGTGAAATCTGATGGAGAAAGCAATAACCAATTCACCTCATCATGTGATTCACTTTCTGATAGAGCCCCATCAGAAGTGAAGTTAGTATTATTCCCTCGTTGAACCATCAGCTGATCTTGATGGTTCAAATACTGACACTCACATGATCAAAGAGTTGATCAACTCAGGATTTATTTCTGGAAGTCCTGAAAGGACTGGAGAGCAAGATTAACACCTGAAGTTCAAACTCCAACTACTGTCAGCACTGAAAAGAAGAAAACTGTCAGTAGAAAGGGTTTGAAGACTACTAAAGAGGAAGTCAAGAAAGCAAATAGTGCTTCCAAAGTGCTGGAGAATAAGTCTTCAGTAGTTTCATTCTCTTTAGTTGATGATCAACATAAGATGAAGAAGAAACCATGTGAAATATGTGGTTTGTTCAATCATCTTACAGATGATTGTTGGTACAAAAGAGGATCCAAACTCAAACATAAAGAGGAAATTAAAGAGAAAATGGTTAAAATGAAAACTGAGTTTGAAGCCACATTTGTACCAGCAACATCAAATCCTGTAACCCTTAAGTCCAAAAAGAAATCCAAAAAGGAAGGGGTTAAACAGGTAAAGCTGAGATTGCTCAAAAGAAGAAGGTGCAACATAGGAACTTATCAAACTCCAATGCTAATGGTCTGGAGAGCTGAAAGCTTTATCACAAAATCAGATACAGCTGGTTATGATGGTTCAACATCTATTGGGAAGAGTTAACAATTAGATGTTCCTATGTTGAAACCACAGAAAAGGAGGTCCAAGCCAAAGGATTCCTCTTCTTCACCATCTTCTTCCTCTCAGGCTGTTGTTTCCAACAAACCTATAGTTTACCATCTGTTGATGAGAACAGGCCCAAAACCAAAAAGGTTTGGGTCTCAAAATCTAACTAATTTGTTGTGTTTTGCAGGGTTCTTCAACATGCCACAGAGGCATCTGGTATGTAGACAGTGGAGGATCCATGCATATGACAGGAAACAGATCACTTCTTAATGACTACTCTCAAGGAAGGAAGGGGTTTGTGTCATTTGGAAATGATGCAAAGGGTTTCATCATCGGCAAAGGCTTTGTTTCCAATGGGGAAATAAAGTTTGATGATGTTAACCATGTGGAAAATCTCAAGTACAACCTCTTGAGTGTCAGTCAAATGTATGACAAAGGCCATGTTGCTCTTTTCACCAGTTAGAACTGTCGGATTTTCATCCAAAGTTCTAAGTTTGATTGATAAGGTGTTGGATGAATACACTCTCCTGAAGGCCAACAGGACAGGAAGAGTGTATGCCTTAGATCTTTCCAAGAAAATAGATCTCAAAGGCCATCCTTGCCTATTTTCCAAGGCTTCCCCTCAAGAATCTACTCTATGGCATAGAAGGCTGGGTCATGTTAATCTCAAAAACATAAATCAGTTGATAAACCATAGTTTAGTAGGGGACTGCCTATGAAGGAGTTCAAATGTGAAGATAACTGCACTGCTTGTTTAAAAGGAAAACAACATAAAGCTTCATTTCCCTCCATAGAAGAACCTAAGTCCACTGCCTGCTTACAGCTTCTTCACATGGATCTCTTTGGTCCTGTGAGGGTGATGAGTATGGCTAAGAAGAAATACTGTCTGGTAATTGTGGATGATTACTCTAGATTTGTGTGGACTTTCTTCTTGCATTCAAAGGATGAGGCAGCTCAGAAGATTATCAACTTTGTGTTGTATGTTGAGAAGCAGTATTCCCTCTCAGTCAAGTGTATTAGAAGTGATAATGGAACAGAATTCAGAAACAATACACTTGATGAGTTCTACCTCTCAAGGGAATCAAGAGGCAGTTTAGCATTGCAAGAACTCCTGAACAAAATGGAGTAGTGGAGAGAAAGAACAGGACCCTTATTGAAGCTGCAAGGTCCATGTTGGCTGATTCTGGACTGCCAATGACTTTTTGGGCTGAAGTTGTCAATACAGCTTGCTATGTACAGAATAGAGTCTAGTAAATCAGAGGTTGATGAAGACTCCATATGAAGTTCTTCATCATTTGGCCCCACTAATTTCATTCTTCAGAGCTTTTGGGTGTCCTTGTTCATTCTCACACACCGGGATCAACTCCAAAATTTGATCCTAAGGTGGATGCAGGGTACTTTGTTGGTTATTCATCAACTTGCAAAGCATACAGAGTCTTCAACTGCAGAACAAAGATGGTTGAAGAGACTCTACATGTTAAGTTTAATGAATCTCCAAAGGACAAGATTCCACAAAGCCCTGTGGAGCTATTTGATTTGGACATACTGCAATATGTTTCTTATCAAACTCCTGCTGTTGCTCCTGTCAACAGTTCACCACCTGGTGGTACTGCTGGTGCTGATGATGATGATGATAGCAGTACTCACCTCTTTAGGTTTAGTGACCAACGGCCTGTGTCCTCTAAACCTGATGCTCCTGTAGCTTTAGTAGCTTCATCCACAACAAGTGCTGATGAGATTTCTGCATCTTCAACTTCATTTGAGTTGCCACCATCTACATGGTTTCAAGAGTCTACATCAACATCTGTTGCTGCTGAAGGTTCTACAAACACTTGCACTGATCTCATTGCTTTTCAAGAGCTGAAGAATCACCCAATGTCTCAAATCATTGGTGATATCAATGCTGGAGTTTCAACCAGAAGTCAATTGTCCAATTTCTGCTTCTATGCTCTCTTCATCAGTCAGCTAGAGCCAAAGAATATCATGTTGCACTTATGACAATGGCTGGGTTGAAGCAATACAGCTTGAGCTTCTTCAGTTCAAAAAGCAGCAAGTGTGGGAGCTTGTTCCTCTTCCCCCAGGTAAGTGTGCAATAGGCACTAAATGGGTGTTTAGGAATAAAACAGATGAAATTGGGCTTATTGTTAAGAACAAGGCCAGACTGGTTGTTCAGGGGTTTGCACAAGAAAAGGTATTAATTATGATGAAACTTTGCCCCTATAGCCAGACTGGAGGCAATTAGATTGTTCTTAGCCTATGCTGCACTCCACAATCTTAAAGTTTTTCAAATGGATGTTAAAAGTGCATTTTTATATGGTAAATAAAAGAAGAAGTTTATGTGTGTCAACCACAGGTTGAGGATAATAAACACCCGGAATGGGTATACAAGCTTGATAAGGCTCTTTATGGGTTGAAACAAGCTCCTAGAGCCTGGTATGAGACATTATCTAACTTTCTTCTGCAAATAATTTCACTAGAGGCTCCATAGATAAAACGTTATTTATTAAGAAGGTGGATCAGCATAAGCTACTTATTCAAATTTAAGTTGATGATATTATATTTGCATCCTCTGATCCCCAGTTGTGTGATGATTTTACAAAATTAATGCAAAGGAAGTTGAAATGAGTGCAATGGGAGAATTACAGTTCTTTCTAGGCTTGCAAATCAAACAAAAAGCTGATGGAATTTTCATTCATCAGTCTAAATATATAAAGATCTTTTAAATAAGTTTGATTTACAAAACTGTAAGCCCTGTTCTACTCCCATGTGCAACACCACACAATTGGATGTTGATCAGAAAGGTAAAGCTGTTGATGAAACGCCTTTACAGATGTATGATTGGGTCCTTGATGTATTTAACAGCTTCTAGACCAGATATTATGTTTGCTACATGTGTTTGTGCTAGATTTCAGGCTGCACCTAAAGAGTCTCATCTGATTGCAGTCAAGAGGATCTTTAGATATTTGCAAGGTACACAATCTCTAGGTTATGGTATTCCACTGGGCACTCTTGCAAATTAGTTGTTTTCACTGATAGTGACTATGCAGGGTGTAAGTTGACCAGGAAATCAACTTCTGGTGGATGTCAATTCCTGGCAACTGTTTGATTTCTTGGCAGAGTAAGAAACAAACATCTGTTGCTACATCCACTGCTGAAGCCGAGTACATTGCTGCTGCAAGTTGTACATCCCAAGTACTCTGGCTTCAGAATCAACTTTTGGATTATGGCATTACAGAGACTAAGACTCTGTTATTAATGGATAGTGCTTCAGCTCTTTGCATTGTCAAAAATCCAGTCCAGCACTCTAGGACCAAACATATAGAAATTAGACATCATTTTATAAGAGATTGTTTTGAAAAGGGTCTAATTAATCCTATGTTTGTGCCTAGTGCTGATGAGCTTGCAGACATTTTTACTAAGCCTTTGGATAGTTCAACTTTCCACACCTGGTGTTAAGGCTTGGTATGCTGCAGCTAGAATAAGTGACAACTACTGATGATCTCAGTAATAAGTACTGATGATCATTGGTAACCATGTCACATATAAGTACCGATGAGTTCTTTTACCCTCAATAGTTTTTATAACTACTGAAGGCTAAATGCCTCACAAGTATTGAAGTACTTTATCTGTTCTAAACTACTGATGTAGTTACAACTACTGATGTCGTTACAACTACTGATGTCGTTACAACTACTGAAATCAGTAAAACAGATAAGTACTGACGTCCTATGAAACATCTGAAAAGCAGATGAAAAGTCTGATGAGTAAGTGTTGAGGACAGTATGAAACAGTTGAAATGCTAAGAATTGACGAAAACAGTTGATGAGTAATTTCTCTTCAGTTGTTTCTACAACTGCTATTTCTAAACAACTGAAGCAAGACCACAGTCTTCAGTAGTTTCACAACTACTGATAACTAATACCAAGTCTTCAGTTGTTTACAACAACTGATGGCAAAACCACTGTCTTTAGTAGTTTCACAACTACTGATGACAAACACCAAGTCCTCAGTGTTTACATCATATGAAGTCAAAACCACGACCTTCAGTAGTTTCATAACTACTGATGGTTAACACCAAGACTTCAGCTGTTTCAACGTCTGATGGTCAAAACCAAGTCTTCAGTTGTTTTATAACAACTGATGACAACACCACCACTGTCAGTCGTTTTAAACCTCTGAAGGTTAATACCACGTCATCAGTTGTTTCAAACAGCTGATGACCACACCAAAACCTTCAGTAGTTTTCTTTCAGCCTTTTCCTCTCCCAACCCTGTAAATACCTGTCTTCTTCTCAAACGGTCCATTAGCCGTTCTTCTGACCTTCATACTTTCAAAAATGGCAACCATGAGTCTAAAACCCCGACATAACTGCGTCGCCTACCTCACGAAATCGGCCTTCTGGACAAAGTTTGATCATGCCATAGACCTAATGGCTGATTCTCATATAATACAGCTCTGCTCTTAAACCCGACCATCTACCCAGAGTCACTCAGTCAGTTTTGGTCCAATGCCTACGTTCACACTGATGTGCCTACCGGCCAAATCTCTGTTAGGTCATTGGTTAACCAAAAACAAGTAGAGGTTACACCTGAAAGCATTCGTAGAGTGCTAAATTTACAAGATGCTTCTTGTGTGACTGAGTACACGAAGGGCACAACTGATATGTCCTTCATCAACAATGGGTACAACGGAAATCTTAGAGTTGCTACCATAATGAAGAAGAACTTCCCTGATGCTGAACGCTAATATTCATATGGTGAATGTTGCTTAGCCTCGAAGACATCCTCATGGGATCAAATGTCTTCCCGGTGGCAACAGGTATTATATTCAATTCTAGAACACCAACCTTTAAATTTTTCACAAATTGTGTTTCTAGAAATCAAAGATCTGGCACAGAAACCTATGGGAAACAATGGCTTTATATCCCAGGTTTCTGATGGCCATAATTTTAATGAATTACAAACTGATGGCCTTGTTGTCCTTGGAGTCCCTGCACCAGCTGTTCTAGCTGAGGTATACTCCAGGCATAACTCCGACCAATCCCTCAAAGAAGCTGCCCGTTTGCTCAAACCCAAGCAAAGGGAACCCACAGCTTCAATTGCCAGATCCAAAGTCCCCACCAAGACAAAATCCAAACCAAACAAGCTAATCAGGGAGATGAGTCCCCTGATGATGCTCCTGTACCACCCAAACAGGATAAACCTACTGGTTCAAACCCCCTAGTAGTGTTAAGACTCAACCAGCAACAGCCGCACAGGTATCCTCTCAAAAGGATCCTGTTGCAACCATTTCAGGGGAACCCACATTGCTGAGACCTCTCTCACTTGAGGAGGTTATCATTGAAGAGCATCCCTCTCCCGGATGCAATCAGCTTCTATCCCCTCTCCCCATGCAAATGCCCCTCAAAGCCCAACCATATAAATTGCCAATGTGCTGACTCAGCTGCATGCCTCTCCTCCTCCTACCACCACCAACAAAGGGGAGAACAACAACAATTGAGGAAGAGGATACACATGCTTCTGACAACCCACAGCACCGGGGTTAAATGTTCTATCTCCTGGTGTGGATATGGAGATCAGAACATCTGGTGAGGCTGCCACCTCTTCTGAATCAGCATATGATCAGACTGAGGTTGGTAACATAACTAAGACCTCACCAGAGGCAACAGCTGATGAAGGACAAAGTCCTGAGGCTGGAAGTCCCCAGTTCCAAGACAAAGGGGCACATGCTACATTTGGTTTACACCCAGTGCATGTACATCCTGCTACAAGCAGGAGGTCAGGTGATTCAGCATCTGCTGATGATGACCTGGGCTTCTTTTATGATGTTCTTGCCCAGAACATAATCCTAGAGGAGGAAGTCAGTAGGCTGCAAAAACTACTTGACCAACTCTCTCAAGGAGAAAGACCATCTGCCACCACATCAACCCAACAGATGGCACCTTCCTCTGAAGGTCCCTTAAACACAGCCACTACAAAATTCTCAGCCACCTGCCTCTGTTTCTGGCACCATTTCTCAGGACCAAAACCCCCTGAGCAAATGGATGCTATCCCTCAAAATCCCCTATCTCTCATCACACCGCAGCTAACCGAATTTGTTATTAAAACTGTTGATGAGAGACTTTCTTCTGTCTTACAACCCTGGTGGAGGATGTACTGAGCCAACAACTTTCTGCTACTCAATCCCTTGCAACCAATGCACCCAAAAAGGGGGAGAGTTCAGCAGTGAAAGCTAAAAGAAAGAGGATGGAGAAGGAGAGAGAGAAAGAGAAGGATAAAGAGGTGGAAAAAGAGAAGGATTTGTGTATGAGGCCGAAAAAGAGAAGGAGAATGTGATTGAGAAGGGAGCTGAAATTGAAAAAGTACATGAAAGTCAAAAAGATTTTCATGTCACATACAAGAAAAAGAAGAGTGCTGAGAAAGAGAAGAACTTGAACGAAATGGTTAAAGAGGTGATGCTGAACACAGCAGATCAATGGACAATATATTGATCAGCTGTTTAGGCAAGGTTTCGACACTGAAAAGCTGGATTCTGAAATAAGAAGATTAGAGATCGAAGAGATCCAACAAAGATGGGCCAACTACAGCACTATGGATAGAGAGTGACTTGAGATCATGATCAGATTTATTAGCAAATACCTTGGGAGATCATTGATCGAAGTAAAATCATGGACCAGGGACAACATCTTGGCCATAACCTCCAAGATCTGTTCGTCTGAAGCATACACTAAGGGTTTAGTAGTCGAAGCTTTGAATGAAGCAGGAGCAGGGAGCAGGACTGAGCTAGCCAAACACTCAAAAGCCACACTCACCTCCAAAATGCTAACTCAGCCTGTCAACATTCCCTCTCCAAAACAACCACAACCACAACCCACAAAACCAACTCCCTTACCCTCAAAACAACAGCCGATGATGCACCTAAGCAGAAGAAGAGAAGGGGTTGAGGCTTGTGGAAGAAGAAGAAAATGATGATGAAGAAGATAGGCTGCCGATCTCAGCTGTTCTGCAGTTGCCTAAGGCCAAAGATCTCTCTCTTGCAATAACTCCTGAGCAACAAGAGATGCAATCAAAGTGAAATTGGAAGAAGAGAACAACACAGATTGCATGATGAAGAGTTATTGAGGAGAGTAGATAAAGCATATGCAGCCACTTCCTCCATCATTAATATGAAAAAACAAGCTCAGAGGATTTATACTTAGACTACTTTTCAGTATGTGAAAGAAAGAGTAAGAATTTGGCCTGATCCCAGGGTGGCTCACAGAATACAAAAGAAAAATATCCCTCAGAGATACAATGGGCAAGTGAAAAAGATTGTAGATGAAGTGATCTCCTTAGCCCTTGTAGTCTCACCCTGGGAAATCCTGGAAGATTTCAAAAAGGCCTACACCTCAAACATGCCTCCAAAGAAGATGCTGGAGAACAGAATGATAAAAAGGGGTTGGTGTATAAGAGGCTGAATGAGATCAGAAAGGATGAGTTACCACTGCTGTTAGAAGGTCATCATCCTGATGAATTTGCTTACAGATAGATTACAACAGTGGTACTCAAAAATGGAAAACATGTCAAATTCTATCTGAGTACTATGGGCCAGAAGGATTCTTTGATGGTGAGGCAAAGGAGCTCACCATGGAGGAACAAATTGTATTTTTGGAGGCCTACACCAGGGAATCCTACAGGCTCATAGTTGGGAAGTGAGTCTCATGGATGGGGGAATAGCTCAGTGTCCAATTCCCCAATACAGAGCTTCCATCCATACATTGCCAACCAAATCATCAGAGACTCATTCCCAGGCCAGTGCTTATATGGGTCATCTTCTCAACTGATCAAGAAGGAAAAAGACCAACCATTCTGCCAACAATAAAAGGGAAAATAAATCAATTAGAGGTTTTGGCTGCATTGGTTCAGGGGGAGTTGTTGGACCAAAAGAACCAATGAGCCAAGATCAGAAAACCTCTAAGTCCCACATGATATCACAACAACTGCTGAAGGCTTCATTAGCAGTTCGACAAGTGCTGAAGACTTCAACAGCTGAAGATCAAGTACTGAAGACTTAAACGCTGAAGACTAAAGTGCTGAAGTCCACAGCTGAAGAACACAAGTGTTGAAGCTGAAGACTAAAGTGCTAAAGTCAAACAGCTGAAGAACACAAGTGCTAAAGCTAAAGATCAAAGTACTGAAGTTCAACAGCTGAAGAGTCCACAAGTGCTACAAAGTCTGAAGACAAAGACTGGAGACATCAACTGATGACATCTACTGAAGTCATCAGCTGATGAAACGTCTGAAGTTAAGTCTGAAGACCAAGTGCTGAAGTTTCAGTAGTTTGTCACAACAGCTGAAGAGTACTTCTTCAGTAGTTGTGTTTATCAGTAGTTTTATGTTTTGCTTTCAGTAGTTTTGTAAAACGACTGAAGAGCTTGTTCTTCAGTCGTTGTAGTTTCAGTAGTTTCTTGTCAGTAGTTTTGTAATAAGTAACACTTAGCTTCTTGTAAGAAGATGTCAGCTATTAGACATCTTCAGTAGTTTTAGTGTTTCAGTAGTTTGTTAAATAACGGTTAGATGTCACTATCAAGTGACATCAGCTACGTCATTTTTCCTTATATAAGGAAGAATGACCTAAATTGTATTTTGCGAAACATGCCAAAGCGTGTGATTGAATGAAATATTCCTTTTGCAGAAAATTTCTCTCTCTATAACTAATTCTGTTCATTGCTATATCTTCGGTATTCTTGCTCGAATTGTGCTAGTTGGTACTCTATCCGCTGCTGAAATCATTCGAATCGATCAAACTAGATGCTGAGATCCTATCATAGTAGGAGTGGGAGAAGTGGTGGTGGTAGTAGTAGCTATGGTGGTGGTGGTAGGAGATGTGGTAGTGGTGGTGGTTGTGGCAGTGGAAGAAGACATGATCAAAGTAAACCTAGGCCTCTTGCTCTTCTTCCCGTGGGGATGGGCCATTATTTTCATCCTGGAGCCCTTTGCAATAGGCGCTCCCCCTTTGCTGTTAGGTTGGTCAGGGGTGTAAGTTGGATCAGTAACATCAGCAGCATCACCCCTCGACTCAGCCTGGCGTCCGCCAACCGCCTCTATTCCTTTTTCTGTGGCAACAACCCGGCTCCCAACAGTTCTCACTAACGGCTGATCATCCGACTCCTCATCTTCATCGACCAAGAAGTCTTGGTGGAAGGCAGGACTTTCAGTTCCACTAGGTGCCTCTCCACCTTCACCCTGATCATCGTCGTTGTCGTCGTCGTGTTCGTCAGTGGGGCCATGATGGGCTCGACGTCAAAGTCACTAGCATCGTGACGCCACTTCTTATGAGAGGGTGCCACATAATCCTCATAGGCCAGATGGCCAAACACTCTTCTGACTGGGGGCTTTACTTGCATCCCCTGGTAGACCTTCATGCGACCTAGTGTCATATCATCCGTAATCTCTAAAACAACAGCATCCTCCCTCTCTTTTGGCAGGGAATGAAGCTTTTGATCAATGATCATCTGTAGAAATATCGGGTACATGCAAAACCATTCCTTCCCCTTGGCCTCTATGTTCTCAACCATGTATGATAATATCATCTGGAAGAAATTGAACGGATGGTTCAGCACCAATGCAACATATGCATTCTAGATTTGATCTGACATCTAGTCAATCCCCCCCTCCTCGACGATATGCACTTCAGGATGACGTGAGCTAAGTACTTAAACTGGGGACACAAATTGCTTTTATTGAACACACCTATGTTGATGTCCCTAGTGTACTTCATCCGCAGGAAGCATCCCCTAACTGTCAGAGGGTGTAGCTTGGTCGGATGTTCTCCATCTTCACCTAAATCTAGGATTTGCCTAAGATCGGCTGCTGTAACACTGATCTCCTGTCCGAAGCTTGAGCTTCAGATGCTATAGGGCTTAGTGGACCTATCAACAGTAGCCCGTTCCCATAAGGCCTGCTAAATAGATCTGTATGGAGTGCATGGGATAGAAATAGCCTTGTAGATCCTCGATCTACGTAGGAAGGCAATAATCCCTGTGAACACAAAAGCGTCCGAGATGTAGCATCAAGATGAGCACAAATTGTTGGAGCATATATAGTCACATATAGTGTGCCTGTCGCTTGTCGAATAGTCTAGGCTTAATGTATTACACCTGATATGTTGTAAACACATGAAACTAGGTCATTTGCAGGAGCATATGTGAATGAGACTCAGTCGTACGACAAAGCCATGCTAATGGACCAGTCGTGAGACTGAGAGATGCGATTGGGACATTCGTAAGACTGAACCATAAGTATGGTCCAGTCATATGATTGAACCATACGCATGGTCCAGTCGTACGATTCAACCACATGTATGGTCCAATCGCACGAATGGGCCCAGTCGCATCTAATATGGGCTGAGGCCTATATATACCAGTTTCAATGTGTGGAGAGGTGGGGGGTTTTGAAAGGAAGTCTGCCCGGAGCCTTGGCTGCCGGATGAGAGGGGAGATCATGCTCGATCTTCCCCTTGCCAAGAGTCTTATCGTTAGGCTTATCAATGAAACCATTCAATTATAGTTGTATTATTGTTTGACTTTTGGTTTCTACTGTTGTTTATCTTCCGTCAAGAACATGCTCAGATGTTTATCGATCCAAACCGACTTCACAATTGGTATCAGAGCCGGTTACTGCTAGGATGATCTAACAATCATTCTAGCAACCCGAGCTCTTGATTTCTGGATCAAATTTCAGATCTTGATGTTAAATCCACTTCGAGTTCTTAGTGTTTTGCTCAGATCTTGTTACGTGTGGTGTTTGTTAGGACCTGGTATTTGACAGAAATACCTAGAGATTAACGTGTAAACCAGATCAAATAGTACGGAATCCTATTTGATTGGCAATCCAATCAGTGAGAACACACGAAGAATCAATCAAGGATTGAAACTAACGTTAGAAATCGATAAGGAATCGATCTAAAGTGTTCTATGAACTTGGAGAACGACTTGGAAGGTTATGGATGGCTAGGGTTCGTCTGGAATCGTAATTGATCGAGAGTCATTGTTTTTCACGAATTGAGTTGTATTTATAGGTTGGTATTATTAAATCGTGCGACTGAACCATACTTTGGTTCAGTCGTGCGATTGAACCATGCGGTTGATTCATTCGTACGACAGAGTGTTCAGTCGTGCGACTGAGCCAATCTTATGTTACAGTCGTACGACTGATCCAGTCTCCTGGTTCAGTCGTGCGACTGAGTCAATCGTGTGAAGTTCTTCATGCTTATGGTTCATTCGCATGAGCCATTCGCATGGGAACTTCATTAAGTTAAGTTTGAATGTTTTAGTTAATTAATATAACATAATGTGCAACCATTCAAATGATCATAACCCAATCAATTCAGTCACGACACATTAATGAACTATTAAACATTATAACTAACAGACTATCAATATCATTTCATTAATCATACCAAAACAAGATCTATTACATCACATATCATGATCTAGGGACATACATGTATCAACAACTCCCCCTTGGACCTAGATTTCTCTAACGTCTTGTTTTCATCATTACCTCCTCATATTTCTTGTACTTGTCCTCTTGTTGACTCCTGCGTGAATATCAAACGCGAAGCAAAGTCGTATAACGTTTTGGAACTGGAAGGCTTACAATATCTTGTGTGTCATAGAACAGTGGCCACTTGTATAATGTTAGACATCATTAGCAGACAAGTTGGTTAGCCACATTGGGTCAAATACCCTGACAGTATCCATTTGTCCCTTTGTTCAGAACTATGACAGCTTCAGCAGTTCTCCAATCATAGTACCACCATTTGAAGTGTGGAGTGAAGTCCTGTGGCATTTCCCTGAGAGGGATTCTCGACATAGTGCGCGGAGGACTCCACTTCAACACAATCTTTGGTATTCCAGTGATGGCATCCATATCAGACCTTCTAATATACCTTGTAGGTTGTTGAGGTCTGAAGTTAATCCACCTGGTGTGGTACTCTTTCTTTAGGGCAACCTCAAACTAGCCTGACATCTTTCTCGGGTCAGCATACAACAGCTTCAATTGGCCAGCTGGTTGAGTTCAAACCTGGTAGAGTCTTTAGATCATGTGGAAATCTAAAGTACTCTATGCCCTTCTCCCTCTTAACGGCATAAACGTTAAGATCATCAAAATATGCCCATGCTATAATCCTGCCTGACACCGTAAGATGTTTCTTGACGCTGTAGAACTTGGTGTAGGCATCCCTCTTCGGTGCACACGTTGGGCTCTAACTTCTTTAAAACATTCAGCCCACTCAGCCTTTCGAATGTCTACGTCATCATTTGAGGCTTCGGCGGTTCCTTCGGTCTTTCCTGTTTCCTGCTCCATCTTGTCTAGTACCTCAAACATATCACTTACTAGGGACTCACCCAGATTGGGGACCACATTACCCTCGTTGTCAGCGTACTGAGGGTACTCTTCAGCAGCAATATCTTCAACCTCAACTTCATCAATGTCATGTAGTTCGTCGTCACTGGTTGAATCAACTGTTGGAGCATCCTTGACAATTTCATCAGGATTGAGTCTGAACATCTCTGCCAGTTGCTCGTTAGATAGGTCGTGAATTATTTCACCTTGTTCAGGGGTAAACTCACTGACCTTCTGACAATCCCTTGCAGATCAAGAATCATTGTGAGTTGAGACTTGACCTTGAAGGGGAGCAATATCAAACTCATCTCTGTTGTACGTTGGATCTGTTTGATTTACACATTTCACACTCAAATCATTAGTAATTTATCAAACAAATGCATTAACTTAATATAAACATTTAGTACATGGTTTTTCAATACAGAACACAAGTAAATAAATACATAAACATCTACTATTTACTTTTATCCGGCATGCTAGACTCTTCACATGAAGGTGCAGAAGCAGAAGCTGACTGATCTTGTCTATTCTTTGTTCTCTTCTCTTGCCCTGGAGCTGAGACAGATTCAGCTGCTTCTCCTTCTTTAGTTTCTTCATCTTCACACCACTCTTCGTTTTCTCTTCATCAGTATCACTCTCATTATCATCATCATCATCATCATCATCTTCATTATCTCTATCTCCATCCCTTATCTTTAAGGTTCCTCCTTTGATCCTTTCCATTTCAGCAAAATGGTCCTCTTAGCTTTTTCCAACTCCTCTATTTGCTTACCTGCTGCGACACTTTGAGCTCCAGTTGTCCATCTGAGTGCTCTGAGCAGCCAATTGCTGGCCTGCTCTTCATTACTCGATCCTGCTCTACAATTTTATGCGATTGTGCAGCATCAGGTCGTAAGCTGGCGGATCTGAGTCGTCTTTTCCTCATCAGCCGCCAGCAATCGCAACACCATTCTATTTAACGCCGACAGCTTTCCTCTACCCCAATTGGAGGTAGAGGAGATCTATAGGTGTGTGAGGGAAAGGCTGAGGCTCGGTTTGGTGGCTAGTGGTGGTGGTGGTGGTGGTGAATATCGGTCAGGTCGGGATGATAATGGTGGTGAGTGTGGGGTGAATGATGTAGTGGTGGCTGGATCTGTCTTGTGGTGGTCGGTCTGGTGGTGTCTGCGGTTGCTGTGGGGGAAGGTATGGTGGTAGATGGTGTGTCTGAAGAGGTGGTAGTGGTGGAAGGTATGGTGGTGTGGTGGATGTGGTAGTGATAAAGGTTACCCTACGCTTCTTCTTAGTTTCTGCCCATGGGGTTGAGCCATCCGTTTTCTCCTCGTTCCCTTCGAGGTGGATGCTCCCCCTACAATCCCGCCTAAGGACCCCGAGCATAAGTTGGTTAGTTTCTGTATCTCCGGAGCCTCTCGGTTGTTCACCAACACCCTTAACCCATTTCTATGTGACAACTTTCCTTCCCACAGTTCGGGTCAGTGGCTCCTCATCAGATTCATCCTCATCCTCCTCGTTAAGAACAAAATCTTGATGAAATCCCACTGACTCAGTTACTTCAGCAGATGAGACAAACACAGAGAGAATAGAATCAGACACAGTGCCTCTGGGTGGAATAGCATCATCCCCACTGTCATCCTCATCTAAGTCAAGAGTGGGTGGGGCTATCTGTTCCACCTCAGAGTCACTATCCTCGTGACGCCACTTCTCTTTTCCGGTGCAACATAGTCCTCTGTGGCAAGATGACCAAACACCTCCTGACCGAAGCTTCACTGGCTTTCCCCGGTATACTTTCATCCTTCCCAGGGTGGTGTCATCCATTACCTCCAATACCACTGAATCCTCCTGTTCTTTTGGTAGGAAGGAAGCTTCTGATCTATTATCATTTGCATAAACCATGGGTACATACAGAAGGCTTCCTTTCCTTCCCCCTCGATATTCTCCACCAGATAGGTGAAGATCATCTTAGAGAAGCTGAACGGATGGTTCAGCACCAACGCAACGTATGCGTTTTGCATCTGATCCGACAGCTCATCAAACCCACCTTTTCTTGAAGCCATGCACTTGAGCAGCACGTGTGCAAGGTACTTAAACTAAGGACAGAGGTTACTCTTGTTGAGTACCCCTGAATTGATGTCCCCAGAGTATTTGGCTCTGAGAAAACATCCTCTGACAGTGAGGGGGTGTAGACGGGTTGGGCAGTCACCGTCCCCCAATGAAGTACAATCCTTAAGTCTTCCTCAGAAACTGTAATATCCTCGCCAAATATGGAGCTTCTTATGCAGTGAGGTCCGATGATCTATCAACTGTAGCGCCTTCCCAGAAGGCTTGTTGAATGGATCGGTATGGGGTGCAACGGGTAGAGATGGCATGCGCGATCCGTGATCTCAATAGAAACGTGATAACGCCAGAGAATTCTGCAGCATTTCTGGATGTTAAGTCTAGATGGGCACATATTTATGCTTTGTGTCATAGTCCATCTACTCGCCATCAGTTACACAAAGATAGTAAACATTAGTACCATTTAATAAGAAAGTAATGAACCATAAGCATGAAGAACATCTTCTGTCATGCGATTGAAGTTGTGCGACTGAGTTCAACAGTGCGATTGAACCGTGCGAAAGGGGTTCAATCACGATTGAATGGTCCGAATGGGGTTCAGTCGTGCGATTGACCCCATACGTATCTCAGTGTGTGCGATTGGGCTCCTACGCATATACATTCATGTGGTTACATCAGTCATGCGACTGAACTTCAAACGCATGGTTCAGCCATGCGTATGGGCAGTTTGAGCCCTTCAGTCGTGCGACTGAAGTTCATCATGCTGTCCATTCGCGTGAAGACCCACTGTGCGATTCACATTTTCAGTTTCACCAATCTTTTGTTTTAAACCTCTATATCTAGTTCATTTGAGTCGCCATCTCGTCACTAATGACCTAGTAAACTTAATTTTAACATTTAGCTTAGTTTATGTAGGTTATTAGGGCATTTTTCAGTTCGATCAAAGTTTCATTCGAAGACCTAAATTGACTCAAAATCTTCTGATTTCTACAAGATTGAACTACAATGTACCTTTATTTTTGTCAATCGAAAGTCAGAAGATGAATGCAATGTGAACAACTATCTCTAGAGATTTTGGCAGGGTAACGGTAAAGAAAGCGATTTGGGGTGCGATTGGGAGTGATGAGTGAGATGCGATCGACTGAGGTCCTTTAAATACTGACCCTAAGTTCAATCGGCCGACTGGCCTTCGCTCAGTTCAATCGGGCGACTGAGTTCAGTCGTACGATTGGCCTAGTCATCGCATTCAGTCGGCCGACTGAGTCTCAGTCGGTCGACTGCCTCATTCGGTCTTTTCATTCGCATCTTTAGTTGACCGACTGAGCCTCAGTCGGTCTACTGTTTCATTCTCCCCCTTCTATTCGGTCGTATGGCATTTTCATGTCCATTCGGCGTTGGAAGCCATTCGCATAGTTGGTCGATAACCATGATCCACTAGTGCGAATGGGTCACCTTTGTGTGTTTACAGTCATTTTGAACATTTACTATTAAGCCCTTTTCACTTTTGATATAACATTGTAAGCTCTTAACCAATTCAGTCACTTCAGACGTGACCTTTTAAACTTTGAAAAACATGTGGCCATCTCAGACATGACCCTTTTAGGTAAGTTAATTCCCTTCTGATTTCCCTGATGTAGTCCGACAGACACCAAATTAAAAGATTAACATAGACACTTAAACTAACTACACAAATAAAGTTTATTTTTGGACTTTTTGTGAGAGATAAAACCTAAGATGGAAATCTAGGGGATTTGGTTTGGGAGTAGACAGCTTCAACTTAGATTGATCATATCTGGACCAATTCAATTTTGGAATCATACAGGAATATCAAATCATTTGGGACTTGTTATTAAAACTTTTGATGCTTAAATTCTCGGTGTTCATCCAGAGTCGTTAGCATTTAAGGAAATCATACTGAAACTCTTAGATTTTCACATTGATTTGAACTCTTGAGAATGTAGCCACTAAGATTGTCAGTATGTTGTCCACTTAAATCCATACACAGACTTTTGACGCAGACTGGTGACTGTCTTAGGTTTATTTATTTCAGCTAACATTTGTGGATCCCACACTTATATGGTAATCAACATTCCTCAGAGGTTTTTGAGCGGTCTACGGGTATTATTACAAGAAGAGACTATTCTTAGAGCTTTCAAAGAGAAGCATGTCCTCAGGTCAGTGCCATCGCACAGCAGAGAGGCGGCAAACAACAATGAATTCTAGAATATCTAGGTTATGCTTATCCTCAGGTCAGTGCCATCGCACAGCAGAGAGGCACACACCTATCTCCTTGTTAGAGCAGCTTATTTTATTTGACACAATATGCACCAACAACATAAGTCATTAGCTTTATTGCATTTGTCGTTCATTTTTTTTCTTGCTTTGCTCTAATTATGGTCATCCGCACACTTTTGTGGCATTTACATGCTCATTACCCCTTATTGGAATATATTTGATTGTGTTAACCAGTGATAAGATGGAATCCCACAGTCAGTTGAACAACTTAGTTTGATCTTGAGATCACCAATAGGTCTAATTGTCTATTGTGTTGAATCTACCAACATATCATTTGTGGTCTAGCAGCCTCTAAGTCTACTTTCTTTGTGTCACCTTAGGAGTTGCCAGTTTTCTATCATCTTCCCTTTTTATATTGCTTAGACTACACAGACTTATACTTTGAACTTTTACATCTTTTCAAAACTTAAATTTTTAAAATCCCTCTTCGATTTGTTCCTGTGTACTATCATTTTCCAAAGGTATTGAATCGGTATCACAGACACAATCTACCTCATTTCAGCTAGTTCCCCCTCTCCCTCATTTTTTTTTATTTTAACTTGCTGAAATATTCTCCCCCTAAAATACTAAAATCATTTCGGATTTAATTATTTTTTGGATTTTAATAAACAGCAAAATAACATGAGTTTAAATATAACAGACAAAAAGAAAAAACAGATAACATAAAATAAACGTTAACGAAACTACATCGGACTACACATTATTCTCATCAGGAATTACCTCACTTTTCTTTTTAACGCCGTAGACCTCTAGCAAATATTGAAAACGTGGTTTATCAAAGGCTTTAGTATAGAGGTCAGCACGTTGAAAATCAGTATTAATTTTAACCACATCAATTAAGTTCTTTTCAAAACAGTCTCTTATGAAGTGGTATTTAATACCGATGTGTTTGGTCTTAGGATGTTGAACCGGATTTTTTGTTACTGCAATTGCAGCAGAGTTATCAACAAAAATAGGAGTAGATGAGAATTTTAAACCGTAATCCCGCATTTGCTGTTGAATCCAATGATTTGTGAACAGCAACTTGCAGCAGCAACATATTCGGCTTCACAGGTTGACAATGCAACCGATGTCTGCTTCTTACACTGCCATGTAACTAATCTTCTCCCAAAGAATTGACCCCCGCTGATGTAGACTTGTAGTTCATTTTGCAGCCTCCGTAGTCCGAGTCACTATACGCCGTGAGCTCAAAATCATCATCATGAGGAACCACAACCCCAGTGTGGGTGTACCCTTTAGATAGCGAAAAATCCTTTTGACCCCGATCAGATGATTGACCTTAGGTTTAGCCTGATATCTGGAACATAAACATGTAGCATACATGATATCAGGTCTTGAGGCAGTGAGATACATGAGGGATCCAATCATTCCTCGGTACATAGTGGCATCTACAAGATCTCCATTCTCATCAGGTGCTATATCATGATTTGTGGCAAGTGGAGTCCCAGCAGCAGAAGCATTCTCCATGTCAAAGCGACTGAGAATGTCTCCTACATACTTGGTCTGATGTAGAAAGATCCCATTAGGTGTTTGATCCACCTGTAACCCGAGAAAGAACTTCATCTCCCCCATAGCACTCATCTCAAACTCTTTCTTCATCACTGCTTCAAACTCTTTGCATAACTCTTCGTTCTTTGACCCGAAGATTATGTCATCACATATATCTGTACAAGCAGTAGGTCGCCATCCTTTTCTTTAATAAACATGTACAGTCAATGACTCCCCTGCGAAAGCCGTGTTTCACAAGATGAGTCGAGAGTTTCTCATACCAAGCTCGAGGAGCTTGATGAAGCCCATATAAAGCTTTGTCGAGCTTGTAAACTCTATCCCGATGATAAGGGTCTTCAAATCCCTCGGGTTGACTTACATAGACTGTTTCCCTGATTTCCCCATGAAGGAATGCACTCTTCACATCTAATTGGTAGACTTTAATCTTCATGTACGATGCATAGCAAGGAAGATACGAATAGCTTCCATCCTTGCCACGGGTGCAAACACCTCATTGTAGTCAATCCCTTCGACTTGGCGAAAACCTTGAACCACCAGTCGAGCTTTGTTCCTGATAATGACTCCTTGGTCATCCTTCTTGCATTTTAGTACCCATTTGGTGCCAATAACTTTAGCACCTTTAGGTCTATCAACAGAGTCCATACCCCTAACTTCTTAAACTGCAGAAGTTCTTCTTGCATGGCACTCACCCACGCCTCATCATTTAGTGCTTCACTGACATATTTTGGCTCAACCTGCGAAACAAACATCGATAAGCACCATCATGAATGTAACCCTTCTCCATAACTGAGGCGTAATCAGCTGAGTATAGCTGATTTCGGTTTTGTACTCCTGATCGGATATCTCCAATAACATTGTCAAGGGGATGATAGACGTTTAGTCGTGATCCTGGAGTAGTCGGCACAGTCACCTCCGAACCACAATTGTGAACATTTTGTTCTGCATCTGAGGAGATTGGAGTTTGAGGTTCCGAAGTCGAGGGTGCATCACTTATGGATGCTTGTGGACGTTCAGGAACTGGAACCTGTTCCTCCTGAATGTTCTGGTCATCTGCTTCAGTTCCATCTTCAGAGGAGGAGTCACTGTCATCGACTACCTCTTCTGACTGAGTAGATGATTCTCCCTGTGTGCTAGATAGTGTATTTAGAATATCATACATCATCCTAGTAGCTAACTCATCATCCGAGGGAGAGAGAGAGAGGTTGAAGGAATTTGAAGAATCCATCATAATCGAAGAAGTATGCAGGTCCTTTGCCTGTAGGTGGTGTGGTATATCTCTGAACGTCGACATTACACCACACTTCTACAAGACCCGTTGAGTTATTGTAAACTCGCTTGTTCGGTATGTTGTATCCTTGAAAAATTCCTTCAACTGCCTTCTCGCTGAATTTTCCTTCTTGTGTCTTCTTCAGAAGTGTACACGGTGCGCCAAAAGGTTCAAGATACTCCAAATTCGGTTTGCGTCTTTGAAGTAGCTCATAACATGTCTTTCCGTGGCGCTTGACTATTAGGACTCGATTCAGTGTATACACGCATTTGCCACTACCTCATTCCAGAATTGGATAGGCAGTTTCGAGTCTGCCAGCATAGTCCGGCTGTCTCTATCAAACTCCTGTTCTTTCTCTCAGCAACGCCATTCATCTGAGGTGTGTAGGCAGAAGTGAATTGATGCACTCCTTGCAGTATGCCTCCATCCCTTGATTCTTGAATTCTGTCCCGTTGTCTGAGCGTATTTGTCGAACTTTTAGCTTGTAGAGTGATTCCAGTGTGGTTACTAATTCCTTGAATGTCTCCAAAGTTTCTGATTTTGATTTTAGAAACATTACCCAAGTGAACCTTGAGTAGTCATCAGTGACCACATAACAGTACATGTCGCCTGCAATGCTCCTTGTACTAACTGGACCAAACAGATCCATGTGAAGAAGCTTAAGAGAAAGTTCTATTGAATGAACTTTCTTTTCCTTATGAGACTTCTTTGTCTGTTTGCCTTTCTTGCAAGCTACACAAAAGTCACGAAGTTGGAAGTTCTTGACATTCACTCCTCTCACTAATCCTTCTGAATCAAATGATTCATCTTCCTTTGACTATGTGTCCCATTCTCCGATGCCAGGAGATGGAATCCTTCTCAGTAGCTTTAGATAAAAACACTGAACCTCATGATCCGTTGTGGCAGCTGTTGACAGATCCAAGACATAAAGGTCTTTATATCTTGAAGCAGTCATCAGAACTTGCTCCTCTGGGATCATATATTCTTTCTTCAGCACGTAACACTTCTGGTTATCGAAGATGACTTTAAATCCTTTATCACAGATTTGGGAAACAGAAAGTAAGTTTTCTGAAGTTGTTGAACATAGTTCACTTATCAAACTTAACTTTCTGATTTCCCACTTCTCCCTGAGCTGTGATATAGCCTCCTTTGTTTCCTGCAAAGGAAACATGCCCTCCTTTTATTTGTTTGACGCTAGATAAAAGGGCTCTATTTCCTGTCATATGCCTGGATGCTCCGCTGTCTATAATCCACGTGTTAGTCTCAGCACTATATCGAACACCCTGCACATACAGTAAATGAATCAGTTTAGGTTAGGAACCCAAGCTTTGACTGTTTTGGGTTTCCCAGAGGCATCACACATCAAAAACTCCACCCATGACCCTTATAGGGTGAGGGTAGCCCAGGTTCCTTCTTGTTATCAGTATCAGACACGAGGGTTGACTTTCTTTCCATAAGCCAGATTTGTGCAATGCCTGTTTATGATAAACAGTCGTCTGGCTTACAGGTTGGACTTTAGGTTCACTAAATCTTCTAGGTGGAGTTAGAGAGCTCCTCTTAGAAGACTTAGTTTTGAGTCCTAAAGTTCAATCTTCTTCCTGGGTGTCTGATAAAAATTACAGTAGGAAGCAATGTGTCTATTCTCCACAGTTGTAGCACGCTCTGCTATCAACTTTATGATTAAACTTTCTTTGTGGAAGGTACGTGACACTCTAGTAACATCAACCACTTTAGTTTTTGACTCTTGTACGTTTGATGTTTTCTCTGGTTTAACAAAATTTACAGTCTTAACCTGTTTTACTTTTTGGTTAACTGGTTTTTTACTTGAAGCATGTGAAAAGTAGCATTTGAAGTCCTTTTAGGTTCTGATTTGACTCTGTTTGACCCTGACTTTAAATTAACTTTTTCAAATTCATTTTCCAGGTTAACACAAGGCAATTTACCCTTTGCCTTTGAAGTGGCCTCCTTTTGTTTCTTACCAGATTCAGTAGATGAACATGAGGTGTCTGGATCAGTAACAAGAGGAGTAGTCACCACATGATCCTTGATGGGTTTATTATTTACTGGTCTAGACTTAGTGTTCATCAAGGTCTCAGGTGGTGGTGGAACCACTTTGTAGCCTAATCCCTCCCCGTTATTCCTTTCTCTTACTAAGTGTTGGACTATATGTGAAGAACTAGTCCAACTATGCAGTTTCTGTCTTAATGAATTAACTTCGACTTCTAGAACTGCCTTTTGTTTCTTAGTGTCTTCTAGGGAGTTTAGATAGTACCTAATGTCATTTGCTTGGTTAAAAGCCACTACTTCGGTTTCCCTAAGTTGTTTAGTCAATAGGTCTATCTTTTCTTTATAACTATGCTCATTTTGTTTTAGTACTCTATTAGCCTCAGTGCACAGACGTAACTCTTTTACTAAGTTATCATTATGATCTAATAACCTAATAAATTTTTCATCTATGCTATTTCTAAAAGTGTCACAATCAAAACAAGCATGGGTATTAAAAATTTGGTCAGTGGTACTTACCTGAGTTGGTTCAGAAGAGTTAGCCATCAGTGCAGCATCAGATGATTCTGGTTCTGGTGATTCTGGCTTTTCTGTCTCTGATGTGGAAACTTCCTCAATTGTTTGTAACTGACCTCGGCTGCAGTGTTTCTTCACTATGTGACATTGCTATATCAACTGCTATATCACCTTCACTCGCAGAATCATCATCAATATCCTCAACACTGGCAATGTTAGATTCTCCTGGTGAGACAAACCTAAAACTCCAATCATGTCCTTCATCATCATGAGCCGTTAAGGCTTTTGGATCCTTGTTTGATGAAGTAGAACTAGGCTTGCTTGTCTTGCCGAGTAAAGGATGAGAACGGGTTCCCATTCCCCGTCTTCTTTGGCTTGACACATTCTCTTTTGAAGTGCCCCTTCTCACCACAGTTAAAGCAGGTCACTTTACTCTTGTCGAAGCCAAAGTGGTGTCCTTAGTAGCAACCAAGTTCTGTCCAGTCTTTTTCACAAACTTCTTCGCCCTCTGGACAGCACTTGCTAAGGCCCACATTATATCCATTCTTTCAAGCTCCATCTCATCCACCTGCTCGTAGTCCTCATCTGCCAGATGGCAGTTTCCAATCTTCCCGGCAACAAGTCCATCATATGAATGAACCACTACTGCTAAAAGATCCATATGCTCTCGAGCTACTTCCACGGTCGCATTACCGAGGTTCTCGATCTTCAGTTTGGTAGCGTTTGCTTCTGATCCAATATGATGGGTACATGATGACCCAGACGTGTCTGATCCAGAAGGAGAAGCAAGTGAGGGACCTGACGAGCTAGACACAAAAGCAGTCTGGAGGGGTGCTCCAGATGTCTTAGCTTGAGGCGTGGCGTTGTATAAAGCTGGATTTTGTGTGTACGAAGACTTTTGAGCTCTATACTTCATCTTTAGTGCTTCTTCTCGCAACTTAAGAATGAAGTCATTTATAACCAGCTTTACAAGGATTACATTCTGTCTCAGGTTAGACACGAATGTAGCCCACTTATCAGGCAACCCGTCTGCGAAGTTGCTTACTTTCTCTTCCATGGTAGTAGCCACTCCATGTGTATGCAATTCGCTCATCAAGTGGTAGAATCTGTCTATGACTTTGTCCAAACTTTCATTACCAATTGATGAGAAGTTATCGAATTCTTCTTTAACTCCTTTGCCTTGATTGCCTTCAATGATGCATTACCATCATATCTCTTCTCTAGCGCATCCCACAGTTTCTTGGACTGCTTGTTCTCTGAATACTGGTGGAATATGTCTTTGGGGATAGACTGAGTGATCAATGCATAAACTCTTTTCTCTGCATTGTACTTTACTTTCTGTGCGTCTGTCATCCCGCTTAATGTTAGTTTACTCCATCAGCTCCCACTGGTATACTAACCTATCTCAATGGCTTCCCAGATTAGGATCTACACCATTAAGGTAGATCTCAAAACGTTGTTTCTAGTGGGGAACTCATCTAAAGTCAAAAGCTTTGGTGGTTTATTGTGATTCCCCACCTCACTCTCAAGCAACAGCAGGTTCTGTATCCTTGAGTCCTTCCCAGCAGTAAAGGCTGACATCTGATCTTCCATGACGAATAAACTTATAATCTAATCAAACAAACTTTCACTGACGCGACTGAAGGATGCGAATGAGCTAATCGTGCGTATAAGCTCTGCGATTGGTTCAATCGTGCGAATGAACTGGGCGATTGGTTCAGTCGTGCGAATGAATCTGGTGCGTATGAGCTATGCGAACGAACGGTTCAGTCGGCCGAATGAGGGTGCGACTAGGTCCAATCGTGCGTATGAGCAATGCGAATGGAGTCCAGTCGTGCGAATGAGTCAGTCGTGCGACTGAAGCTGCTGTTTTGCGAAAATTTCTAGGTTTGACGGGTTTCAGCCGTAAAAATTCGAAATTTCACAAGTTCTAATCGCCTAAGTCCGTAGAAACCAAACGTCGATGAGCAGGGAACTTCCAAGATCACTTTTGATGCCAAAGATTGCGTTTTTAGTGTAAAAACACAAACTTTTATGCAATCTTGATTGAATCAACACGTAATCAAGAGCCAATAGCTCTGATACCACTTGTTAGGACCTGGTATTTGACCGAAATACCTTATGATTAATGTGTAACCAGATCAAATAGTGCGGAATCCTATTTGATTGGCGATCCAATCAGTGAGAACACACGAAGAATCAATCAAGGATTGAAACTAACGTTAGAAATCGATAGGGAATCGATCTAATGTGTTCTATGAATTTGGAGAACGATTTGGAAGTTTTTGGACGGCTAGGGTTCGTCTGGAATCGTATTGATCGAGTCTCCTGTTTTTCACGAATTGAGTTGTATTTATAGGTTGGCACTATTCAATCGTGCGACTGAACCATTAGTTTGGTTCAGTCGTGCGATTGAACCATGCGGTTGGTTCATTCGTGCGACTGAGTGTTCAGTCGTGCGACTGAGCCAATCTTATGTTACAGTCGTATGGCTGATCCAGTCTCCTAGTTCAGTCGTGCGACTGAGTCAATCGTGTGAAGTTCTTCATGTGTATGGTTCATTCGCATGAGCCATTCGCATGGGAACTTCATTAAGTTAAGTTTGAATGTTTTAGTTAATTAATATAACATAATGTGCAATCATTCAAATAATCATAAACCCAATCAATTCAGTCACGACTCATTAATGAACTATTAAACATTATAACTAACAAACTATCAGTATCATTTCATTAATCATACCAAACAAGATCTATTACATCACATACCATGATCTAGGGACATACATGTATCAACACAGTTGTTTCTTCACTATGTGACATTGCTATCTCAACTGCTATATCACCTTCACTCGCAGAATCATCATCAATATCCTCAACACTGGCAATGTTAGATTCTCCTGGTGAGACAAACCTAAAACTCCATCCTGTCCTTCATCATCATGAGCCGTTAAGGCTTTTGGATCCTTGTTTGATGAAGTAGAACTAGAGGCTTGCTTGTCTTGGCGAGTAAAGGATGAGAACGGTTCCCATTCCCCGTCTTCTTTGGCTTGACACATTCTCTTTTGAAGTGCCCCTTCTCACTATAGTTAAAGCAGGTCACTTTACTCTTGTCGAAGCCAAAGGTGGTATCCTTAGTAGCAACCAAGTTCTATCCAGTCTTTTTCACAAACTTCTTCGCCCTCCGGACAGCACTTGCTAAGGCCCACATTATATCCATCCTCTCAAGCTCCATTTCATCCACCTGCTCGTAGTCCTCATCTGCCAGATGGCAGTTTCCAATCTTCCCGGCAACAAGTCCATCATATGAATGAACCACTGCTGCTAAAAGATCCATATGCTCTCGAGCTACTTCCACGGTCACATTACCGAGGTTCTCGATCTTCAGTTTGGTAGCACTTGCTTCTGATCCAATATAATGGGTACATGATGACCCAGACGTGTCTGATCCAGAAGGAGAAGCATGTGAAGGACCTGACGAGCTAGACACAAAAGCAGTCTGGAGTGGTGCTCTAGATGTCTTAGCTTGAGGCGTGGCGTTGTATAAAGCTGGATTTTGTGTGTACGAAGACTTCTGAGCTCTATACTTCATCCTTAGTGCTTCTTCTCGCAACTTAAGAATGAATTCATTTATATCCAGCTTTACAAGCATTCCATTCTGTCTCAGGTTAGACACGAATGTAGCCCACTTATCAGGAAATCCATCTGCGAAGTTGCTTACTTTCTCTTCCATGGTAGTAGCCACTCCATGTGTATGCAATTCGCTCATCAAGTGGTAGAATTTGTCTATGACTTCGTCTAAGCTTTCATTACCAATTGATGAAAAGTTATCGAATTCCTTCTTTAACTCCTTTGCCTTGATTGCCTTCAATGACGCATTCCCATCATATCTCTTCTCTAGCTCATCCCACAGTTTCTTGGACTGCTTGTTCTCTGAATACTGGTGGAATATGTCTTTGGGGATAGACTGAGTGATCAATGCATAAACTCTTTTCTCTGCATTGTACTTTACTTTCTATGTGTCTGTCATCCCGCTTAATGTTAGCTTAACTCCATCAGCTCCCACCGGTGTACTATAACCAATCTCAATGGCTTCCCATAGATTAGGATCTACTCCATTAAGGTAGATCTCAAAACGTTGTTTCCAGTGGGAAAACTCATCTAAAGTCAAAAGCTTGGTGGTTTATTGTGATTCCCCACCTCACTCTCAAGCAACAGCAGGTTCTGTATCCTTGAGTCCTTCCCAGCAGTAAAGGCTGACATCTGATCTTCCATGACTAATAAACTTATGATCTAATCAACCAACTTTCACTGATGCGACTGAAGGATGCGAATGATCTAATCGTGCGTATAAACTCTGCGACTGGTTCAATCGTGCGGCTGAACTGGGCGATTGGTTCAGTCGTGCGAATGAATCTGGTGCGTATGAGCTATGCGAACGAATGGTTCAGTCGGCCGAATGAGGGTGCGACTAGGTCCAATCGTGCGTATGAGCAATGCGAATGGAGTCCAGTCGTGCGAATGAGTCACTCGTGCGACTGAAGCTGCTGTTTTGCGAAAATTTCTAGGTTTGACGGGTTTCAGCCGTAAAAATTTGAAATTTCACAAGTTCTAATCGCCTAAGTCCGTAGAAACCAAACTTCGATGAGCATGGAACTTCCAATATCACTTTTGATGCCAAAGATTGCGTTTTTAGTGCAAAAACACAAACTTTTATGCAATCTTGATTGAATCAACACGTAATCAAGAGCCAATAGCTCTGATACCACTTGTTAGGACCTGGTATTTGACCGAAACACCTAGAGATTAACGTGTAAACCATATCAAATAGTGCAGAATCCTATTTGATTGGCAATCCAATCAGTGAGAACACACGAAGAATCAATCAAGGATTGAAACTAACGTTAGAAATCGATAAGTAATCGATCTAAAGTGTTCTATGAACTTGGAGAACGACTTGGAAGGTTTCTGGACGGCTAGGGTTCGTCTGGAATCGTAATTGATCGAGAGTCATTGTTTTTCACGAATTGAGTTGTATTTATAGGTTGGTATTATTCAATCGTGCGACTGAACCATTAATTTGGTTCAGTCGTGCGATTGAACCATGCGGTTGATTCATTCGTACGACAGAGTGTTCAGTCGTGCGACTTAGCCAATCTTATGTTACAGTCGTACGACTGATCCAGTCTCCTGGTTCAGTCGTGCGACTAAGTCAATCGTGTGAAGTTCTTCATGCTTATGGTTCATTCGCATGAGCCATTCGCATGGGAACTTCATTAAGTTAAGTTTGAATGTTTTAGTTAATTAATATAACATAATGTGCAACCATTCAAATAATCATAAACCCAATCAATTCAGTCACGACACATTAATGAACTATTAAACATTATAACTAACAGACTATCAATATCATTTCATTAATCATACCAAAACAAGATCTATTACATCACATATCATGATCTAGGGACATACATGTATCAACAGTGTTTCTATGTTAAAATTGAACTTAAAACCACGTTCTGATCACCCTTTCGAAACTGATGATGTCTACTTTGTTTCGGTTCATGTTAAATTCGCCAGATTAGGGTTTTGGGCAGCCCTGGCGGCTGCAGATCTGTAAATCTGCGTGCAAACCCATTCATGCGACTGGGCCATGCGAATGGAGCATTCGTACGACTGGACCATTCGTATGACTAGACCATTTGTATGTTCAGTCGTGCGACTGGACCAATCGTATGTTCAATCGCACGAATGAGCCGTCCGCATTGACTCATCCGCATCTGTCCCAGACCAAAAGAAAGAGTCTGGAACAGCTTCTTGCATAGATTTGAGGATGAGCAAAGCATATTCACCCTAAGGTTCTTTTGTCAAATAAGTTCGATGTATACCCCGTTATTCGTCGGACTTCCAGAATAGGTGAATGTTGTTGGAACACGAAAGAGAGAAGAGAAGATGTCAGCAATCGGTGCTGATTTTGTGGGGTAGTCAGGAGCATCTGAAAATTTATGGGCCAATCAAGTTATATCTATCCGCACAAAGAGGATTCTCGTTCTTAGGGGGAATCCATGTATAGAGAAATTGAAGAAGGAATCAGAAAGTGATGATGTGAGTAGGTTTCTGATGATGAATCTACGTGCATGCTGATTTGTTTGATATTGTCAGCTGTGGATTGGAACCTTCAACCTTTTGCCCAATACACCGTGTGAGGACGCCAGAAGAGCATAATGTCTATATATTGGGATATGCTGAATGTGAGGGGGAATTTCTGCAGGTGTTGATGTTAATCAGGTTAGCCTGTGTGAAGATTGAAGCAATGGAAAACTGTTCATGTCATTATCTGGAAAAATCAGTCATATGGGGAATCTTGCTGCGATGATGGTGTTCTACAAAGTAAACGAAAGCTATTGTGCCTAAATTCATTTTCGGGGATGTGTGTAACCTGACGGATCGGCAATGTTGGCTAATATGGTTTTTCGTTTGATTCAATTGGAAACCAGAGCAAAGATTGACTGAAGATTGTAAGAGGTGTTATCTACTATTCGCAAGCAACATCCAAGGGGGAATTTGTTGGAGCATATATAGTCATATATGGTGTGTCCGTCGCTTGTTGAATAGTCTAGGCTTAATGTATTACACCTGATATGTTGTAAACACATGAAACTGGGTCATTTGCAGGAGCATATGCGAATGAGATTCAGTTGTACGACTGAGCCATGCTAATGGACCAGCCATGCGACTGAGAGATGTGATTGGGACATTCGTAAGACTGAACCATAAGTATGGTCCAGTCGTACGATTGAACCATACGCATGGTCCAGTCGTACGATTGAACCATACGCATGGTCTAGTCGTACGATTGAACCATACGTATGGTCCAATCGCACGAATGGGCCAAGTCGAATCTAATATGGGCTGAGGCCTATATATACCAGTTTCAATGTGTAAAGAGGTGGGGGCTTTTGAGAGGAAGTCTGCCCGGAGCCTAGGGCTGCCGGATGAGAGGGGAGATCATGCTCGATCTTCCCCTTGCCAAGAGTCTTGATTCTTATGTTGTAACGAGCTTGTAATCGTTAGGTTTTATCAATGAAACCATTCAATTATAGTCCGTATTATTGTTTGACTTTTGGTTTGTGCTGTTGTTTATCCTTTCGTCAAGAACATGCTCGGATGTTTATCGATCCAAACCGACTTCACACAAATGTTATGCTTAGTGCTCATAGTCCATCTCTCAGCCATATTGCTGTAACACACAAAACATAAACATTAGAGTTGTGTATAAGATATGACAATTGAAACTTAAGCTGTTTTGATCATACTGGTTCAATCGTGCAATTGAACCATATGACTGAGTTTAGTCGTACGATTGAGTTTAGTCATACGATTGAGCCTGCGGCTGAGTTCAGTCATGCGATTTGAGCTTGCGACTGAACTTAGTCGTGTGTTAAGCCATGCGGTTGAGTCAGTCGTGCGACTGAGTCACCGGATGATTCAATCGTGCGATTGAATCTTGCGTCTGGCTCAATCGTGCGACTGAGGTTCACTCGGAGTGTCCATTCGCATATAGTTCTATTTGACACTCCGACCTCAAATCTTGGTCAAATCATGATGTTAGACGTCGTGTTTAGACTCATTTGACTCGCAAACACTCTAAATAGCACCTAATGTTCTTTAAATCAACGATTATGTCCATTTAAGTGGTCTATTTGAGGAGTTTTACTGATTTCTTAATTTTAGTCAATTAAGTCAGTTAGGGTTTGATTTCACCGGTCATTTTGATCGATTTCAGTCTCACAATACTTGTAGATGAATGACAAATTAGTTAGGAACACAATCAGCAAGTAATCAAGGTAAAGCAAAATTTGCGCAGAGTGTCTACGCATCAGATTTTTTTTTAATGCTTTGAAGGATGATGAGAAATGCGACCGACTCTGTAAGGCCCCGTTCCCGGGACGCTTACAGCTGGTGATTCATCGCACGTAAAACATATACATTTCATTTATACATCAAAACAGTGCAGCGGAAAACATAAAACAAATGGCATTTCATTTCATCCTAAAAACTTTTGCAAAATAATGCATCATTTGTCGGTTAAAAAATTATATCGTTGTATTACATCACAAAAGCCTTAATTAAATGGATGCCATCCAAAAGAGCTGAGCAGCCGCCTTGTGCGATCCCAGCAACGTTTACCTGCCAACTGAAAACGTATAAAAGTCAGTGTTGCTGAGTGAGTTCTAGTTTTATAATAAAACATACATAAAATTGTTATTTATTTCTTTTCAAAACCCATACTATATGTTTCATTCGTTCGTGATCATACATCATACGTACATACAGATAATATCATTATTATCTTCCATTACATTCGTTAGCCATATTTCATTAATTACATCTTGTGACATGTACAATACCCTGAACATTATGCACGAAGCTGGTTACTGGGCCTGAGGTCTTTCGTAGACCCCGGACATTGTGCACGAAGCTGACTCCAGTACCTGAGGCAAGTACATTCACCGTTCATCTTTTCATTTTATTCCAGATCAATGCCATAGGCTATACCCTGAACATTGTGCACGAAGCTGGAACTGGGCTTGAGGTCTTTCATAGACCCCGAACATTATGCACGAAGCTGACTCCAGTACCTGGCGCAAGCGGCAAGGATCCCATACGTGTGGTCAATCACAAGGATTGGACCCCAGTGTGCATCTTTCTGGGGTAGCTAACCCGCACACAGTTGAGCTAACACCCTTCATTGGGTGTGAACCTCCATACGTTTGCTTGCAAGACTTTTTACGTTCATTCATTCGTTAATGCATGCATTCATTCATCATGTTCCACTTTCATTATATTTCACTTTACGTTACATAATACTTTCGGTTCAATCATTAACATAACACGTAAAGCCATGGAAAGATAAATATTCATCATCATAAGGAACATAACATAACATACCATTCATACATCATCACAGGGCATCATACATACATAACATACTTCATGCATAATCATGCAACATCATCATCATCATCATCATCATACATGCCCATCATACCATCTATAACCCCAAAAGTCAACTTATAGTCCCCCGGGAATTTCCCAAGTCAAAGCCTACTTTACACATTTTCCCCAAAAATCAGAAAAATATTCTAAGTCCTAGACGCATGGGCACTATTCAGGCGAATGGGGAAACACTTAGGCGCATGGGCCACTTTCAGGCGCATGGGGACTTCTGGACGTCTGAACACTTAGTAAATTCCAGCCCAATCTAGGCGCATGGATACTATTCAGACGCATTAACACTTAGGCGCATGGGCCACTTGGGCGCATGGCACTATTCGGGCGCATGAACATTTAGGCGCATGGGCCATTTGGGCGCATGGGCACTATTGGGGTGCATGGTCCTACCCGTAGTCATCCGACTTACATTTCTAGGCGCACGGACCACTGTTCAGGCGTATGAGCAAAGCTTAAACATTTCTAAGGCAAATTTTGGGCGCATGGGTTACTATTTAGGCGCATGACTTACACTTAATTCTTTCTAAGGCAGTTACAGACGTATGAACACTTATCTAGGCGCATGAGCATTCTGTAAACATGTTTCTAGGATATTTTCACTCCTAATCATCGAATCCATCCGTTCTAAGCATAATGTGGCTATTCTAAACATGGGTAGCCTATACACCATCCAGAACTAACATCCAACATACACATTACATACGGGTATTCACATACACTTTGTAAAAACCATTTTAATACGTTTCAGCCCCAAATATGTTTCAAAACATGTAAAAACCGGGGTCTAGAACTCAGCTGGTGCAACTTGGGTGTTGTTCCTTTTAACCAGCTTGCAAAGACTTCAAAACACCTAGAAACAACACCAAAATCACACACACCTGAGCACAAACACAGCCCATAAGCATACAAACACATAACCGGGATAAAACCCGACATAAAAGCATAAAACCTTGAATTCTTACCTTGAATTCGACTTCTCTTCTTCTTCCTATCTTCAACCGAAAGTTTTTCTCTGCTCTCTCTCTCTAAAACCGAGACAAATGGTGAAGTGATGTGAGGGTGGGCGGCCATACTCCCTTTACACCATCTTTTGAAAGTTTTGTCCTTTTTGGACACTTTTAGTCCCTTCACTTGGACTTTATTGCCTTTCTTGCTTTTATTCTTTATATCTTGATTTGTAAAAATAGTCGGGTGTTACAGACTCACCCCTCTTTTTATACTGTCTTAATGTTCAGTCGTATGACTAGACCCATACGCATGCTTCATTCGTGCGACTGGGGTTCATTCGTGCGACTGGCTCATACTTCTTCATCCAATTGTACGATTGGTTCATCCTTATGGTCCAATCGCATGGATGCCCCATACTTATATAGTCCAATCGTATGATTGCCCCATACTCATGGTCCAATCGTATGACTGCCACATACTCATGGTCCAATCATGCGATTGGCTCATACTTATGCTCCAATCGTGCAATTGACTCATACTTATGAGTTTGACCTCATACACTTTCACACACTTAAAGTTTTACCTTTTGATGTAACATTATGAACACCATCATCTCAAAACTGACCTTTTTATAATTAAAACCATTTGATCACCTCAAACGTGATCTTTTTAATTTAAAACCGATTGGCCACCTCAGACGTGACCACTTTTAGTGAGTGCTTCATAGATTAGATCAAGTTGTATAGTCCGACTTTTACCTAACAAAATACTAAAAAAATAGAAAGACGACATGAAATTAAAGACAACATAGAACATATTTTTGTGTTTTTGATTAGAGATGGATTGAAATCTTTTAGAAAAATATCTAACAGATTTTTCTTCCTGAACAGCACAACTTCAAGTTAATTGATCATTTTTGGAACAATTTATTATGGAATCTTACAGGTGTATCAGAATCATTTGGGACATTTTGGATAAAATATTTTGATGCTAGATTCTTGTTTTGACCGAGAGTCAATAGCAAATTTAGGAAATCATACTAGAGCTATAAGATGCATATAATGATTTTGACTGTCAAGAGTTGCAGCCATAATGATTGTCAGTATGTTTGTCCTTTTAAATCTATACATAGAATTTTGACTCATTGATGACTAGTTAGGTTTAATTATTTCTACAAGCATTTGTGGATCCCACACTTATATGGTAATCAACATTCCTCAAGAGATTTTTTAGCAGTCTATGGGTATTTGACAAGAAGAGATTATTCTACGAGCTTTCAAAGAGATGCCAAGCCTCAGGTTAGTGCCATCGCACAGCAGAGAGACGCAAACAACAATGACTTCTAGAATATTTAGGTTATGCTTATCCTCAGGTCAGTGCCACCGCACAACAGAGAGGCACACAACCTATCTTCTTGTTAGAGCATTTATTTTTCTTTTTGCACATAACACACTAACAACATATGTTATTAGCTTGATTGCTTTTTGCATTTTTTACATGTGCTTTGCTCATTTTTTATGGTCATCCGCACAGATTTGTGGCGTTTAGTTTGCTCGTCACCCCTTATTGGAAATGTGTTGATTATGTTAACCAGGGATAAGATGGGAACCCACAGCAAGTTAAGCAACTTATTTTGAATTTAAATCACCAATGAGGTCTACTCATTTATTGTGTTGAATCTACCGACATATCATATAATGGACTAGCAACCTCTAGGTCTACTTTCTCAATGTTACCTCAGTAGCAGACTAGTTTTTTGTTCATTTTTTCTTTTATTTTGCTTAGACTTCTCAGACTTATACTTTGAATTTTGCATCTTAATCATTTAATTTCTTTTGAAGTCCCAAACAATTTGTTTCCTGTGTACTATCATTTGCCATAGACTTTGAATCAGAATCACAGATTTGATTTCGTTTCTATTAGCTAAGTTGCCCTCCTCCCTCGTTTTTTTAAGTAAATAAATACTGTAAATTAATACTAACCTAAGACTATTCTCCCCCTAAAATACTAAAACCGAAAATATTTTTGTTTTTTTGGATTTTAATATATAGGAAAACAAGATAAAGAAAATAAATAATAAAAATTAAGACAACGTGTCGGACTACGAACTTTCTTCTTCTAGAATCACATCACTTTTCTTTTTTACGCCAATAAGCGGTGATGTACCCTCCCTTATTTCCATGAAATAAAACGTCTCCCTTTAATTTGTTTGACATTGAAAAGGAGAGACAAATTCCCTATCATGTGCCTCGATGTTCCACTATCAATTATCTAGGTATTAGTGATAGCGTTGTAGCGGACACCCTACATAGTCACAGAAACTTGTTAGTTCAGATTTGGGACCCAAGCCTTAACTGGCTTGGGTGACCCGGAGGAATCACATATCGTAAACTCAACCCATTGTCCTTTAGAGGATGAAGGCATACTTTCTTCTTATCGTTCTCACTATCAGACACTATACTTGATTTTTCTTTCCATAAGTCAGCTTTGTGTAAGGCCTGTTTGTGGAAAACAGACGACTGATGTATGGTTTGAACTTTAGGTTCACTAACACTCTTAGGTGGAGTGTTAGACCTTATTTTAGAAGAACTTGGTTTTGTATCATAAAGTTCAATTTTCTTTATGGGCGTCTGATAGTAAGGACAATTAGTAGGGATATGTCCTCTTTTTCCACAACTGTAGCAAGATCTTGCTTCTACAGATTGAAGAGAACATATATGTGATGTTGAGTTTAGTGAATGTGTGAGGTGTGTCTGGTTTGGTTTTGTCACTACTCTTGAGATGTTTCATTCTTATCAACATATTTAATTGTTTTAACGTTTTGAACATCTTTAACTTGCACTTTGGTTGGACTTTGATGATTAACACGTTTGTGGTCACTGGTTTAGTCAGTTTGGGTTCCGAAACGGATGTTGGTGAACCCGACCTTACATTAACCCTTTTAAATGCATCATCCAAATTCTCAACTTGCATCTTGCCTTTTGATTTCAAAGTAGTATCTTTCTATTTAGTGTCTGATTTCACAAGCTTACTCGTGAAATCAGGATCACTAACTAGAGGAGTAGACATCACATGATCCTTAATTGGTTGTTATTAATAGGTCTACATTTTGTATTCAAAAGGATCTCATGTGGTGATGGCACTACCTTGTATCCCAAACCTTACCCTTTTTTCGTTCTTTCACTAAGTTTTGTACTATGCGAGAAGAACTAGCCCAACTATGCAGCTTTTATTTTAAAGAATTAACCTCGACTTCCAAAACTGCTTTCTCCTTTTTGGTTTCTTCTAAAGAATTTAAATAAAACTTTATATTATTTGATTGATTTAAGGTAACAACCTCGGTTTCCCTTAGTTCTTTCCCCAAAAGTTCTATCTTTTCATTAAAACTACACTCATTTTGTTTTAATATACGATTAGCCTTAGTGCAAAGTTGTAAGTCATTTACTAAGTTATCATTGTGTTCTAATAACCTAGCAAATTTGAGCTAGATCTGTTAAAATCTCATTGAACCTGTTTGAATTGGTGAAAATGGCTACATCAATCAATGATCCTCACAATACTGGCTCCTCAACAAAGCCTCCGATGCTTGTTAGGAGTGAGTATAACATATGGCAACGCCGAATGCTCTCATCACCTGTCTGTCAACAGTTCAGGTTGTTGGAAATCTGTGGTTCATGGACCATATAAGCCTATGGTGAGTAATCCAGAAACCAATAAGATGGTCCTGAAGAAGAAAGAGCAATACTCAGATGAAGATCTAAAACTGTTTGAAATTGATGCTAAAGCCCATGGAATTCTAGCCACGGCACTGCCTAATGAAATCTATTCTGGACTTATGCATCATGAAACTGCTCATGAACTCTGGGTTACTCTGAAAGAACAATTTGGAGGAACTGATGAGGTCTTGGCAAACAATAGAGAGATCCTTGCCCAGCAATATGAGACATTTTCTCAAAGAAAGGGTAAGTCACTGACTCAACAGTTTGAGCGATTCTCCTGTTTGATATCTGAGCTGAAAATGGTTAAACATGAATATACAAACAGTCAGGTGAACAACATATTCCTCATATCCCTACCTGAGAGATGGGACACATATACTATTGTCCTACGCTCCAGTGCAAATCTGGACAATCTATCTCTCACCCAACTTCATGGGAAACTGTTAACATTTGAAAGAGAGATAGAACAAAAAAGGAAACTGGCTTCATCTGGGAAGCTCACTGATGATTTTGTACCAGGGAATACTGCTCTGGTTGGTCATGAGTCAGAATATGCTACATCAGAAAGTTCTTATGATGAGCATATAGATTTCTCTTCAAACAATGGAGATCCTGCTTTTGTTGGTATTGATAGTAATTCAAGATGTAATAGTGATAATTTGTGCTTTTTGATGGATGATTTGAAAGGAATTGCTGATGATGATTTGGAAGAGATGGATATTTTGAGCCAAATGGCATTAGTCAATATCACATCTCAAAAATTTTACAAAAGGACAGGTAGAAAATTTCCTGGTCTCTCTGGAAAAACCAAAGTGGTTTTGACAAGAGCAAGTTGAGGTGTCACAAGTGCCACAGACTTGGACATTTTGCAAGAGAGTGTAGATCATCTGGATCTAACTCTTCGGCACCCTTTTGTGACCTTTCCAGGCAATAGTTCACAAAACAAAGGGCAACATTCTACCAGTTCTGGTCATCATTCACAAATTCAATCATCTCCTGCATATTTTGTTCCTCAAGGTCAAATGTCATATCCTTATCCCTGTTTTTACATACCTCAGTCCAATCAGGTTCCAGTACCCATAGCTCAACAACCACATGCCCTACCTGAGCCTCAACCATCTCAATCAAGTCAACAATCTCAATCTCAATCACATCAAAGCTTTTTCACTCTTGGAGTTGTTGACTGGAGTAGCTTACCAGATGATCTTTCTAGTTATTCTAAACAAGTGTTTTCTGGTGCGGGTCAGCATAGTGGTGAAAATTCTTTTGGAAATCTTACTCTTATGGCCCTGGATTCTACTGATGGTTCATGCTCAAATGCTTCATCATCACAGGTACCACAAGTATCTTCTGAGGCTAAGGCCAAGTTGTGTTCTGAGTCATGCATAGCTGCTTTTGCCTCAATTAGAGAAGCAAATGTAGCTTTAATTAATCAAAATCTTGACCTAGAGGAAAGTGATTTCCAAAAGAAAAGCTGAGTTTAAGTCTGTTTTAAAGGAAAAAGATGATGAGATTTACAAATTAAAATGCCAAATCACTGATGAAAAGGCAAAGGTATAGGTCATTTTAAAAAATCATAAGAATCTCAAAGAAACACTTGCAGCTACTCAGGTAGAGTGTGAACGCTGGGTAACATCTTGCAAGGGGTTTGTAATGCTTCTCAGTAAGCAAACAGCTTTAAATGTGAAGTTTGGGATTGGGTATAATCACACGGTACCTCCTACAGATTTTACTCCCAAGACAGAAATAAAATCTGACGGTGAAATCAATTCCCAAACCACATCATCATGTGTCTCATCCTCAAGTGATAATGTAAAATCAGAGGATGAAGTCAGTAATAGTACCTCAGCTAATCAATCTGCTAATGGTCTTACTGCTGATAAACACATAATCAAAGAAAATCTGAGCACTTCAGGTGTTGTCTCACAAAGTATTCAAAGTACTGAAGAGCAAGTAACAACACCTGAAGAACATTTCAAACCAAATGAAAACAAACACGGTTTGACAACTACTGAAGAGTTTATTAGGAAATCCAAATGTACTGATAGAAAACTTCTGAAGAACAAGTCTTCAGTTGTTACAAATCCTTCAGTACTTCACATAAGTATTGAGAGGAAGAAAGTACTTAAGAACACACCTTCATTTGTTTCATCTTCTTCAGCAGTTGAAAAACAGAAGATGAAGAAAAAGCCATGTGAAATATGTGGTCTATTCAATCATCTCACTGATGAATGTTGGTACAGAAAGGGTTCCAAATTTAACAAAGATAAAATCATTAAAAAGAAAATTAATAAAATGAAAGATGAATTTGAAATCAAGTTTGTGCCACAAACATCTCAAACTGATAACCCAAAGTTTTCACAAAAATCTAAAAAGAAGGAAGGGGTTTATCATAAAACAGCTAAAAATATTCCTCAAGGAGTATCAAAACACCAGAATAAGTCTGTGTCTTTCAAAAAGGAGGACATGGTGAGTCACAGGAACCAATCAAAAACAAGTACTGATGTGTCTACAGAACTGAAGGCTTTAACATCCAATCAGACATAACTTGTTATGATGGTTCAACATCTGTTGGGGAGAGTTAATCAAATAGATGTACCTGTGATTAAACCACTGAAAAGGAAAACTAAGCCAAAATCAAAGGAATCCTTTTCAGCACCATCTCCACCTTCAAAGGTTGTTAATCATGACAAATCAGTTAGTATAAAATCTGTTGATGAGAACAGACCCAAAACCAAAATGGTTTGGGTCTCAAAAGCTAACTAGTTTGTTGTGACAAATGCAGGGTTCTTCAGCATGCCATAGAAGCATCTGGTATGTGGACAGTGGAGGATCTATGCATATGATAGGGAGCAGTTCTCTTCTGCATGACTAATCTCAAGGAAAGAAGGGATTTGTATCTTTTGATAATGATGCTAAGGGTTACATCATCGGCAAAGGCTTTGTGTCAAATGGTGAGATAATATTTGATGATGTTAACCATGTGGAGAATCTCAAGTACAACTTGTTGAGTGTCAGTCAAATGTGTGATAAAGGGCATGTTGCAATTTTCACCAGCCAGAACTGTCGGATTCTGTCTTCCAATGTTTTGAGAATGATTGACAAGATATTGGATGAATATACTCTCCTGAAGGCCAACAGGATTGGAAGAGTATATGCCTTAGACTTATCAAAGAAAATTGATCTAAAAGGCCATCCATGTCTGTTCTCTAAGGCCTTTCCTCAGGAATCTGAACTATGGCACAGAAGGTTTGGTCATGTGAATCTTAAAAACATGAACCAGCTTATCCATCATGGTTTAGTGAGAGGTCTGCCATTAAAGGAGTTCAAATGTGATGACAACTGTTTTGCTTGTTTAAAAGGAAAGCAACATAAAGTATCATTCCCTCCAATAGAAGAACCAAAGTCAACTGCCTGCTTGCAATTACTGCATATGGATCTTTTTGGTCCAGTAAGAGTGATGAGCATGGCAAAGAAAAAATACTGTTTGGTAATTGTAGATGATTATTCCAGATTTGTATGGATCTTCTTCTTACATTCAAAAGATGAGGCTGGTCAAATCATCATCTACTTTGTGTTGCATGTGGAAAAGCAGTACTCTCTTTCTGTCAAGTGTGTGAGGAGTGATAATGGCACAGAATTTAGAAATCACACACTTGATGAATTCTATTTTCTAAGGGAATCAAGCAGCAATATAGCATTCCAAGAACTCCTGAACAAAATGGAGTGGTGGAGAGAAAGAACAGGACCCTTATTGAAGCACAGGTCAATGTTGGCTTATTCTGGTTTGCCACTAACCTTTTAGGCTGAAGCTGTCAACACAGCTTGCTATGTGCAAAATAGAGTGTTAGTAAATCAGAGGTTGATGAAGACTCCTTATGAAGTGTTACATCATTTGGCTCCTCTGATTTCCTTCTTTAGAGTATTTGGGTGTCCTTGTTATATTCTTAACACAAAGGATCCACTTCAGAAGTTTGAATCAAAGGTGGATGCAGGGTACTTTGTTGGGTATTCATCTACTTGCAAGGCATACAGAGTTTTTAATTGCAGAACAAAGATAATTGAAGAAACCTTGCATGTAAAGTTTAATGAATCTCCAAGGAGAAAATCCCACAAAACCTATAGAGTTATTTGATTTGGACATACTGCAATATGTTCCTTATCAGTCTCCAGCTGTTGCAGATTCTGTGAATCCATTATCTCCTGCCACTTGTTATCCATCTGTTGGTATAAATGCAAGTTTTAGTGATCAACTGCCTGAGTCTACTAAACTTGATGTTCCTGTAGCTTCAGCAGTTCCATCCACAACAAATGCTGATGAGATCTCTGAATCCTCTACTTCATTTGAATTGCCATCTCATTCTAGGTTTCAAGAGTCTGGATCACCATTTGTTGTTGCTGAATCACCTACAAACACTTGCACAGATCTTATTGAGTATCAAGAACTGAAGAATCACCCCATGTCTCAGATCATTGGTGACATCAATGCTGGTGTTTCAACTAGAAGTCAATTGTCCAATTTTTGCTTTTATGCTCTCTTCATCAGTCAGCAAGAGCCAAAGAACTATCATATTGCATTAAGGGACAATGGATTGGTTGAAGCTATGCAACTTGAGCTTCTTCAATTTCAAAAGCAGCAAGGGTGGGAACTGGTTCCTCTACCCCAAGGTAAGTGTGCAATAGGCACTAAATGGGTGTTTAGGAATAAAACTGATGAAAAAGGCCAAATTATCAAGAACAAGGCCAGACTGGTTGTACAGGGGTTTTCACAAGAAGAAGGTATTGATTACGATGAAACCTTTGCCCCTGTAGCCAGATTGGAGGCAGTCAGATTGTTCTTAGCTTATGCTGCTTTCCATAATCTTAAAGTTTTTCAAATGGATGTCAAAACTGCATTCTTATATGGTAAAATAAAAGAAGAAGTTTATGTGTGTCAACCACCAGGTTTTGAAGATCATAAACATCCAGATTGGGTGTATAAGATTGATAAGGCTTTTTATGGGCTAAAACAAGCTCCCAGAGCCTGGTATGAAACATTGTCTAACTTTCTTCTTCAAAACAATTTCACTAGAGGCTCCATAGATAAAACTTTGTTCATTAAGAAAGTAGGCATGCATAAGCTCCTTGTTCAAATTTATGAAGATAATATTATTTTTGCATCCTCTGATCCATAGTTGTGTGATGTCTTTACTGAGTTGATGCAACAAAAGTTTGAAATGAGTGCCATGGGAGAATTACAGTTCTTTCTGGGGTTGCAAATCAAACAAATGGCTGATGGAACTTTCATTCATCAGTCAAAATATACAAAGGATTTATTGAAAAAGTTTGATTTACAAAACTATAAGCCCTGTTTTACTCCTATGTGCAGCACCACACAACTAGATGCTGATCAGAAAGGTAAAGCAGTTGATGAAACTCTTTACAGATGTATGATTGGTTCCTTGATGTACCTTACAGCTTCTAGACCAGACATTATGTTTGCAACTTGTGTATGTGCTAGATTTCAGGCTGCACCTAAAATATCCCATATGATTGTAGTCAAACGGATCTTTAGATATTTGCAAGGAACTCAATCTCTAGGACTTTGGTATTCCACTAGGCACTCTTGCAAATTAGTTGCTTTCTCTGATAGTGACTATGCAGGGTGTAAATTAACCAGAAAATCAAGCTCTGGTGGATGCCAATTTCTAGGCAATTGTTTAGTTTCTTGGCAGAGTAAGAAACAAACTTCTGTTGCTACATCCACTGCTGAAGCAGAGTACATTGCTGCTGCAAGTTGTACATCTCAGGTACTCTGGCTTCAGAATCAATTACTGGATTATGACATTACAGAGACTAAGACTCCTTACTGATGGACAGTGCTTCAGCTCTTTGTATTGTCAAGAATCCTGTCCAGCATTCTAGGACCAAACATATTGAGATCAGACATCATTTTATCAGGGATTGTTATGAAAAAGGTCTGATTGATCCAAAGTTGTTCCTAGTGCTGATGAGCTTGCAGATATATTTACTAAGACTTTGGACAGTGCAACTTTCCAAAATCTAGTGCTAAGGCTTGGTATGCTACAGCTTGAATGATTTGACAACTACTAATGATCTCAGCTCACAAGTATTGATGAGCATTAGTATACAGCTGTCAAAAATAAGTACTGATAAGTTATTTTATCTTCAACAGTTTTCATAACTACTGAAGACTACTTAAAAAGTACTGAAGTACTTTATTTGTTGCAAAGTACTGATGTGGTTACAACCACTGATGTCTGTTCTAACAGATAAGTACTGATGACCAATGAAACATCTGAAAATCAGATAATCTGCTAAGTAAGTGTTAAGGTCAAATGAAACAACTGAGATATGTGAACTGATGACAACAACTGATGAGTAATTTTTATTCTTCAATTGTTTCAAACAACTGCTGGTTCATTTCAAAACAACTGAAGCCAAAACCAAGTCTTCAGTAGTTTCTAACTACTGATGACAAACACCAAGTCTTCAGTTGTTTACAACATCTGAAAGTTAAACCATGTCTTCAGTTGTTTTCTAACAACTGATGACTAACACCAAAACTTTCAGGTGTTTTCTTTCAGTCGTTTCATAACCTATAAATACCTAACCCTAACTTCAAACTTTTCATAAATCGTTTTTTGAACGTTTATCTTCCATTAATAGCGACCATGCAAATCAAACCACGACACAACTGTGTTGCCTACTTCACAAAATAGGCTTTTTGGACTAAGTTTGATGCTGCCATTGATCTGATGGTTGATTCCCCGTATCAAACTGCTTTTCTTCTGAATCCAACCATCTATCCCGATACCCTTCGCCAATTCTGGACAAATGTCACTATCCATACTGGTGAGAATGATGTCGCGATCACTCTCCAGTCATTTGTAAACCAGAAGAAGGTGGTAGTCACTCCTTCTATCATTCGCCAAACGCTAGATCTGAATGATGCCACCTTTGTCACCAAATACCCGAAGGGCACCATTGATCTATCATTCATCAACCATGGATATGCGGGCGATCTAAGTGCTATAACCATTATGAAGAAGCACTTCCATGATGCGGAACGCCTAATCTTCCACATGATCAATGTTTGCCTTGCCCCCAAATCCTCTTCATGGGATCAAATGTCATCCAGGTGGCAGCAGGTATTGTATTCTATCCTTGAACGCCAAAGCTTAAATTTTTCTGAAATTATATTTCAGAATTAAAAGATCTGGCAATGAAACCTGTGGCTAACAGATGGCTATTATATCCAAGGTTTCTTATGGCCATAATCATGAATCAGTTAAAATCTGATGGCCCTGTTGGCCTTGGAGTCCCTGTTGTGGTAGTTTTGCCAGAGGTATACTCCAGGCACAACTCTGACCCACACCTCAAAGAGGCTGCCAAACTGCTAAAACCCAAGCAGAAGGAACCCACAGCCTCATCCTCCAGATCCAAAGTCCCCTCCAAACCACATTCCCAACAAACCAAAAAGGCTACTCAAGGAGTTGACTCCCCTGATGATGCCCCTGCAACACAAAGGCAGGATGAAACTATGGGTAGTAATCCCCCTGTAGTTTCAAAGACTCTACCAGCTGAAACCGCTCAGGTATCCTCTCAACAGTATCCTGATGCAACCAAAAATGGGGAAACCACATTACTAGAATCTCTCTCACTTGAGAAGATTGCCATTGAAGAGCACCATTCACCCTAGGTGCAATCCTCTTCACACTTAACTCCACTGAAGCCACCCCTACAAGCCCAACTATGGTTATTGCATAAGTGCTGACTCAACTACATTCCTCTACCCCTCCCTAGAAACCTATTACCACTGGGAAAACCTGAACAGTTGAGGGAGAGGATTATAATGTGGTTGATAACCTACAGCACAGGGATTACAGATTTCAATCTCCTTTGTAGAGGAGGAGATTCGAACATCTGGTGAGGCTGCCTCTTCTCCTATTTCAGCACATGACCAGGATGAAGATGGTATCATTTCTAAGTCCTCACCAGAGGCAACTGCCAATGAAAGACATAATCCTGAGGCAGGAAGTCCCCAGTTCCAAGAAATAGGGGCACATGTGAATACTGATCTACACTCGGCACATGTTCATCCTGATTTCATCAGGAGGTCAGATAATTCAGCAAAAACTAATGATGACCTGGGCTTTTTCTTTGATGTTCTAGCCCACAACATCATTCTTGAGACTGAGGTATGCAGGCTACAAGAACTACTTGCCAAAATGTCACAAGAATCAAGTCCATCTGCCCACATTCACCCACAGATGGTAATTTTTCCTGAAAATCTCCCAAACAATGAGCCACTCCCAACAACTTGCCACCAGCCTCTGATTCAGGCACCATTTCTCAGGGACAGAACCCCTCTGAGCAAATGGTTGTTGCCTTTCAATCATCCTTACCTCTCATCAGTTCCATAATCACAAACATTATGCATAAAGCCATTGATGAGAGGCTTTCCTCAAATCTTCAATCCTTAGTTGATGTTGTTGTTTCTAAGAGACTTTCTGACATTCACACCCCTGAACCCAATGCAACCAAAAAAGGGGAGTCTAAGTCAGTGAAAGTAGACAAAAGAAAGAGAATTGAAGAGGAAGAAGAAAAAGAGAAAAAAGAAAAGGAAATGATCACCTACAAGAGAAAGAAAAGTTCTGAAAAGACTGAAGGTGAGAAAAAATTAAAAGAACTGATCAAAGAAGCTGATGAGCAACATAGCAGATCTATGGATAAGATTACTGATCAACTCTTCAGACAAGGTTTTGACACAGCCAAACTTGACTCTAAAATCAGAAGGCTAGAGATTCAAGAGATTGAACATAGATGGGCAAGTTGGAGTGAGAAAGAAAGGGAAAGGCTGGAAGCTATAACAAGATTCATATCAAAACATCTAGGAAGATCAATCATTGAAGTGAATTCATGGTCCAGAGACAGTATTTTGGAGATAACCACCAGAATCTGTTCTTCTGAAGTATTCAACAAAAGATTGATCATAGAAGCTCTTGATGAAGCTAGTGCTGGGAAAAGGTCTGATATGGCAAAGTTATCCAAAGCTTCACTCACAACCAAGATGCTAGAGCAGCCTGCACAATCTCCTACACCAAAACAACCAACTTCACAACCCTCAAACCAACTCCTTTACCCAAGAAACCTACTCAACCCACTACCAATGATTCACCCAAGAGGAAGAGAAGGGTGTTGAGGATGGAAGAAGAAGATGATGATGATGAGGATGATAGTCTGCCAATCTCTGCTGTTCTTAAAATAAAGATGCCTGAGCCCAGGAGTCAACCAACAATAATCACACCTGACCTCCAAAGGCAAATGGTAAAAGTCAAACTTGAAGAAGAAGAACAGCACAAACAACATGATGAGCAGCTGTTAAGGATGATTGATAAAGAGTTTCCTAAGTCTTCATCCATACAAGCTATGAAGAAACATGCTCAGAGGTTGTATGCTCTCAGATTTACATTTCAATATCAGAAAGAGAGAGTGAGAATTTGGCCTGGCCCTAGAGTAAGTGACAGAATTCATAAAAAGAAGATTCCAAGTAGATACAATGGCCAAGTAAAGAAGATTGTAGATGTTGTGATAATGTTGGCCATTGTAGTGTCACCCTGGGAAATCCTTGATGACTTCAAGAGAGCTTACAAGTCTAAGATGACTCCACAAACTTTACTAGAAAACAAAATGGTAAAGAAGGGGTTGATCTACAAGAAGCTTGAAGAAATAAGAAGAACTGAGCTCCAGTTGTTGCTTAAAGGCACTCATCCTAATGAGTTTGCATATAGAGAAATAACTACTATGGAGATGAAGAATGGAAAGCATATTAAGTACTTATCAGAGTACTATGGGCCTGAGTTCTTCTTTGAAAATGAAGCTGAAGAACTCACAATGGAAGAACAAGTTGTTTTCCTTGAGGCTTATGTCAGAGAGTCTTACAGACTTATCATTGGGAAGTAGGTCTCATGGATGGGATAACAGCTCTGTGTCCAATTCCCCAAGACAGAGTTCCCATTCATCCTTTGCCAATCAAACTTTCTGAAACCTCTTCCCTGGCCTGAGCTTAATTTGAAGATTTCTGAGCTGATCCAAAAGATGTTTCTGCCAATAAGTGGGACTTCAATAATCTTAAAGGTTTTGGCTGCATTGGTTCAGGGGGAGTTTGTCATCGTGATTATTTCTTATTCTTAAAGAGTAAATTGTAATTTTCCTCTATATAGTTTAGGAAAAAATATTCATCAAAAAAAGAATTTTTTTGCATTTAGCTCTCAAGGTTTTAAGAAATTATCATTTTCATCAAAAAAAAATTAGATCCGTTATCCTTCATTTACATAACCGTTTAACTGGATCACGATATAGAGGAGACGGCGATTAGAGACGGTAGATACATGTGTACCTAGTTTATGAGCTTAAATGTATAAGTCTTTCATGTTTTACACATATGTAATGTAATGGTTGAATGCAATATAATATGTGGTTGATGTTTATTAATGTTTAATTATTTCATATTATTATTGTGTATGAACTTATTATATAGGTTTGTGGTTGTTGTACGTAATTCTAAGTCAATAATGATTGACTAATGTGTTCAACATAGTCGGATGAGTATTTATGCTAATGGCCCATACTTATGGACCATACACATGAATACATCATGCTTATGGACCCATCGCATGACTGAACCATGAGACTGGATCAGTCGTATGATTGAGACATAAGATTTACTCAGTCGCACGACTGAACCTTTAGTCGTGCGCATGGATCAATCGCATGATTCAGTCGCACGACTGAACCATGCTAATGGTTCAGTCGTACGAATGGAAATTGCTAACCTAAAAATACGATCTAATTCGTGGAAAACAGAACTCTTGAAGAGATTTACGCATACACATAAACCCTAGCCGTCCAGAACGTCCCAAATAGCCTGTCCAAGTTCATAATTCAGATCGATTTCTATTCGTTCTTAACATTTAGTTTCAACCTTATATCGATCGGGTAATCGTTCTCACTAATTGGATCGCCAATCAAATAGGATTCCGCACTATTTGATGCGGTATAACGCAAAATCAGTTAGTATTCCGTACGTACACGGTCCCTAACATAGACGATGGTTTCTATTATACAACTCCTTCGCCACCAAAAATGAGATCTATTATCCTCCCTCACCGATGAAGCCGATAATCTCATGATTCTAACATGATGAAAGGTTTAAAGATTAATATCCGATTTATGTTTCGTGAGTTTTAATACCAATACATTAATATAAATTAGAATTTATTTTTATTTCAAAATTACATAATTACCAGCAACTGGCTTAACATTTTGAATTTAACGGAGTTAATTTTCTTGGATGAAAATGAATATTTTTTTAAAAACACTAGAGAGCCAAATCCAAAAATAATAATATTAATAATAATAATAATAATAATAATAATAATAATAAGAAAATAAATTAGATGAAAATGATAAATGTAACCAAACCAAAAGGAGGAAAAACGGCAATTCACTCATCCTTAAATAAGAGAGCGAACTTTGTGGAGATATCCTATTGCAAAAGAATCTCTAAGTCTTTTCTCTATTTAGTAATTCTTTATACTAATTCAAACCCAATACAATCAAACTGTTAAATAGATCCGGTGTCATAACGGAAAAGAATACGATAATAACGAATGTAATTAATTTTACAAAAAGCATTGCATTTTGTTTTGTTTCTAATATCCACACACTTGTTCTCAAAATGGTTAAGTTCAACACAAACTACATTCTATTAATAGTGTACCATTTTTGCTCACGCTTCAATCCAACACTTTACAAGATGCTACTTACCTTTACAATATTCTTCCTAACAAACAAGCACAATCAATCTCCTACCACCCAAGTATATAATCGTACCCCTTCTTAGTAGCACTTACGAGTATTTGGTGTTACAAACATTAACTCCTACACTATCCAATTATGTTATCATGCCATGTAATGTTTGATGAAACCGTTTTCCCTTTTGCGAAAGTTAACAAACCTGATTCAATCCTGGAGAAAGAAAGGTGAGGGGGCTAGGTCTTACCAAATCCTTTTATTGTTTGATCTGAAACAAATATATATGCCAAAACCATATTCTATATTAATATCCGTGCATGTAATATTATTTGACATGTTAGTAATAAAACCTACCCAAAATGACTTGTTTATTATCTACTTGGCCGGCCGATATCATCACCTTTTAACTTATACTCCATAATGAAACTAACTAATCAAATTTGCTAATTTGGTCAATAATACAAAACATATGCATTGCAATTAATCATAAGTTGCTTCTCTAATATAAATACATATCAACAACATAATAAGATACAAGAACCATTCATCCAAAAACTTAGATGGTTTGTCATGGCTCATGAGGATCATGTATACGAGCATTTAGTCTTCTTAGCCATATAGAGTGTAGAATCATATTGAAAACATCATATCTCTTGGTGGAGAATTCACCACAAAATGCTTTCTAACTTGAACACCATTTCTTTGCAATCTTATGTACTTTCTTTGAGAAATTCCCATTAGAATGGTTTTCAAATTAGGAATGTTTTCGAGTCCAATGTCAATTGAAAACTTGTGCCAATTCAATACGTCGTTGAATGGTTTTGCATAATGATCCTTTATGAGGACGGGTACACAACCCATGTAAAGCGCCTCCACCATTCTTGGGCTTGCGACTTCCCACCCGCTTGCGCAAATGCAATACTTGCTTTTTCTTACCTAATAAAAATGGTATCTTAGGATTTCTCAGACCATATGAAAGAAAGTTGGTTCGGCAAAGAATTCAAAACCAAATTGATCCAAATGGGTAAGCTTTTGTATATGTTGAAACATAGATAACGTTGAATTGACTTGAAACACTTATATAATAACCTACTTCTCTAAATAAAAAAGTCAAGAGACCTAAATTAAGGATGCCATACTCAATACATATAAAATTATCGGCTGAAGTACACATAAATTTACAATAGGGCGAAAAAACAGCCCCCCTCCCTCCCGGGCCCCAACAAAGCTCCACCCTTGGCTATAAAGTTGCATGTAATTGTATGACTTCTACTAATTTGATATGTTTCCTTTTAAGTAAATGTATAGTTTTTCAATGTGACTAGACATGACTAAAAAAAGACAACCCAAAATGAGTTAATCATTTGAAGTTATCACGTCTAGTTTCATGAGATTAAGACTTGGTTATATGGCAGATTGGCAGGTAGATTATTCATGCAAGTTTTGGACACAAAACCTCATGACTTCTATAGCAAAACTTACCTCATCATAATAATTCTCGCCATTTGAGAGGTATTGTTGGATTTTGACACCGTCTTCAGTCTTGTTTTCCCAATGGTCAAGAAGCACTTGTCGAATGTAGCCATGAACGCCACCAGAGAAGAAGACTAGTGTGGTTCGTTTGGATGGGGAAGGGCCGCCTAGCAATCCTTGGGTTGTGCCATGAGGAAGATATATTTCTGGGATCGATACATCTCTTGTAACGTTGAATCCTTCTGAAGTATTCGCGTTACACAAAGCTCGAATGGAGTTCTTGTATAAGTTAGGAATAGCGAACGAGATTTCAGGCCCCTACAACATGTCAAAATCAGTCAAAACATATGTAATAGAAACTATTAAACACCATAAAAACTTTAGATATCCCATCCTAACCGCAATTAATAGGATATAGAGCTATATTGTTCACAAAGAAACTGAGAACGTACCATAAAACACACAAAATAGATTGAAAGTTGTCAAAAATATATAAATTTTGATATATGTTATATTAACCACAGCTATAATAGTTGACACATTAAGTAGATATAAAATACTAAAAATAGACAGACAAAAAAGAGTTTGTACATGTTATATTGATCCGTTTTGTGTGGTTTTAATTAACTTGTTATCATCATGACCCCTCTATTTATACTATACTTTCATCGTGTGTATATATAATTTACTCGAACACACGTAATGTAATTAAAAATACCCAATCATGACAAGCAAGCATGAAGTGATCAGCACCGAGGCTTCGGTTCCAGTATGGATGCTTCTCGGCTATCGCATTGACATAGTCGATGAGAGTGTTTTTCATGTCACTCCAAAGTCGGGTTTCTCTGACAAAAACAAAGTGAACAATCGACACAATGCTAATCGGTAGGAAGAAAAGATGAGCCTTTTCGGGGTCTCTTGTGCGAAATCGACTAATTTCCATGTCGTTTATGAAGATTCCTTCCATTCCAAGAATCCCATCACAAGGTGCGTCGTGAAAAACTGGTGGGTCGCCTTCTTCATAAACATATATCTTCAGTTCTTTCTCCATCACTAGGTAACTCCTATGCAAAATTCATTTCTAGTGTTTTTTTTTAAACAAAAATAGCATGCAGTATAAAATTTATATCTTTCCTAGTATATAATAAATAAATGTAGCATTTTTTAACTATTTAGTTAATGTATGAGTCCAAAATTATGAACATAAAGTTTATATAAAAACATCTAGCAATAGGTTTTTTTTTCTTTGCTCTCTTATTTTTTTACATTAAATTAATGTAATAAACCTACAATAAATTTTTAGGAAGAAGTAGTTGATTCATGTAATTTTTGTTTGAATATATGTAAGTTAATTTCATTAGTTCTTTTTTATTTTATTTTTTTGTTCTATTACATTAATATCTAATATAATATAATATCATAAACCTAACTTGCGGGTGACATACATAAATTTCTCATGTTTTATAAACAAATTTACTAACAAAACTTATTTCAAAGTATTTTCAATTACTTTAAAAATACGAAAACAATATTAGAATGTTTTTTTCTTCTTTAGTCTGTGTGAGTTAATTGTTAAAAAATAACTTTAAAAAACAAGAATATTTGATTTTGAAGTAAAATTAGTGGATGTTTAAGTTAATTATTTCAAAATTAATAATAAAATTAAAAATAAATAAAGTTATTACTTTCCTCCAATTCAAGCAATTACAAAGAATAATCTACAGCAGGATACCAAAATCGAAAACGAAAGGTACCTGTGAAACAAATTAGGGTTCCAATAAACTGAACCAGAAGGCACATAATCAACAGCATCATCATCATCAATCAGATAATTAGCATCAGCATCAGCGGCAGCAGAATAATTCCTAATTAATGCTCGAGATTTAGCTAATCGAGCTTCAATTTTCCCCAAATCACTAGCCTTTTTCAGCTTAGTTCCACCATCATCATCACCAAACATCCGTTGATTTGTTTCACCGATCAGTGATGTAGACGATGGAGACGACGATAAACCCGAGTGAGAAGTTAAAATCTTCAAAGATAATCCGAAAACTGAAATGAACGATAGGATTATAATGAGTAATTTGGTCTTCACATCCATTATCTCTTGCTATCAACACAAGTTTGAAATATGTGTTTTGTTTCACGAATCATTTCCAGAGCAAATAGTTTCTTGAGCCAGAGAGAATGATAATATTATTGTTGTACGTTGAAACAATGTGTGACTTGCATGTTGTATATATACTTGTGTGATGAAAATCGGGAATTTTGGAGAAATCACGTAAAATAGTGACCACTTAATTTATGTCTATACTTATTAATGGCAACTTTATACTTCTGTTGTTATAACTTCGACTTTATTTCTTAGGATATAAAAGATATACGTGAAACGAATATTTGTATGGAAGTATGTGAAGCAATAGTTGTGTTTTAGGAAAAAGGATACTTAGACTAGAAAGTAATTTAAATATTAATAACTCTTGTATTCGACATATTTTTTTAAAAAAAAAACACTACAAAGACTAATATTTTATACCTCTAAAAAATTGTATGCTACCATTATATAATAAGAAATTACATTTTTTATTTTATTGTGTCATACATGTCTATCATTGTATTTTTCTAAACATTTTGTGTTTTTTAATGATAAGTTTTGTAAAACACAATTGTGAAAATTACATGGTCGAGACTAAGTAAAGAAAATTGAGTTTACAATTATATGGTTAACAGATAAGATATCAAAAAAAAGTTAATGTATAAGAACAATATATTTTCTGATTTTTAGTGAGTCAAAGTTAAGCTATCTTCGACTTAGGTTGACCTTGAAATTATACGAGTCAACTTGGGTTGTTTCATTTATTCTTAGAAAATTGAAATTTAAGCTCGAGCTCGGTTTTGAAAAAGTTGGAATAAAACTTGAGGTTAGAAAGACTAAGATTGGAGTACAATTTCGATTATAACTAATAAACAATAAAATTTAGGTTTCATTTAACGAGTCATACAAGTGAGCTTACCTCTTAACTCATGCTTATCTCGTTTACAACCCAGCTCAACTCGATTTGACGTGATAATAAACAAAGCTATTTGGAGTTAACTGGAGAAGGAAATTAAAAATTGTTAACCCAAAAATCTGGATTAGAAAACCAAAAAACTGGAATTAAACAATCCCCCTCCCCCCTCATCCCTCCAAATAGGGTGGTTGTATGGTTTTCAAAATAGCTTGTAACTCATAGCTCGTTTAAAAAAAGATCGTTCGAAATGGTTTAGTTTAAAATTGAGCCGAGCTGAGCTAGATTGGTATGAAAACGAGTAGAGCTAAGCTCGGTTCATGATGAGTCGAGTTGGCTCGATTTGGATCTTTTGTTAGCTCGGCTATGTGTGGCTTGGACTTTTACTTGAACTGTATCTTTTTATGTATATTATATGACATATATTATATATAACTGTTAAAATGAAGAGGAAATAAAGAGTATAATTTTTTGTAACCGCCTTTAATTCCTTGTGACCATTTTTTAAATAAACAAAATCGACACCATCCCCCACCCCCCACCCCCCCACCCTCATTGCCGCAAGTGCTACGGAGTTCAAATCGACACCATCGCCATTGGCCTACCATCACCACCACCGCCGCCACTGCTAGTTCAAACACCATTGTCACGGTCAACGTTTAAAATTGTTTTATATTTTGTGTAACTTGATATAGACCAAATATGTAAGACCTTATTTTCAAGCAACCTCATAGTTGGTTTCATACATAATCATATTCTTAAAATGAAAATTTCATATAATTAAGAAGCGGAAACATAAAATTTAGTCAACAACCAAGAAATGCCCAACTAAACTATTACATCACATGGAATCATTGTTCAAACATTCATGACATAGAAAATTATTGAAACAGGATGTCAGTTTTTTATCCGAGTGCCTCTTCATGCCCAACCATCATCAACTCAGCTAAACTTAAATTTACCTGACATGCATGCTAAAAGTCATCAATATTGAGTGAGTTTTAGTTTTAATTCCGGAACAATAAATCATAAATGCATTGAAAACTTTGAAAACTGAACATAGTGAAAAACTTTATTCATTAAAATGGCATATGATAGGTAATGCATAACATTGAAAACATATCATTCCTAAATAGTGAAAACCATCATGGGTGACATATAATGATCATGCCATACAATTAAACAAGGCTATGAAATGCTAGCACTAAGCTAATACTGTGAAAGCACAAAGTAGACTAGTGAATGCAAGCAGGAAGCAAACCTTTAAATGTCAGCATAAAGCAGACCTTTGAAATGGAGTGGCTTAATCCCCACAAGCTTCAAATCAACTCTAAGGAAATTATGATGAGAGAAAAAAATTAACATATCATCTCATGACCTGACAAGGAAACAAGTGACCCAAGTTACTTGCTCCTACCTCGGTTTGCTTATATCTGGTTTTGAAAAAAAAACATCTCCCGCAAGAGCAGACCATCGTCTAGCTCCGATTGTTATAAAGGCAACAAACACATACCATTGACTACAATAATTTTTCTCTACTTTGTAACTCCTACAATTGTCCTGGACATACATTAAAATTATATATGTACATAAACACATGATGTTTATACCATAAAATGCAAGTGAGCATTCTGGCTCAACAAATTTAGACTTTTAATATTATTCAAGATATTGTTTTTAAAATTCAATACTACTAAGATGTCTCAACAGCATTAAATTTGGACGACGAACATGACAGTGGTTTCACTATGACATGAAGCCCAAGCCTCATGTTTTGATGTTTGTCATGTCAGACGTCTTATATATACATATCCCTCCAATTAGATGAGTGACATACATAGCCACTTAAAAATCCTCATGATGTAAATCATTCATCTTTTATAAGATGAGTATTATGTCAACCGGACATTTACTAACGAAACAAATCATTTGTAAGCTAGTCACATGCCCTTGGTACTTTATTTTATTTGTTAAATTACTTTCCTTAAAAAAAAGAAATAATGTCTCTTACATCAGCAAGTATGATGAGTGATATCCCATGTTTCAAAAGACATAACATACTTATCCTTCATTCATATTGGAGTGGTTAATTGTTTTATAAGTTTAGCACTGCTAACGAAACTTAGCAGCACTAAGTGCAAACATGGGTATTCCATAGCCATGAGGCTAGGAGCTCTTAAAAAGCTAAACAAATTATATTTTCGACACTTGATGAAGCGAAGCCTGAAACCCCATACTTAGCAAAGTGATAGTGTTTCAACTTAAGGGGAAAAAACACCCTAAAAAAAAGCCTTAACAAAAATCATAGGGAACAAAAATTATGTAAAATAAACAAAATTCAAGGCAGGACCTTGAATTATGCTATCAAGAAACAAAAATCTCATAAAATAAGCAAGGCTCCAAAACAGAAACCTGCAGTGCACTAACAGGAATAAAAACTCAAAACAAGAATCCAAGACAGAACCTTGAATTAACACTAACAAGTAAGAAAAACCCAAAACAAGGCTCCAAGACAGGGTCTAGAATTGCAAAACATGGAACAAAAACCCTACAAAAACAAAGATTAATTTAAGATATGATCTTGAGTCGTGAGGCGCAAGAGCTCCACAAATTTTTTTTTTAAATGTAAAAACATGAGTTGCAAGACCCTAGACTCATTACACCAATGAGAAGTCAAGAAAAATGCAAAAAAAAATATATTAGTGTGGTCATCTAAACAAAGTATTAAGGCCCTATATATACGTCTACACCCACGTCACTCGTTGCAAAGCTAAAAAGAAAATTGGAATAAACAAATATAGCAATAAAATAATAAAATAAAAACAATTTCATCATTGTCAAAAGGAACAAATTATAATAACGAGAAGAATGGACCTTAGTCAATCAACTTGACTACAACATCATATTACCATACTACATGTCATGCCGGGCTATTTGTCAACAACTAAGGACAACTTGAGTCTAGCATAACATCATTTGTATTAAATCACAAGACTATGGACCTTAGTGTGCACAAAAGGGCCAAAATGAAGACGGTGATGACCGCTATTAGCTTGACTCTACCACACCAAAAAAGAATCTAAAGCGGCTAGATCAAACCCAAAGAATGAGAAAACCAACACTATTACAGGTGTACCAAAAGAACCAGGCCTCATCCTCAGACTACAACCAGAACCTATAAACCTCTAGGGTGGATTTTGATAGCAACGAAGTACAAGTAATATGTGATGAAAATAGCAAAGTGAGTTGTAAGTTCAAACATGCAATTGGTTGGATTAAATCAGAAGTCACTGATATTTAATTTTCAAAAGTTGATCTATGTTTAGCAGCCGGTTGCACCAAACTTGATTGTATGCAGCTCATATTTGACAGAAAGTTGACCCTGCATCTTACGGTCATGCATCAACCATGGATCAACCTTAGCAAAAAAGTATGGCATTTATGATATTATGTATTTCTAACTGTAGAAAGGAACACTTGTTGCTCCTTACAAAGGTAAACAAGCTCATTGTTTGGCCCACCGTAACCTCTAGAACAAGTAATTTTTTCAGAGAAACATTCCATGCCTATACATAACACTAATATAAAAGAATTAACTTTTGGGGTCTTGTAGAAGGGGGCTATAAATCTAAATTCTCTCAACTCATCACAACCTTCAAATTGTTTCAAATCAATGTACACATAATCAATTGCTTCTTTTGATCGCGACATCTTTATCCACAACCTAGTCTCGACTGATGTGTTATGTAGCTTCATCTTTAAAGGTATTCCAACGGGTAGACCCGCCACAAAAGGAATGGGTTTTAACCAATCATTGTCCTGAATTTTCACTTCTGCCCTCGTGTATCTCAAGTTTTGAGATAATACAAGTTTCTTTAACGAGAAGAACTTAAGTGGTTCCTGAAAACGATGTATGTCGTTCTCATCCTTCTGCAGAGTTTTCATTAGTTCGGCCAAGAACCTAGAAGGCTCCTTTGATGCTTCTTTGTATGTGGATAGTTTCTTCAGAGCTGATTCGTGAAAACCAGGATCAAGAGTTGATAATCTGAGTGTAGATGCAACGAGTGACAGCTCCTCAATATGCAACTCCTCTTCTTTACTCAATCCAGTAAACCGATATCTTAATTCTCTGAGCTTCCTCTCTAGCTTCTGTAAAATATATCCCAAGTCCCCAGCCTCGTTACATATAAAGTCCAACGCACACATAACATGCCACCAAGCTTTAGAAAGTAGTTTCACAGCATCAACATATTGTAAAGTGAACGTTAAAACAGCGCCTGGTTGACTTGAACCAGTAATGCGGGTCCTTAGTTCTTCCTTCCAAGCCTGTGTAAATTACATGCCAAGAAAAAAATTATAAAGGGAAGGAAACCAAATTGACCAAACCTGTAGCATATAAACTAGGTGTGTCAATTGCGACGGATTGAATTGATCCACCCGACCACAAACTATATTTATTCTTCCTAAAATCATCAACCCTAATCTGAATATGAATCATGTAACTCATTTCTTAAAAAGACTCGAAAAAGATTTGGGGGTTGTAATCAAATTGTAAACGGGTTGGTGGGTTGTAATAAATGGGCTGTTAACACGTCATAAACAGGGTTGTGGGTTGACCTTATAGAGAAATATTGTTTTTGTTTCTATTCTAGTTTTAAACAGGTAACAGGTCAATCTGTGTCAAATAAAACGGGAGCGAAGCGACCCCTCTAAATAAACAGGTTAACCATGTTAACCCAAATACATCGTTATAAACAGATTAACAATGTCAACCTAAACATGTCAAAAGGACAACCTAAAATCTATGTCGTGTTCATGTTGCACAAGGATTGCCACCCTTGATAAACTAACCTCAAAGCCGTAAGCAATTCACTTGCGCATCCCAACTTCATCAAAGACTGCCATATTTCTGCAATATTAGCAAGAACAAACTTTACATCGTTATATTCTTTATCGTGTTGTTCAAGCGGGTTGGGTACGTGGGAAACCGATACTTGACAGTTGATCTCTGTCTCCAGAACATCTTCAGCCTCTATATGGTGGGGTGCAGTTGATGTACTACAATGTGATAAGTAAGACAAAAGTGTGTTCCGGTCCATCACTTCAGTTAATCCATTAGAAATTCTTCCAAGCATGGTAACCGCGTAAGAGAATATCGTTGGTGGTATGATGTACGAATGCTTTTGCATGTCATGGGACAGTGGAGCAGAGATGGCTAATGTGAGCATTACAGCAGATTTTGAGCTATTGAAGTCCCAGTTGCTTGCAGAACATGGTTCCATCTAATAGATGTTTAGATATTAGAAAGAGAGAAAGATTTGTAAGAGAAAACTTAAATCGCTAGTACTAAATGAGTAGCAATAAGTACACTGCAGATAAATGGCTTTGAAGAAAGTGAAACAATGACAATCCAACCTCTAAAAAGGCTTCCTCTGTGATACTGGCAGCAAAACTTCCATTATTTCGGCCCAATTCAAATATAACAGAGAGAACATCAGGCTCATCCTGAAACGATGAGAATCAAAATCCAAATTATAAATCAAAATATCCCTAACTTTGTAAAATGAAGTTAAGATAAAAAATAATATGAATGACTTACCTGTGGATAGATTTCAAGACTTTGTATTAAGCTGTCAGTAGCTAATTTAAACATAGGCATGTTATCAAACTTGGTTAACCGAAGAACTTTTCTTGATGTAAATCTTACTGATGAATTCATGTCAACTAGGGTTCCAAGAAACTGCATATAAAACAATAGATAATTTAAATATATATATATATATATATATATATATATATATATATATATATATATATACTAGCTGGGTCAATTGTCGCATAGAGGCCCAGCTTTAGAAGAGAGGTGAAGAAATGGGTGGGTCATACCGCCGTAAAACATGTTTAGTCCAAAATTTTTGAAGTTCTGATAGTTAACAAAACTATATTATTCCAACAATAATCTTATTTTTTAAATAAAAATGGTTTAGAAGATTTTATGATTAAAAAGGCATTGTGGGCGACTTTTAATCCATTTGACTTGTCTCTTTTAAAGTCAACTTCTTTTATTTGACCTGTTAAAGATTAGGCATAACCAAAATCCACTCACACATAATTTTTTAAAGATTAGGCATAACCGAAATCCACTCACACTCATAATTGACTTGAATTAGCATTTTTTGGCAGAAACAGATTTTATTCCAAATCAGAATCCATATTGTATCAGCACAAGATATCAAAAACTGACTAGAAACTAGAAATTTACCATGTGCATGTGCATTTCTTGCACTTTTAGGTGGCCAAAAACTGCCATGTGATGCATGGTTTCCAGAGCTCGTAACCTGACAACAGTTGAATCATCATTCAACATATCCATCAACAAACCTAAGACTTTTTCTGCTAAATCAGTAGAAAGAATGGCAGGCATCCTCAAAGAATAACATGCAGAACTCCGTACCTTCACACAAAGAAGACTCATATGCAATTAAAAATATTATAACATGGGAAGAGTTTAAATGCAAACCAAGAGAAATTAAGAAAACTCTTAAACTAAATCTAAAGCCCTTGGATGGCTAAGAAGATTTTATGCACTAGAAACACACTTTTAAGAGGTTTTTGAGCCGTTTGACCAACTTGGCCTGTTTCCTTTATGAACTAATTTGCTTAATCTTACCACTTACGATAAAACATAACCCGTATAGAGTATAGACACATTTCATACGTAATTGGATATAAACAGCCACATCTAAAATATAATAATTGCAGTGCATCAGGTGTACCTCATAAAATTCATCCTCCAATCCATGTAAAAAAGCTCCAGCAGCACTTAATGCGCGTAAACGAAAATGTTTTCCTGAGAGTTGACCAGGAAACTTATTTTCTTCCAAGACTTTCTTAGAGAGGGTTTGCATCAAAAGATATGAGGACACCATTCCCGCTTTACCAAGGGCATTAAAAGCTTCTACTCTGACCTTCATACTCATGTCCCTCACCATTGAACAGAGCTGCATATATATATATATAAATATATATATATATATATATATAAAATTTAATTGTGACTGGAATATCAAAATGTGATAGAATACACTGGAAAATAATACAGTGACTCATTTCAGTTGTGCTTTTTGGCAATTATTACTACTAGACAATAACCATGCACATGACATTGTTTTGAGATTTTAAGAAACTTCTAAGGATGCAAGTTTCTTAATACATACAGTTTAGTATGACTTATATTATATATAAAGGGAACCAGCATCTCTTTCCAAGAGTGGGGGTTTCAACTTACGAATCACATCCCTCACCTTGCTAATTTTATTTCTAGACACATTATTATATTAATGTATTTGAGGGATCAAATGAAAACCATCATTTTAGGAGAAAACCTAGAAAACCAATATCAACCAATCAAATAATTTATTTTTATTATGAACAAGATTTAAAAGAACTGAAGAGCCTCGAGGCGTTTTCCCATCGCCTCACGAGGCGTAAGCCTCGAGGCGAAACGAGGCGGAAATAAAAAACAAATATAAAAATTATATATATAGCTTATAATTAACTGACTTGATGTTAATGTTAGACACACTTGATTCTATTTAAGCCCATTACCCGATTAATTCTATTAAGCTCATTACCCAAGTTGATGAACTTAAAGGCCCATTTTAAAAAAAACAAATCTGGGCTCACATAAAAGAATCATTCTTAAAATTTAGGTTTTATCCTCAAATCAAACCACAACTTGCAGGCGCCGCTTCCGATATATCGTTCCTCCACACCTCCATTCTTTGGAGCAATAGGTAACAAAGAACCGAAGGTTTGAAGGTATGAAGACTAAGGATAGAAGGCTTTCAGCCCTCGATTGAGGCTGGGTCAGTCTCAAAGCCGAACATAAAGTGAAAATCGAATGCTTTATCTCGGTCTCTGTTCTTCATCTCTGTTCCAAAACCACCCTATTACCATCGGTGGGTATTTTTTTGTCCGCCCAAAATAGCCATCTCAAAAAAAGCCCCGCCTCTGCGTTCTGCGTACCGCCTCGGCCACCAGAGGCGTACGCACAAGCTTGAACCTATGAGGCGGTGCTTCAGAAACAATTTCCAACCGCTTCGCCTCAAGGCGCGCCTCAATACGTCCCCCTTAAACGTTTTCTAAAACAATGATTATGAATATTTTTTTATTGAAAGGCCATTTTAGTAAATTTATACTACTAATAATTAATTATTTCGATACAATAATTGATTTAATCTCATGATTTCTTCAACCATAAACAACATCAATTGTTCCACAGATTTGATGATGCATGAATCCTAAATAGCATTTGTATATAACATGAAGATGAAAAACGAATCAAACATGGAGGAGGTGAGATTCAAGCAAATCAAATCAAATTCGTTATTTTTGTCACGTGATCAAACAAAGCAAAGCATATACGTGACTGGAACGAAGCAATTTCTATAGCAAGATGCAAGCGCAGCAAAGATGTGATCGAAACAAAGCAAAGCAACAAGATGAAAAATCACAATAAGATGTAAAGATCTGGTTTGATATTTTCTTGATACTAATTTCTTTGAAGAATAAGAATATAGCAACAAGAGAAAAGAAATCATGAAAATAATAACGAAAGGAAGATGATGAAGACCCGTTATGTAATATGGGTTACATACATGTTCTTTTTTATTTGTCTCATAAGCATCCCTAAACACGTAGAGTACGTATATGTAGCGTGTTACACCCTCCTTCTCTAATCATCTTCGTCTTACGTATATGTACCATAATTACAAATTGGTGAACTTAAAAAACAACAAAGATAATTACATATACATAAACTTCTTAGCCAACCGACTATATCTATTGTTTAGGAATATATATGTATTATCTCTATTATTTAGGAATAGATATGTATTATTATTAGAGATAATTCTGGTGTAAATCCTTGACTTTTAAAACTGTATGGCAACTTCTTCTATAAGCATTAAAAAAATTTTGTTGAATAATGTTAATCAACTTTGATGATGATCAATAGATAATGGATGATGAAGACTTGATGAAAAAGAACAAAAATATAAAAAAGAAAAAAAAATTCAACCTAACAATGCCAATGATGTGTTAACCATCAAGCAGTGTTGCAAAAATCGGCGCTAGGCGCCAATTAGTCAACGACTAATCGCCAATTGGAAGTTCACCTTGGCAATTTCACGTAATCGGAGGCCCTAATCGGTAATCGGTCAAAATCGGACCTAGGTGGTCTTAATCGGCCAAAAATCAATGCTTCCGGCGAATTTCCGTTAGGGTTCCGGCGAGTTCCGACGGGATTCCGACAACTTACAAAAATTCCGGCAAAAATTTAGAAAATCCGGCCAAATATGTATATTTATATATAAAACTGAACTTTTTTATTAAAATTACATACTAAAATGTGTGTATTTATATATAAAACTAAAAATTATATGAAAATTCCAATCCAATTAATCCCGATTAATCCCTAGTCCCTACCTCGCCGCCCGACTAACGCCTAGTGATTTTTACAACATTGCCATCAAGAAATGGTAGCTTTTGCAATCAACATATGTAGCTTGAGTTTCATATACATAAAATAATGTGTTACGTATGTGTACCATTGCTTCTTCCCTTATTTCTAGAGTAGCATCTGAAGTTATACTAGTACATATATGTAACTCAATGTTATAATTACTATTAGATGTATGTAACAAATGAGCTCTTGTTGCTTATTGTTCTTCTATTGTAGAAAACACCTATAATTTCAACATTTTTTTATTTTTTATTTATGTATTATTTATTTTTATTTTGTTTATAGTATTTAAATACATAAGATGTGGGAGAGATAGAGAGTACAAGATTGGAGAGAGAAACCAAGATTTTAGGAAGGTTGTTTTATAATATTGGAAATTATGAAAGTCAATTTTTGTGTAGTCTCCATTTTACCCCTAGACATAATAAATAAATCTATTAATTTTAATTAATAGATCAATATAAACACAAATTAATGTCAACCATGGATCAAAATATCAAGAGCCATAAAATAGTTTTTTTAGTTTTCTCATAAAACTTGGTTTTCTCTTGAACTCTCACCTTTTAGTTATAATGTTTTATATTCAATATACAATACTACTTTATTTTTTATTATCATTAAACTATTATCAATTTAGGCAGCTTAATGATTTATTCTTTTGCAATAAAATTATGCAGCAAGTATTCAAATCTTTTAACTAAAGCCACCTATATATCAAAACAACTCTAGACATCACTCGAATATTAACTGGACTTTGTTTATGCTGATTTCTACACACACACACATAAAAAAATTAATAATAAAATCTAGATTATAATAAAAGACCCCTAAGCTTAGAACTACTTTTTTGGTAAATTAACTAGTATATTTTAACATGCATAGTGCAAAGGAAGGAGACTTAGGATATAAAAGGAAGTAGATCGCTATAAATGTAAGTAGGCCAAATGTCATAGTCTCACACAATAGCAATATAAGGTGGTGATCTGCGCATTTTGAGAAATATAAGTTTTACAGCCTAATTGGTATTATAGTTTTCTTTGTCCCCTATGTAGTACTTTTGTGGTAACTGAGTTCTATTACTCCTATTTGGTCATTATTTTTTATGCTGCACTTACAAACGTATGTTTTTTAAAAACTTGTACTTACCGAAACAGGTCAAGCAAAGGTCAAAATTTTGCTACCTACAACATGTGCCCATGAAACTCAAGAGAGTAATGGTAAATCATCACACTTTTAACGTATGGGGTCTCATCAGAGCTAATTTACATCAAACTTGGCTATTAAAATAGAATGCTTTTACCATTCTTTTAGCAAAAACAACAGATATTATAAACCATGGTACCAAAAAGTCACTTATTCAATAACACCCATAATTTGATACAAACTAACCTTGGCAAAAACAAAGTCTCCCTGTCATGAGCACATACCCCTTCAACTATTTGGGAGTACCAACAGAATCTAATTCCCTCAAAATATAAGCGATAAATTCTTCTTTTTAAGAATTCTACACAAGAACTCACAACTACAAGAACTAAATGAATTAGTGTCAACAACTACTACTTCAACATTATCAAAAGGCATTCTAATATCCATATTACATCTTCATATCAAAAGAGAGTTAAGAGCCTAACAGCAGTGTACTGTGGTACCTTTCTTGTACTCAAACAGTCAAACTCCAGAACATCTTTTATTTGTATTTTTCGTTTGATCATCTGAGAAAATCCTAAAGGTAAATTGGTCTCGGTTCCTTAATCTAACCCAGAGCTTTAATATATATAACCAAAGATTCAGAAAAAGAAAGAAAGAAATGACATTCAAATTAGATACCTGCACATACAATGCATCTGAAGAGTCTCTTTTGCTCTTATCATCACAATTCTCCAGAAGAAGCTTCCCCCATTCACTCACCTGCAACACCAAACCAACTTCAGCACATTCACACACCAATTAACACACAAAACCAAACCAATTCAGCACATTACCATACGAACAGCTGAGCATCTCACGCATTCCTCCGTATCAGCCAACAGCTCAACACCACGTAAATAGCATCCTTCAACCATACAGCGATCTTCAACAACAACATGATTGCACAACCCAATCAACCCATCCAAAGCAGCTTTCCTCACGTACGGATACGGATCCTTGGTAAACCCTAGAAACACCGTGAGCAGAATCGACGGCCTGACGTCATACCTCTCCGCATCCAGTAACAGCCTGTGACGCACAGCCACACACGAACCAAAGCACAGAGACAAAAACAACCCCTCTGTCGAATCGGAATCGGAAGCGACAAGTGTGGAGAGTGCAAGCGCGGCGGCGCGTGGCGGCGCGTTGGGGAGGTGGAGGGGGAGAGAGCGGAGTGCGGTGGCGACGGTGGTGGCGAAATGGGGGCGAACGACGGAGATTTCGTGGAGGAGGGTGGTGAGGTGGTGGAGGTGGATTTGGGGGGTTGTTGTTAGGGCTTGGATGATGGAGGAGATTGTTTGATCGGTGGTTGAGGGGTTTGTGATGAGAGATCTGGCGATTGATAAAGGTTTTAGAGAGGGTTTTGTTTGGGTTTTGAGGGTTTGTTCGAAGTTTGAGAGAAGCATTTGCTCCATGGTGATGGAGGTTGAGCATGAAGAAGCTATGCAACAACTGAAGGGTTTTAGCCTTTTAAGAATTTAGTAACTATTTAAGGGGAGGGGTGTATGGGTTTTAGAAGCTTAGAAAGTTTATCTTTTTTATATAAAGTTCATTTAAATTTTATTCTTAAGGTTTTGTTACAAATAATTATTTTTTTAAATATTAAAAGCATTAGTCTTTTCTAAAAGTTTAATAATCTGTTTTAGTTTTAGTCTAAATGTTTTCATTAATTGTTTTAATTATATCCAAGATGATAAAAATTTTGGAGTGAAACCGAAAGAGCATATAAAATTTGTGAAGGTAATTAATGTTTTGAATTTTTTAAAGGAAAATAGTTAATTTAATTAAACTTTATGGAATAAAGTTGAAATGAACTCTTTTATTTATGTTTCATACGGGGAGCAATGATGTCCGTGCTCTATGTTTGCATCTTGACTACACTTAGCATTACGTTTGTGCACTACGACGCACACAATGTCTCATCTTTATTAATGTATTTAAGTAAATAAAATACATATTAAGATAATACAATATTATGTATTGTATGTGTGAATCCAAGGATTGCTAACAAGAATTATCAATGTCTGTTGATTGGCAAGTCAACGTTTGTGGAAACAACGTTGATTTGGTTTAATTGTTTGAAATAGCTTTAAATATCAATAAATGTTCAAGAACACACGTAACAAAACACAATTAATGATTAATATGTATTTCATTAGAACATGTTAATGATTACAAATATAATGAATGAATGATATCAAAGTATGTTATGATGTGACGGTTGCTAGGGTTTGATTGAGAGACTTTGAAGTGATTGTTGTATTGCTATTGCTGTTGTTGATCAATCAATCGTCTAAACCAACCTCCTTTTAATTGAAACCTAGGATCCATATATATAGACAATGATGTTTCAGTTATAGGAAACACCGAATCTCTTGGGATTTGATTTGTTTCAGTTAAAGAATCATCAGATTTCTCGGGGTTCGCATAACTGTCTAGTTGACTTGTTGAATCGTAACACTTGTATTATACACGTGTTTTGTACTCCGCAGGAAGATTGTCGTCCGTAGAGGATTTGTTCTTCCGCAGAAGAATTGTTCTTCCGCAGAAGTCTTGTTCTTCCGAAGCAATCTTGTTCTTTCGAAGCAATCTTGTTCTTCTGAAGCAATCTTGTTCTTCACTTCTGGTTGTACATCCGTAGAGGATCTTTGGATGACTAGTTACTTGTAAGAAATATATCTACGGAAGAACAAAATGTTCATCCGTAGATGTTTCTTGGTCAATTTCATAAGCTGACCAAGACTAATGTTTGTACCTGCAATTATCCATAACACACATATATGAGTTAGCATATATAATTAATGCATGCATAATAAATGACAATTACAAATATGTATTACAAGAATTTATTAAAGTTTTAAGACTATACAAATTGATCTAGACCTATAAGTCCTAGATCTAACAATACTCCCCCTTAGGCTTAGATCCTTGTAATCAATCCTTCAAAACAGAAAGCTCCTTGACTCTAGCAATGATCTTGTTGTAGAAGTAAGACACAATAGTCTTCTGATCATCATACTTGTAGTTGGTCTTCATCTTGCTGAACTTCTTTAGAGTCTCAAAGCTTATCCCCAGAACATCTTCCTTCGTAGTGAGTGTGTCTAACACATTGTTGTTATTCACCACTTTTACCTCATCTTACTCAGAAATTTTGAGTTCTGTGAATTCATCAAAAGTTGTTCCATTCAGCAGTCCAGCATTGAATCTTCTTTTTTTGTAGGCTTTGGCATGTAATTTGTCAATTACTTATATCACATGGACATGCAGGAACAAATCATTTTGTGCTTTTTTATCAGCCAACTTGGGAAAAAATTTGTCATTAAGGTACGAGGTGTAGCTGGGATGAAGTAATTTGATTTCCATAGGATCAAAGATCCTGATCCGGTAAGCTTTCTTGTTTTCGACATTTCTTAGCAGGACCAACTCCTTTGTTTTCTCAACATAACCCCATTCAATTATAAGGTATGTGAATTGAGTCCCTTCAATGCATTTGATTGCTGCTGTAGTTCTGCTTTTGTAGCCAACCCTCTTCAAGAATTCATCATCTACAGATTCTGAGGCATTGGACTTGTATCTTTTAAGCCCTTTGATTCTCTTCTGATGCTCTGCATCTTCTCTTTTAGCTTCTTTGAGGACATCATCTTTAAATTTAGTTTTAAGCTTTCCCACTAGAGTTAAGAAGTCTCTTCCTCTAGGGTGAATTGGATGATTGCAGATGATCAGGCTTTAAAGATCCTTGATGTCATTCTCTGGCAGACTCACCACTGAAAATACATCATGGAAGTATTCAACTCTTCCAAATGTTCTTTTAATAATAGCACAATCCCAGTCTGGATCATATTTCCAGGCCATGATCCTGTTTTCTTCCACTGAACTGGGAGTTGTGAGGTGGTCTATTAGTTGTATTAGAGTGAATTTCTGTTCAGTTATCTCCCTCACTGTAGTGCCAAGTGGCCATACTTTGCCCGGTATTACTTCTCTTGACTCTCTGATCAATTTGTCCTTCCCTTTATGCTGATCTTTAGGTACAACTGTTATTGGTTCAGCAGGAAGTTTGCTTTGTTGCTCATAAGATGGATATGGAGCTTCAGTTCTGAATTTTACACCAGTATCCAGCTCAACTTTCATCACATGCTCCATCATCCTTCTAAGTTCTCCTACTGACCTTCCCTTAAGCTCATGTGGTTTGTAGTTATGGCCTTGTAACCAGCAAGTCATGTTGTATTTACTCAGCTTAGCTATGTCAAAATGTCCCAACTCCTTCTTTATCTTCTGGATGGATTGAAAGGTGCTGAAGGCTTCATAGTCACAATTTGATATCATAAAGCATGCAAGCTCAAACTCTTTCAACAGATTCTTCATCTCAGTCATGTTTAGCCTCTCAACCATGTCATAAGGGAAACCATGGTTTATAAGTGTCATGAACATGGCTGATTCAGGCCTCTCTTCTAATATATCTTTTGAAGACAGGAGATCATCAGCCTTTGAGACTTTCTGATCCGTTGGAGAGTCTTCCTTGATCAGCTCTTTCCACTCTTCATCACTAGCATCATCCTGGTAAGAGATAGACTTCACAATAGATAAATCTACTGAAGGTGTGTGTTTAGGAGATGTGAGTTTTGTTTCTTGGAAGAACTTTCATCAGTTGTCATCTTCTTCTCTGCAGCACCAAGATACTTTCTCTTCCTTGAGTACTGAATTAACTCTTTTGATACCTCAGCAGATTGTTTTGTTTGAATAGTTGAAACATCAGCATTTGACTCTAATGCACAGATCTTCATTTTGAGCTGCTCAATCTCTTCTTCTTTTCTCTTTATCACATTTGATTGAGTAGTAATAGAGTTATTTGCTTGTTCAAGCTTCATCATCACCCTTTCTTTTTCTTCCTTTTCAGCTTCTGCTGACTCTTTAAGCTCAGACTCCTTATCAAGTAGAGCATCAATGACTTCATTGTTGCATTGAGCATCTTCTCTCATCCTTTTTATTCTAGCTTCTTGTTTCATCAACTCTTCATCTTTTTCTCTGATCACTCCCTTCAACTCCTGTATTTTTTGCTTTCTTTTATTTGATTTCAGCACCAGCTTGTTGTACTCAGCAACCAGATAACTCTTGTTGACAGGGATATCAGCGTCACTTAGATCCTCTTCATTGTATGCTATTACATCAACATGGTTTGCTTCTTATTCTCCTTCCTGATGTTGAGAAGCAATCTCATCATCTTTTACTTCTTTCTGGGCTTCACCTGCTGAGCTTGAACTGATTTCAATAGCTTGAACTTTCGGTTCATGATGTGATTGTTGTTGTTGCTGATGATTAGTGACTGGAGATACTTGTTCAGTTTCATTTGAGAGTACTGAGGATTCAGTCGTGGATAATGACAGTTTAACTGTACTTGCTTATGAGACTAACTCTGTCTCCACAGTGTAAAGACTATTTGGTGAGTGGGGTTAGATGGGAGAGATTGGTTCTGTATTTTGGCTGGCTGGAGATTGTGGTTAAGGTGTTTGTTGTTGATTTGGTGATGGATGGAGGATGGGAGAGATTGGTTCTGTATTTTGACTGGCTGGAGATTGTGGTTGAGGTGTTTGTTGTTTATTTGGTGAGTGAGTGTCTTGAACAGAGTTGGTTGGAAGTTCTCTTGTACATCTTTCCACACAAGCTCTTGAGGGATATTTGCAGCAGCATCAACCACATGTGCGAACATGTCCATGTCACCTCCTTCATATTTCCCAGAAATTTTGTTCAGTACTGATCTGCCAAGGTGTGCTTGAACAAAAACACCACCATCCATCGTAGTTCCAGGCAGATCAGCATTAATGATCAGTTGCAGGAACCTTGGAAACATGTACATCTTATCAGTCTTCTGCACTTTGATATGATCACTTAAGCAGTTGAAGATGTACTTTGAATAATTGTAGGTTCTTCCCTCAAAAACACCAATAATCCCAGAGGAAATATGCCTTGAGAATCTGTCAAGACTAGATTTTCTGTTTGACATGCACTTAAGATAAGTGTGACAGAGAAATCTGTACGGCTTGCAAAGTCTTCCTTTCTTGATTTCTCCTTTGTCGAAATCACCATCATATCCCATCAGAAGAAATACTCTCTATGTATTCATCTTCGAACAATCAGGATGACCAGCTTCGACTTCTCCCAACTCAAGAACCCTTCTTATTGTCTATTCATCGACTCTCAGTCGTCGATTCTTCACAATAGCCATAATAGCTTCACCATCTTCATCTATGCGTGCAGAGTTCCAGAAATCAGTGATATGTGATTGATAAATCACAAGCTCTGCTGATAAGGCATATAACAGCCTCGATCTTCTTAGATATCTGATAAGTTCTTGACACCCTTCTGAGACAGGATCATCAGGGTTTAAGAAGGCACACACATTGTGTTCTTTCGTAAATCGATTATCTATCTGTTCATAAGAAAAAGACTTCGTTAAAATCACATTATTGATATGAGAATACGAACAGTTGTGAGATAACCAAGAATCAAATGGTTCGTTCTTGAATATTACAACATGTTTTACCTTAATAACAGCGGAATAAGAACACAGATATATGTTTGTTTAATGTTTTGATTTAGTGAAATTTGAATGTTGAGGAAGTGGGAAAAAGTTTGTTAAGAGTGAGTTTTTCTAGGTCTAAAAAGTGAGCTGAAAAAGCGAATAATGAATTTGAGAGGTCAAACCACATCATTTATACTCTCAGACACATTAATTTATTTCATTTATTAAAAGGGACCCTCAATGTATTCTTCCGCAAAACATCTACGAATCGACAACATCTGCTGATGATGTATTCTTCCGCAGATTACCACAAATTAAATTACATTTGTTGATCTTGATACATCCGTAGTTTACCAATCTACGGATAAACATTTAAGATTTCCTCATTGTAGCTTCTGCTGATGCTAAATTAGCACATGATAGAGAGATATTGTTGTATGTTGGTCCAAGTCCATTGGTTAGAACCATTTATTCCTTTAGGACCTTGTTGGCTTTGTATACATGGCAATTTAGCACAAGATAGTTTAAAAAGATTTTTGTTAAAATTTTCATGTATCCAGCAGCTAAGATGATGCTCAGATTCCAATTCCTTCAAATTGATAATGAGATAGACATTTCTGCTGATTGAGTAACTCAACTTCATGTATTCTACTCCCCCTAAATTTATGATTAATGTTGAATTTAAGCATTTATCATAAATTTCTTTAAGAGGTATAACATGATTTGTAACTGTATGAAGATGATCAGACATATATACACATATGATGGGATCATACTATAATACTAAGCCTCTTCCTAATGAGTTATGTTGTTGAGTTGATACCTGAACAAAGTTCTGATTGCAAGTATATTGTCCACTTAAATCCATACAAGAGCTCATGTATCAACTAGGCATGCTGATTATCATGTTTTCATATTGATATGGAAATAACTGTTATGGGTTTCACATTCAATTCACAAAAATTTTGTCCTCCCTTTGCAAGACAAATCATCACTTTTTCACACTTAAGAACTATGTACTTTAAGTTATAAGATCTATCTTGAGATGCAATTAGCATCTCATTAATGAAATGATGTAAAAGCTCAAGATAATATACAGTTGTTCACATAGGATTCTTTTGAAAGCTTAGATATGATCATCATCAGGTCACCAAGTCTTTACTCACGTAAAACAGAGGTGCCTTTAACCCAGGTCTTTGTTGACACAAAACAGAGGGATGATGAGGATCATGATCTTTTTACCTTTTGTATCTGATATTCAGTATGGTGATCATACACCCAGGTCTTTGTTCACACAAAACAGAGGGAGTATGATTTGCAAAGATAGATATTATAAAGTGTTGATACATAGTGTGTTTAGATGAGTGATTTGGTCACATCAGAATAAGACTCACTTTGTATTCTCAAAATGAAGTTTCCCACAAACAATCATTTAGCATTATGTTTGGCATGCACTTAGTGTAGTTTCCACTCAAGATGAATCTACTCACATATCAAGAAACTTGCTTTGATTTATTGTTAATTTATGAATTCAGGAATAAGCAAAGATATAGTGTACTATCATTTCCCATACATATGTCATGCTGAAGCATCATTACACACAGTATTTTATATGTTTAGACTTGATTAATCTAAGTTAATCATGCCTAGAGACTCAACTAGAAAGTTAAATCTAACTGAATAAAAGGCTTTATTGAATAAATCAGCAAGCTGATTTGATGTATTCACGTTGACTAACTTAATCAAACCCTTTTTTGAGCAATCTCTCAGAAAATGATATCTTATTTCAATATGTTTTGTTTTACTATGTTGTACAGGATTAGCAGTTATAAACATAGCAGCAGAATTGTCTATATAAATTGAAGTTTGAAGAAAGTTGTAACCATAGTCAAGTAATTGGTTTTGCAACCAAAGAACTTGAGAACATCCAGCTGAAGCAGCAATGTACTCAGCCTCAGCTGTGGATACAGAAACATTGGTTTGTTTCTTGCACTGCCATGATACTAGCCTTGGTCCAATGAATTGGCATCCACCGGTTGTTGATTTTCTGTTACTATTACATCCACCATAGTCACTGTCTGAGTATGAGTAGAGAGTAAAGTCGCCATCCTTTGGATACCAAAGACCAAGTCCTGGTTTTCCTTTGAGGTATCTGAAAATTCTTTTTACAGCATTGAGATGAGACTCCTTTGGATCAGATTGGTACCTAGCACAAACACACACAACAAACATAATATCAGGTCTACTGGCAGTTAAATACATAAGTGAACCTATCATTGATCTATATAATTTTTGATTAATAGATTTTCCAGAAAGATGAGTAGCAATCTTATCAATTGTTGATGGTGGTGTTTTGCATGAGGATACTTCAGCAAGATTGTATTTCTTTAGAATTTGATGCATGTATTTTTCCCATCTGATTTTTGATGAACTTGAAGGCCAAGAAAGAAGGTTAATTCACCCATTGAGCTCATCTGAAATTCAGATTTCATTAGCTCTTCAAACTTCACACACAATCTCTTATTAGTTGAACCAAATATAATATCATCAACATATATTTGAACTACTAAGAGATCTTGATGTTCTTGTTTGAGGAAGAGAGTCTGATCAATAGTTCCTTTTTTGTAGCCATGCTTGAGCAAGAAAGATGATAGTGTTTCATACCATTTTCTTGGTGCTTGGTGAAGACCATACAAGGCTTTATCTAGTTTGTATACCTTATGGGGATAATGAGGATCTTCAAAACCAGGGGTTGTGACACATAAACTTCCTCATTGTAACACCCGACTATTTTTAAAAATCAAGATATAAATAATAAAAGCAAGATAGGCAATAAAGTCCAAGTGGAGGGAGTAAAAGTGTCCAAAAAGGACAAAACTTTCAAAAGTTGGTGTAAAGGGAGTATGGCCGCCCACCTCCATTTCACATCACCATCTTCTTCGGTTTTAGAGAGAGAGAGCAGAGAAAAAAACTCTCGGTTGAAGAAAAGAAGAAGAAGTGAACGAATTCAAGGTAAGAATTCATGGTTGTTATGTGTTTATGACGAGTTTTATCCCGGTTATGTGCTCTTGTGCTTATGTGCTTGTATTGTTTTCGGGTGTGTGCGTATGGTGTTGATTTTAGGTGTTTTGGAACTCTTTGCAAGCGGGTTCAAAGGAAGAAACGCCCAAGTTGCATCAGGTGAGTTCTAGACCCTGGTTTTTTTACTTGTTTTCAAACATCTTTGGGGCTGAAAATGTATGTAAAAGGTTTTCAAATGTTTGAGTATGTATACCCGTATGTATGGTGCATGATTGAATGTGATTCTTGAATGCTCATAGGTTGTTCATGTTTAGATTAGCCACATTAAGCTTTGAACAGATGGGTTTAACGATGAGGATGAAAACCTACTGGACACATGTGGAACAGAATGCTCATACGCCTAGTTAAGTGTCCATGCGCCCAAACAGTAACCCATACGTCTGAAAATGCCTTAGAAAGAAATTAGATGTGGTCCATGCGCCCAAGGGAAGGCCCATGCGCCTAGTTTGGTTGGCCATGCGCCTAACACAGGGCCCATGCGCCTAGTTTGGTTGGCCATGCGCCTAACACATGACCCATGCGCCTAAAATGGTTAGCCATGCGTCCAACAGATGGCTCATGCGCCTGAAAGGGTGACATACGCCCAAAAGTGTTAAATTGGCTAAGTAATGAGACGCCCAAATAGTTTCCATGCGTCTAAATAAGTCCATGCGCCTAAAGTGAAAATGCGTAAGTGTTAAACTGATGCGCCTACATAGTAAAGAAACGCCCAAATAGGGCTCATGCGCCCAAATAGTTCCCATGCGCCTAAGACTTAGAAAATTTTACAAAGTTTTCTAGGAGTCTGTGCTTTAGGGTTTTGACCAGTGTTGACTAGGGCTTAGTAATGATGATGTTCCATGCATGTTATGATTACATATGATGTTCCTTATTATTGTTATTATTATTATTATTATTACTTATAGTATGTGACTTTACGTGGCATTTTATTATCGTAATGTAAAGTATCTAGTAATAATAAAGCGAAAGAGCAATAAAGAAAAGAAGAGGAACATTAATGAAAATGTTAACAAGTCTTGCAAGCTCATAGGAGGGACACGACCGTGTTGTCGTTAGCTCAACTGTGCTGCGGGTTAGCTACCCTATTATGCACACAGGGCCAATCAATAGAGATTGGCAGGACCCTTGTAACGTATCCTGGGTGATTGGGTCGGCCTTGTACACAGTACACAGAACCCTTTCGGGGGATACAGTTGACCCTTTCGAGGGATATAGATGGCCCATCACCCGTTTTCCATCGCGCACATAGTTGGGGTATTGCTCATTGGTCCCCATAGACAGTGAAAGATAAATATAAAAGAATGCATTGTAAACAAGGCATACAGTAAAAAGAACGAACAATGATTGTTCATATAGCTGATGCGTGCTCGCATATACAGTACAGAGTTGTATTTTACAGAAAAGAGTATTTTCATATACTACATATAGAAAGTATTTTATTACTTACAAAACTAGAGCTCACTCAGCAACGCTAACTTTTATACATTTTCAGTTGGCAGGTAATTATTGCTGAGGATGGCACGAGGGTGAAGCTACTCGGCAGGGAAAGACTGACATCCATTCGTACTTTATGTTGCTGTTGTTTTGTAATACAGTAAAACAATTCTTTTGTAACCAGTTAAATAGTGTTATATTGCTCAACCACAATGGTTTAAATGAAATGAATGGTTTTTGATAAACTAATTCCGCTGCTTAAGATTGCATAGTTATAATGTTTAATGTTTTTAATTGCTGTGAATGACCGACTGTGAGGTTCCCGGGAACGGGGCCTTACACTCATCAATCTTCCTATATACGAATGCACACTTGATATCCATCTGATACACAATAAACTTTTTATATGATGCATAAGCCAGAAACACTCTTATGGCCTCAATTCTTGCAACTGGTGCAAAAACTTCATCATAGTCTATTCCTTCTTCTTGAGTGTATCCTTATGCAATCAACCTTGCTTTGTTTCTGACAATAATCCCTCTATCATCCAGTTTGTTTTTGTATAGCCATCTTGTTCTAATAGGATGTTGACCTTTAGGCAAATCAACAAGAGACCACACTTTTTCCTTTCTGAACTGTTGAAGCTCTTCTTGCATAGCTTCAATCCAGCTATCGTCTTTTAAAGCAGTAGTGATATTTGGAGGCACCACTTGAGAAAGAAAACAACTGAAAAGACAAAGGTTGGCTGTACCACTTTGACTCCTTGTAGTTCTCTTTTCAGGATTTCCAATGATGTTGATAATTGGATGAGTCTTATGGATTCTCATTGAAGGAGTTGATTCAACTGGTATAAATGATCCCAGGTTGGTCATGTCCATTGTCTCACACTAATTCAGCTCAGGTTGTGAGTTTAAGAAATAGTCAAAGTGTTCAACATGAGATGAGTGATCATGAGAGTCTCTTGTATGGACTGCAGGAGTATCTCCAGTTTTGTTTTGCTCTTCCGTAGGAACTTCTCCGGAAGCATTTTGGTTATCCGTAGGAACTTCTCCGGAAACATTTTGCTCTTCCGTAAGAACTTCTTCGGAAGCATTTTACTCTTCCATAGGAGTTTCTTCGGAAACATTTTGATTATCCGTAGGAACTTCTCCGGAAGCATATTGGTTATCAGTAGGAACTTCTCCGGAAGCATTTTGCACTTCTGTAGGAACTTCTTCGGAAGCATTTTACTCTTCCATAGGAGTTTCTCTGAATAATAAGTGAGAACATAAATCGTTTCCAAGATTTATTGCATTCACTTGAGAGCCTGGTTCTGTTGAAGGCACAACATTCACATCTCCGGATACAGCATGTTCGTTTCCAAATGTAGTATCTGCTGCTACTGAAGTGTTTTTGTCCGAGGAGGGGGGTATCCTTGGAGGATCAGCAGATAAGGTTACTTCAGTCATAAGAGGTGGAACAAATGGATAACATACTTCATCAGATCCTGCATTGTTCAAATAATCATAGTTAAATGATTGGATAAAGCATTTATGTCAAACAACCATGATGAACCTTTAACTGACTTTGTAAATACAGATTCATCAAAAGACATATTAGGAGTCTCTTCCACAATGTTATGTTGTGGAATATAAACCCTATATGATTTTGATGTTGAAGAGTATCCAACAAAGAAACCATCATATGCCTTTTCTAAAAAATTTCCCAATGACTCTTTTATGTTCAAAACAGTTACATGACATCCAAAGACTTTTAGATATCCTATGTATGGTTTTTTTTAAATAGGAGCTCATAGGGAGTTTTGTTATGTTCTTTGACAATTAATGTTCTGTTTTGAACATTGCATGTAGTATTCACAGCCTCAGCCCAAAAAGTGATAGGTAATTGTGAATCAGCTAGCATTGTTCTGGCAGCTTCAATGAGAGTTCCGTTTCTTCTTTCAGCTACTCCATTTTGTTGTGGAGTTCTTGGTGCACTAAATTGTCTTGCAATACCTTTGCTCCTGCAAAAGGAATCCAGTTCAAAATTGACAAATTCAGTACCATTGTCAGTCCTAAATATTTTAACTTTTGTATCAAGTTGATTCTCAATCTTGATCACAAAGTCCATTAATGTTTCTAATGTTTCATTTTTTTGTTTCAAGAAAAAGACCCATGTGAATCTTGTGAAATCATCAACTATCACCAAATAATATTGCCTTTTTCCAATGCTCATCACATTGATAGGACCAAACAGAACCATGTGAAGCAATTTGAGTGGTGTAGTATTTGAATTGATAGTTTTGTATTTATGTGACACTCTATGTGTTTTCCTTTGTAACATGAAGAACAGTGAGTTGAGCAATGAAACTCTTTGTTTGGAAATCCAATGACCAGGTCATTTTTCACCAATTTATTCATGTTCTTCATGTTAGAATGGACAAGCCTTCTATGCCATAATTGAGACAAATCTTCTGATAGTTTAGATATAAGGCATGTTTCATGTTTTGTGAGTGAAGTGTTGTTCATATCCAAAACATAAGTGTTTCCTTTTCTTGCTGCTTTGAGGAGGATCCAATCTTCTGGAACAATAAATCCTGGCTTAAGAATGTAACAGTTAGTATTATCAAACAATATGGTATAATTTTGATCACAAATTTGAGACACACTAAGTAGATTATACTGTAAATTTTTACAGTAATTTACTTTCTCAAATTTGAGCACACCATTTGTTATCATCCCTTCACCAATAATTTTACCTCCCATTTTATCCCCACCAATTGCCACATAAGAAGCATTTTTATGTTTGAAGTCATGGAGAAGAGAACAGTTTCCTGTCATATGCCTGGAACAACCACTGTCAACATACCACTTGTTGTCAGCTCTCCAATATTGTTCCTGCATTTAGATAATAAATCAATTAGAAGTGACAACCCAAGTCTTAGTGATCTTGGGTTTGTCAACAGAGTCTAAAATATTTACTCCTTCATGACTAAGTTTTGAAGTTTCAGTTTTAGATTTGGTTGATTCATTCTGATTTGTTTTAGATGAGGATGATTCTGCTGAATGGGATGTTGATGAAGTAGGCTCTTGTTTCTCAATTTCTGCTTGATTCAAATCAACTTCACTTGTTTGAGTCTTTTGTCTTGATAATGAAACTTTAAAAGTCTCACTATCTTTTGTTTTTGAAAGAGGTATTTGAATTCCCTTTTCAAATTTATCAAAAAATGAATCATCATCCTTTGATTCCTTATCAGTCAAGTATACCTTTTTGTGGGGTGTTTTTGACTGCTGATCGGTTGTTCTTTTCTTCAATGGATGAGCACTTGATGATATTTTGTTCTTTGATTTTGACTTTGATTTCAGATTAGACTTCTTCAATTTTGGACCTTTTTCACAGTCAGTATCTGTTTCAGACTTATCTGACTCTTTCTTCTTTGTGTTTTTTGGTTTTGTTCGTTTTGTTGAAATAACATTCCTGAGTGGAATGATTATTTTTGTTGCAGATGCCACAATGTTTATTGAAGTAACATTCATCTGTCATGTGATTGTTCATATTGCAAATAGAACAGTAGCTACTGAAGTAACATTCTTCAGTATTGTGATTTCTCATGTCACACAATTTGCAATATTTTCCATCTGATTCTTTTTCAGAATCATTCTTATGGTTTGCTAATTTTTGATGTTTCTCTTTCTTCTTCAGCTTTGGTTGTGCTTCATCTCTATCAACGTTATGTTTCTGATTGATTGTTACCGAGTTCCTCTTTCGTAGATCATCTGCTAAAGTTTTCTTTTTCCGTTGATAATGTGCTCATAACTTTTTCTTTCCTTTTTCCTTGGATCTCTCTCTTTCCTTGGTGATAGCAGATTCATCTTTCAATTTCCTGGAAGAGTCTTGTTGCTGACTTAGTTCTTGAAGACCTTCATTCAATTGAGCATTCTTTTGCAAATGGTCTTCAGCATGTTTCTTTGTTTAGGAGGATATGGCAACTTTGTTTCTTCAAGCACTTTTGGAATATGAACATTCTTACCAGTGGTTATTTGATCAACATCATGTTCATCAAAATCATCCAAGTCATCACAATTATCATAATCAAATTCTGAATCGTTTTGATTTAAGATTCTGATTCAGAGGATTCAGTTTCACTCACCTTAGCTTCATTGTTAATTTTGTTTTGAGTTGATTCTTTTTCAAACTTGGTGCTAGGCACACAATGGTTTGATAGAATGTTTGTCATTGTTGTAGGTAAAGATGTGTAATTATCATTTATAGGTGGTGCAACAACATTATAACCCAACCCATACCTTTTCTTTGATTCAATATGAGAATTTAGTAATTTTTCATATTGCTGAGATGATAATTGAAACTTCTGAAGTTTCACTTCAGTTGATGCATGATCAGCCATGGATTTTGTTAAGGAAGTGGTCTAATTCTCATCTTGAGATTTTAGGCTATAGTTTTCAGAAATAAAATTTTCTAAATCCTTTTGCAAAGAGTTAATTTTGATTTGATACAATTTATGTTCTCTAACATGGGATTCATTCAAAATCATAGTTTCTTTTACATTGTCAGCCAACTGTTGAGCATGGACTCTATAACGTTCAACTTCCTCAACACATGTTGATGAACACAACCTTTCTTTTACCTCTCTTGCCATTGGTGGAACTGTTTGATCCATATGGGCCATCAATGCTTGATTCTCTTCCAAGACTTCTTTTTCATACACACTCCAGTCACACGTTCCATCTTGAAGTATGATCAGTCCTGACTCCTTTGAGTTACTAGGTCCAGCTGATTCATTGGTGGCTGGTGGGGATGCATTGATCAGTTGAGATTGTCTGTGCAGAGGTCTTTGAGAATTTGGTTGTTGATGAGGTTGAATCTGATGTTGCTGATGCTGCTGATGTTGTCTTATCTCTGGATATGTCTGTTGATTGCATTCTCTGGAGAAATGTCCATAGAGATTGCATTTGAAGCGTCTTACCTTTGACTTGTTAACACCAATCTTTGATGTTTTACTTGCTGATGCCAAGTTCTTATTTATTCTAAGATATTACTTTGCTCTATAAGCAATCATGGCCATCTGCCATTGTAGGTCCATTTCTTCCACTACATCAGGAGGTAGTTCTTCTAAATCTTGTTGGCAGATATTGACTGACGTTAGAGAGCTTCCCAGATATGCTTGAAAACTGGAACTAAAAGCTGTAAAGGCTGTTTTTGTTCTTCAGAGTCCAATATCACAGTAATTGGTTCTGATGGATTGGTTGAATATGAAGACTTGGCTGTTGCTGCAGTTGTATCTTGTCGATCAGCAGTTCTTCCTTTATTCTTTTGATTCTTATCTTGAGATGATTTCTTTGAGGGTTTAGAAGCATAAAAGCTAACTTCCTCCTCATCATCACTCCTAGCACAAGAGTTATCACTTTCATTGTTTGAAATAAATGCACTTCCAACATTATTTGTTTCTTTGAAGTGACAGGGTGAGACATGAGTTCTCACACTCTTGTTTCTTGATTTTTTGTCCATTTCAAGAGCTTCTACTTTTGCAACCAGAGTATCTAGACCAATTGATTTCATATCTATAGTGTTCTTGAACATGGATACAGTTTGCTTCCAACTTTCTGGCAAAGTGTGGAGCATTTTCTTGTTTAATTCCTCACTTGTATATTTCAACTCTAGAATATTCATCTCAGTTACCAACTGCGTGAATCTATGAAGTTGTTAAGGAATTGATTCACCCTCAATATGATGAAATGTTTCATATTGCGACCTGAGGGTGTCTCCTTATACTTCTTATCTCATCACTCCCTTCGCAGAGAGTGTGAAGTATCTTCCATAAGGAGTGTGCTATTTTGTAGTTCTCACACCTGATCAATATCTCTTCAGGTAAAGCCATACTAAGCAAACTGTATGCTTTGATATCAACTTTGACCTTTTTGACATCATCAGGTGATAGATCTTGGTACTGATAGGTTGATTTTTGTCGTTATAATCCAGCCCAAGAGTGGGTGGAATATAAGGACCTTTAGTGATGGATACCCATAAGTCAGAATCAGTGTAGTTTACATGATTCTTAAACTTGATTTTCCATGACTTGAAGTCTGCTTTTGTTTCCAACTTCGGTGGTTGGTAAGATGATCCACTGAAGTTGCTCATGATATTAATTGATGAGAAAGATTAACAAGATCTTCTATTCAATTGATTTGAATATAGATACAAGTTAATTGAAATCTATGAAATTAAGAATTGACAAATTAAAATCAATTAAACACAACTGACACTGATAGATCAATCGATCTAGATCAATGAGCACTTGGCTCTGATACCACCTGTGAATCCAAGGATCGTTAACAGGAATTATTAATGTCTGTCGATTGGCAAGTCAACGTTTGCGGAAACAACATTAATTTGGTTTAATTATTTGAAATAGCTTTAAATATCAATAAATGTTCAAGAACACACGTAACAAAACACAATTAATGATTAATATGTATTTCATTAGAACATGTTAATGATTACGAATAAATGAATGAATGATATCAAAGTATGTTATGATGTGATGGCTGCTAGGGTTTGATTGAGAGACTTTGAAGTGATTGTTGTATTGCTATTGCTGTTGTTGATCAATCAGTCGTCTAAACCAACCTCCTTTTAATTGAAACCTAGGATCCATATACATAGACAATGATGTTTCAGTTATAGAAAACATCGGATCTCTTGGGATTTGATTTGTTTCAGTTAAGGAATCATTGGATTTCTCGAGATTCGCATAACTGCCTAGTTGACTTGTTGAATCGTAACACTTGTATTATACACGTGTTTTGTACTCCGTAGGAAGATTGTCGTCCGTAGATGATTTGTTCTTCCGCAGAAGAATTGTTCTTCCGCAGAAGTCTTGTTCTTTCGAAGCAATCTTGTTCTTCCGAAGCAATCTTGTTTTTCCGAAGCAATCTTGTTCTTCCGAAGCAATCTTGTTCTTCCGAAGCAATCTTGTTCTTCCGAAGCAATCTTGTTCTTCACTTCTGGTTGTACATCCGCAGAGGATCTTTGGATGACTAGTTACTTATAAGAAATATATCTACGGAAGAACAAAATGTTCATCTGTAGATGTTTCTCGGTCAATTTCATAAGTTGACCAAGACTAATGTTTGTACCTGCAATCATCCATAACACACAATTATCCATGACAATTAAAAATATTTATTACAAGAATTGATTAAAGTTCTATACAAATTGATCTAGACCTATAAGTCCTAGATCTAATAGTATGTCTCGACTTAATAATTATAGAAAAATAATTTGAACAAAAAACTCGCGCATTGCGACGGAGTCGTACGCATTTGATGAAATGCTACAGAACACATGTAAATTTCATTATGTATGTGCTACGTACTAAGTAATAAATAAATGCTAATTATATATATACTAATTACCAACTTTCTTATGAATTATGATTTGTGTCATGTGTATTTGTGGGTTGTACTCACTTTTTTTAATTTTAACTATTTTATTTTAAACGAATACTTTTACATCTTTTATAAATTAGTCCCAACATTTTATTATTTTCAACTTTACTCCAATATACTTTTCAGATTTAGAAAATTTTATTTTCATTTCGGTTTAAATTTTACGAGTTAACACGCGTAGATAGTGTGTGTGGTTCTACATTTTTACTCTTATTTTCCCCTGTTTAAGGGTCCCTTCGCAACGCGCTAGTCATAGATCGACTTATTTATTTTTTTAAATGTTTTACATTTTAGAGGAATGGTTTAATGTTCTTCCGTCTAGTTTTCACTTTTTTTTTGCTTTTTATCTATATTTTAATACGATAATGTTAGGATCTTGTATTCAAACGAAATACAAACTAATTAACGTGTAGACCAAACCAAATAGTGCGGAATCCTATTTGATTGGCGATCCAATAAGTGAGAACGCACGTAGAAACAATAAGATATTGTATCTAATGTGAAGAATCGATTGGGAATCAATCAGCAACGTTCTGTGAACTTGGAGAACGAACTTGGAGGCTTCTGGGCGGCTAGGGTACGTCTGGAATTGAATAGGAATGAATGCTCCTTAATTGTTACGTTTTTCCACGAATTAAGTGGTATTTATAGTTAAGGTTGCTCATTCGGGCGACTGAACCATTAGCATGGTTCAGTCATGCGATTGATCCATGCGTTTGATCCATGCGTTTGATCCATTCGCACGACAGAGCTTTCAGTCGTGCGACTGAGTTAGACGCATGAAGTTGTTCAGGCGTATGGACTATTTAGGCGCATGAACACTTAGTCGCATGACCATTCGGACGCATGACCACTGTTGGGGCGCATGGTCCAGTCGGACGCATGAGAACTTCACTTTACCAAGTTTGAGTGTATTTAATATTATAACATTATGCATAACATTTCAAACAATCACAAACCTATATAATTACGTCAATATGCGTTAATCAACTCATTAATGAAATATTTAAACATTATAAACACAACAAATATTTGTATCTCATTAAGTACCCAATAGTTACATAAGTGTAAGACATATTACATTCAAATCAGGATCTAGGTACATATATGTATCAACAAACTCCCCCTTGGACCTAGATCTATCTAATGTCTTACCTTCTGCATCACCTCTTCATACTTCTTGTACTTTTCCTCTCTTGTGACTCCTGCATGTATCTCGAACGCAAAGCAGAGTCTTATGACATTTTGGAATTGTAGGGCTTGTACAATATCTTACGGGTCATAGAATAGTGGCCACTTGTATAATGTGTAGACATCATTATCAGACAAGTTAGTGAGCCACATTGGGTCAAACACCCTAATGGTATCCATTTGTCCCTCTTTATTTAGAACTATGACCGCCTCCCCGGTTCTCCAATCATAGTACCACCACTTAAAGTGTGGAGTGAAGTCCTGTGGCATTTCCTTGAGAGGGATTCTAGACATTGTTCTTGGGGGACTCCACTTCAGCACTATCTTGGGCTTACCAGTGATGGAGTCAACTTTGGATCGTTTGATATACCTCGTAGGTTGTTGAGGTTGAAGTTGATCCACCTGGTGTGGTACTCTTTCTTTAGGGCAGCCTCAAACCAGCCTGACATCTTCCTTGGGTCAGCATATAATAACTTCAATGTCGCCAGCTGGTTGAGCTCAAAACCGGGTAGAGTCTTTAGATCATGTGGAAATCTGAAGTACTCTTCCCTTTTCCCTCTTTATTGCATAAACATTTAGATCCTCGAAATGTGCCCACGCAATAATCCTGCCTGACACCTTATGATGTTTCTTCACTCTGTAGAGTTTGGTGTAGACATTCTGTTTAGGAGCTGCGCATTGGGCTCGGATTTCTTCGAAACAAGCAGCCCATTCTGCCTTTATGATATCAACATCGTCGTTTGAGGCTTGGGCTTTTCCTTCAATCTTCTCAGACTCCTGCTCCATCTGATCCAATACCTCAAATGTATCCCTAACTAAGGATTCACCCAGATTGGGGGACCACATTTCCCTCATTGTCAGCGTACTAAGGATAGTGCTCTGCTGTGATGTCTTCTATCTCTATCTCATCAATGTCATTTAGCTCTTCTTCACTGATAGACTCACAAGTTGGAGCATCCTTAATGATCTCATCTGGGTTCAGCTTGAACATTTCAGCCAATTGCTCATTTGAAAGATCATGATTATTTCCCCTTCTTCAGGGGTATAGCTCACAGATCTCCTGACGATCCCTTGCAAATCAAGAATCATAGTCAATTGAGTCTTGATTTGCTGAAGGGGAGCAACATCAAATTTGTCCCTTTGAAAGTTTGGATCTGCTTGTTGTAAACATGTAACACGTCAAATATTAGTTAATAATCAAGACAGAAATACATTAATCTTAATATAAACATCAAATGCATAAGTTTAATACATGATTCAAGTACAAAGGCTATCAAATACATAATCATCTAATCATTACTTTTATCTGAATCGTTGGATCATCACTTGGTGAGGCAGAAGAGGAAGCTCGTTGGTCTTGATTTCTCTTTGATCTTCTTTCTTGACCCTGAGCTGAGGCTGATGCAGCTGCATCTCCTCTTTCATCATCATCATCCTCCTGTCTGGCCTCTGTTCTTTCTTCCTCATCCCCTTCATCATCATCACTCTCTTCATCTTCATCTTCATCCTCATCATCATCTACACCCTCATCACCATCTCCTTTCTTTATCTTCAGAGGCTTATCTTTAGTTCCTTTGAGCTTGAGCATGATAGACTTTTCAGCATCCTCCAACTCCTTAATTTTCTTTTCTGATATGACTCTGTGCTCTTGGAGTTGGGCAATCTCTTCACTCTGAGCAGCCATTTGCTGTGCCTGCTGCTCAATCAGCTGAGCCTGCTGAGAGATCTGCTGGGACTGTTCAGCTATGAGATCTGCCAACTGACGAATCTGCGTAGTCTTCTCGTCATTGGCTGCTAACAGGTGCATCACCATACAATCAGCGTTGATAGCTGTTCCTCTACCCCAATGGGAGGTAAAGATGATCCATATAGGTGGGTGGGATGTGATGATGGCCCGACTTGGTGGCCAGTGGTAGTAGTGGTGGCAGTGGTGAAGATTGGGTTAGGTCTAGATGATAGTGGTGGTGATGTAGGTGTGAATGATATAGTGGTGGATGGGATATATGTAGTGGTAGGGGGTGTGGGAATGGTAGTGGTTGCTGTGGAGGTGGTCTTGGTGGTGGCTGTGGCTGTAGAGGTGGTTATGGTGGTGGCTGTGGCTGTAGAGGTGGTTATGGTGGTGGCTGAGGTAGTGGGTGGTATGGTAGATGTAGTGGGTGCTGTGGTGGTGATGAAGGTGAGCCGTCTCTTCTTCTTCTTCATCACATGGGGCTGAGCCATCCTCTACTTCCTCTACCCAGTCGAGGTGGATGCTCCCCCTAGGATACGGCTGGATGGCTCTGGAGCATAGGTGGGTCAGCGACAGTCTCTCCCGATCCACTGGGACGTTCACCAACCGCCCGGAGTCCATGTTCTGTAGGAACGACTTTGCTTCCCACAGTCCTAGTCAGTGGCTCCTCATCTGACTCTTCATCATCCTCACCAAGTATAAAATCCTGGTGAAACCCAGCCGACTCTGCTGTACCTCCAGTGGGGGCAAATACTGGAGGTGTACTATCAGTCGTTGTGCCCCTCGGTGAAATGGGCATGGCATCTCCAGCATCTCTGCTGTCATCATCATCAGAGTCATCAGAGGGTAGAGCAATCTGCTCAACATCAGAATCACTATCATCGTGACGCCACTTCCTCCATGCTGGCACCACATAGTCCTCACGGGCCAGATGCCCGAACAGTCTCCTGATAGAGGGTTTTACCTGCTTCCCCCTGTACACCTTCATCCGGCCTAAGGTGGTATCATCCATCACCTCAAGCACTACTACTTCGTCCTTCTCCTTCGGCAGGGAAGGGAGCTTCTGGTCTATAATCATTTGCATGAATCGGGGGTACATGCAGAAGCCCTCCTTCCCTTTCCCCTCAATGTTCTCCACTAAGTAGGAGAAAATCATCCTGGAGAAGCTGAACGGATGGTTCAGGACCAACGCTACATAGGCGTTCTGGATCTGATCCGACAGCTCATCAAATCCTCCCTTCCTGGACGCTATGCACTTTAGCAGTACGTGAGCAAGGTACTTGAACTGGGGACACAGGTTGCTCTTGTTGAGCACCCCTGCTTTGATGTCCCCTGAGTACTTAGCTCGAAGAAAACATCCTCTGACAGTAAGGGGATGTAGTCTAGTAGGACAGTCAGCATCTTCCCCCAACTGCAGCACAATCCTGAGATCTTCCTCTGTGATCTCAATCGCCTCTCCAAAGATAGTACTCCTGATACAGTGAGGCTCAGAAGATCGGTCAACTACTGCACCTTCCCAGAAGGCCTGCTGTATAGAACGATATGGAGTACATGGTGCAGATATAGCATGTGCAATTCTTGATCTCGTTAGAAAGGTGATAATGCCAGAAAAGTTTGAAGCATTTCTGGATGTCAGATCTAGATGAGCACATATGTTGTGCTTCGTACTCATTGTCCATCGACTTGCCATCTGTTACACAATGAAAGTAAACATTAGTATCCATACGCTAAGAATGTCTTGAATCACTTGGACTTGAAAAAATTTCTTTTCCGTCATGCGAATGAGGTTGTGCGACTGAGATCAAGTCGTGCGCATTAGCAGTGCGACTGAACTTCAGTCGTGCGAATTAACCCATACGTATGACTGAGTGTGCTATTAGACTCATGCGTATGTGAACTTATGCGGTTACACCAGTCGTGCGACTGAACTCATACGCATGGTTCAGTCGTGTGGTTTATCTAGTCGCACACATCAGTCGTGCGACTGAGGTTCAGCAACCCGTCCATTCGCATGTTGTTCTGACTGTTCAATTCAAATTCATTTTTTTTCAATTTTGAATTTTAGACTTCGTGCTCTGGTTCATTAGACTCGCAATCCATTATTTTAACACCTAACATCTTTAATTTCATCTGTTTACGTCGTTTAGTTAGGTTATTTGAACACAAATGTTACGGTTTTCTAAGGAGTCCGATTGTCCAGATTATGTATCATTTGAGTGATATAACAATGGTTCTGCGCCGCAAATTACCTGTAAGATCAATGCAAATGGTCAGTGCTCAAGAATCAAGAGTTTATGGTGATCAAACGAAATTGGGCAGAGTAACGTTAGTCGTGCGAATTAGGGCAAATTTTGGAGTGGTGAGTCTCTGCGACCGATTCACCCTCTATTTATACTTAGCCTAAATTCAATCGTACAACTGGGCTAATACGCACATTTCATTTGGGCGAATGGGCCTCAGTCGTGCGATTGGTTCAGTTGGCCCCCTTCAGTCGTCCGACTGAAGTACAGTTGTGCGACTTACTCATTTGTTCGCTCTGAAACATCCGACTAGTTCATTCGTATGGGCCATTGGTTGTATGGTCCATACTCTTGGTCCATTCGTACGAATAGCTCCCATTCGCATGATAAGTCCATACTCATGGTCCATTCGTGCGAATGGGTCAGACTTATGAAATTTTCTTCATTTCTTACCATTTGCCATTTAAACCTTCTTTAAGCTTTAGAATTTACATTATGCACATTTGATCATCTCAGACATGATCCTTTTTATCTTGAAACACTTTTGATCACCTCAGACGTGACCCATTTATCTTTTGAAGACACATGTGGTCATCTCAGACATGACCCTTTTAGGTGAATTAAAACCTTACTGAATTCCAAGATGTAGTCCGACAACAATTAAACTGAAATGACTAAATAAATTGAAAATTAAGCTAAAGTAAAAAAATTAAACTTGGTTTTAACCTTTTGTGTGAGGTAAATCCGAAGATAGAAATCTACTAGATTCGCTTCTGGAATAGGCAGCTTCTATTTAGTTTGACCATAACTGGACCAAATCAATTTTGGAATCATACAGGCAAGTCAGATTATTTGGAGCAAGTTAGTTAATACCTTTGATGCTCTTACTTTGTTATTCATCTAGAGTCATTTAGCAAATTTAGGAAATCATACTAGTACTATTAGGTCCTCACACTGATTTGAACTTTCAAGAATTGTAGCCACAACGATTGTCTGTATACTTGTCCTTTTAAATCCATACACAGATTTTCAACACAATTTGGTGATCGTTTTAAGGTTTGTTTGTTTCAACAAGCATTTGTGGATCCCACACTCATGTGGTAATCAATATTCCTCAGGAGATTTTTGAGCGGTCTAAGGGTAGAATGCAAGAAGAGACTATTCTTAGAACATTCAAAGAGAAGCCTATCCTCAGGTCAGTGCCATCGCACAACAGAGAGGCGGCAAACAACAATGAGTTCTAGAATATATAGGTTATGCTTATCCTCAGGTCAGTGCCACCGCACAGCAGAGAGGCACATAACCTATCTTCTTGTTTGAGCAACTTTTCTTCTTTTTACACAGATCTCCCCAACAACATCGGTCATCAGTTTGATTGTATTTTCATTTTTTATGTGCTTTTGCTCATGCTTTGGTCTTACGCACACTTTTGTGGCGTTTATTTTGCTCGTCACCCCTTATTGGAATCTTGTTGATGGTATTAACCAGGGATAAGGTGTTGCCCACAGCTAGTCAAACATTTTAGTTTAATCTTGAGATCACCAAAAAGGTCTAGTCATCTATTGTGTTGAATCTACCGACATATCATCTGTGGTCTAGCAACCTCTAGGTCTACTTTCTTTATGTTACCTTAGTAGTAGCTAGCTTATCTATCATATTTCCTGTTATATTGCTCAGACTACACAGACTTATACTTGAATTTCGTATCCTTTTCAATTTTGAATTTTAAAGTCCCAAATAGTTTGTACCTGTGTACTATCATATTCCAAAGTATTTGAATCGGTATTACAGATACGATCTACCTTCTGTCAGCTAGCCTCTCCTTCTCTCTTTTTTTTAATAATGTTACTGGCTGACCTATTCTCCCCCTAAAATTCTAAAATCATAACCGATTTACATATTTTAGGATTTTAATAGACAGCTAAATAACATGAATTTAATTTAAAACAAAATAGAATAACTAAATAAAATAAAACCGAAAAATAGACTAAATTGTATCGGACTACACATGATCATCATCAGGAATAACATCACTTTTCTTTTTAACGCCGTTGACCTCTAAAAGATATAGAAAACGTGGTTTGTCAAAAGCTTTTGTATAGAGGTCAGCGCGTTGAAAATCCGTATTTATTTTTACCACATCGATTAAATTCTTTTCAAAATAGTCCTGTATAAAATGATATTTTATACCGATGTGTTTGGTCGTAGGATGTTGTACTGGATTTTTAGTGACTACAATTGCAGCTGAGTTATCAACATAAATAGGAGTAGAAGAGAAATTTAAACCGTAGTCCCGCATTTGCTGTTGAATCCAAATGATTTGAGAACAGCAACTTGCAGCGGCAACGTATTCGGCTTCATAGGTTGACAGCACAACCGAGGTCTGCTTCTTACATTACCCTGCTGATGTAGACTTGTAATTCATCTTGCAGCCCCCGTAATCCGAGTCACTGTACGCCGTGAGCTCAAAGTCATCATCATGAGGATACCACAACCCAAGTGTGGGTGTGCCCTTCAGATAACGAAATATCCTCTTGACCCCAATCAGATGGTTAACCTTTGGTTTTGCCTGATATCTAGAACATAGACATGTAGCATACATGATATCAGGTCTAGAGGTAGTAAGGTACATGAGAGATCCAATTATTCCTCGGTACATAGTTGCATCTACCAGATCTCCATTTTCATCAGGTGCTATATCATGGCTTGTAGCAAGTGGAGTCCCAGCTGTAGAGGCATTCTCCATGTCAAACGACTGAGAATGTCTCCTACATACTTGGTCTGATGTAGAAAAATCCCTTTGGGTGTCTGATCCACCTGTAACCCGAGAAAGAATTTCATTTCCCCCATGGCACTCATCTCGAACTCTGCCTTCATTACTGCTTCAAATTCTTTGCATAACTCTTCGTTCTTTGAACCGAAGATTATGTCATCGACATATATCTGTACTAGCAGTAAATCTACATCCTTTTCTTTGATAAACAGTGTGCAGTCAATGACTCCCCTGCGAAAGCCGTGTTTCACAAGATGAGTCGAGAGTTTCTCATACCAGGCTCTTAGAGCTTGATGAAGCCCATATAAGGCCTTGTCAAGTTTGTAAACTCTGTCCCGATGATAAGGATCTTCAAATCCCTCGGGTTGACTGACATAAACTGTCTCTCGAATTTCACCATGAAGGAATGCACTCTTCACATCTAATTGATAGACTTTGATCTTCATATACGATGCATAGGCAAGGAAGATACGGATGGCTTCCATCCTGGCCACGGGTGCAAACACTTCATTATAATCAATCCCCTCGACTTGTCGAAATCCTTGAACTACCAGTCGAGCTTTGTTCCTGATAATGACACCTTGATCATCCTTCTTGCATTTCAAGACCCATTTGGTGCCGATGACCTTAGCACCTTTAGGTCTATCTACCAGTGTCCATACACCTAACTTCTTGAATTGAAGAAGTTCCTCTTGCATAGCACTCACCCATGCCTCATCATTCAGTGCTTCACTGACGTATTTTTGGCTCAAACTGCGAGACAAAACACCGATAAGCACCATCGTGAATGTATCCTTTTTCCATTATCGAGGCATAATCAGCTGAGTACAGCTGATTTCTGGTCTGCACTCCTGATCCGACATCCCCAATGACATTTTCTAGGGGATGATAGACATTTAGACGTGATCCTGGAGTGGTAGGAACAACTACCTCAGAGCCAAGATTATGAACATTTGGTTCTGCATCTGAGGTAGAAGGAGTTTGAGGATCCGAAGTTGAAGAAGCATCACTGTTAGATGTTTGTGGACTTGCAGGAATTGGTACCTGTGTCTCCTGATTGTTCTGGTCATCCTCTGTAGATTCATCTTTTGAGGAGGAGTCATTGTCTTCTAGTGCTCCCCCTGAGTGATGAGATGATTCCAGTGTGGTTACTAATTCTTTGAATGACTCAAATTTTTGTGACCTGGACTTCAAAAACATTACCCAAGAGAATCTTGAGTAGTCATCAGTAACCACATAGCAGTACAGGTCACCTGCAATGCTCTTTGTACTGACTAGACCAAACAGATCCATGTGAAGAAGTTCAAGAGGAAGCTCGATAGAATGAACTTTCTTTTCCTTATGAGTCTTCTTCGTCTGTTTGCCTTTCTTGCATGCTACACAGAAATCAGGAAGTTGGAAATTTTTGACGTTAACACCTCTCACTAGATCCTTCTGAATCAAGTGATTCATCTTCCGTTGATTTATGTGTCCCATTCTCCTGTGCCAGGAAATGGAGTCCTTCTCAGTAGCTTTTGATAGGAAGCACTGAACTTCATGATCCGTTGCAGAAGCCGTTGAGAGATCCAAAACATAAAGGTCTTTATATCTTGAAGCTGTCATCAGAACTTGGTCCTCCGGAATCACATAGTCTTTCTTTAGGACGTAACACTTCTTGTTGTCAAATATGACTTTAAACCCTTTATCACATATTTGGGAAACAGAGAGTAAGTTGTTTTGAAGTTGTTGAACGTAGTTCACTTTGTCAAATTTAACTTTCTGATTTCCAACCTCTACCTGAGCTGTGATATAACCTCCTTTGTTACCAGCAAACGAAACATGCCCGCCTTTTATTTGTTTGACGTTTGATAAAAGAGCCCTGTTCCTGTCATGTGCCTGGATGCTCCGCTATCTATAATCCACGTGTTGTTTTCAGCACTGTAGCGAACACCCTGCACATACAATTTAAAGCATTAGTTAAGGTTAGGAACCCAAGCCTTTACTGGCTTGGGTTTCCCAGAGGCATCACATATCATGAATTCAACCCATTGACCCTTAAAGGGTGAGGGTAGCTCAGGTGCCTTCTTGTCATCATTATTAGACACAGAGGATGACTTTTCTTTCCATAAGCCAGATTTGTGTAAGGCCTGTTTGTGATAAACAGACGACTGGGTAATGGGTTGAACTTTGGGTTCACTAGTTCTTCTAGGTGGAGTTAAAGAACTCCTCTTAGAAGACCTAGGTTTTGAGTTCTGAAGTTCAATTTTCTTCCTAGGTGTCTGAAAGTAAGGAGAAAAGAAAGCAATGTGTCCACACTCTCCACAGTTGTAGCATGACCTGCTATCAACTTTATGATTAAACTTTCATTGTGGAGATGTGTGTGACATCCTAGTGACATCATTTTGTTTGGGTTTTGACTCAACTTCTTTTGATGTATGATGTTGTTTAGCAAACTTAACTGTTTTGACATTCTTAACAACTTTTCCATTTTGGTTAACTGGACTTTGACGTGGGACTTGTGTAAGGTTAATATTAACAGTCTTTTTAGGTTCAGATTTGACTTTGTTTAACCCTGACTTTATATTAGCCTTTTCAAATTCTTTTTCCATATTAACACAAGGCATTTTACCCTTTGCCTTTGAAGTGGCCTCCTTTTGTTTTGTTCCAAATTCAATTGAAGAACCTGAGGAATTTGGATCACTTACAAGAGGAGTAGACACCACATGATCCTTGATGGGATTGTTACTTATTGGTTTACACTTAGTGTTCATCAAGGTCTCAGGGGTGGTGGAACCACTTTATAGACCAAGCCCTCCCCATTGTTACGCTCTCTCACTAAGTGTTGGACAATATGAGATGAACTTGTCCAACTGTGCAGTTTTTGCTTTAAAGAGTTAACTTCTACTTCTAAGATTGCTTTTTGTTTCTTAGTGTCTTCTAGTGAGTTAAGATAGTACCTAATGTCATTAGCTTGGTTAAATACTACTACTTCAGTTTCCCTAAACTGTTTATTCAACAGGTCTACCTTTTCTTTGTAACTATGCTCATTTTGTTTTAAAACTTTATTTGCCTCAGTGCACAGTTTCAAATCCTTTACTAGGCTATCATTATGATCTAACAACCTAGCAAATTTCTGATCTATGCTTTCTCTAAATTTATCACAGTCAGAACAAGCATGATTTTTGAAAAGTTGGTTAGTAGAACTTACCTGAGGAGGTTCTGATGAAGTAGTCATCAGTGCAGCATCAGATGTCTCTGGTTCTGGTGATTCTTTCTTTGTTGTAGACGTCCCTTCTTCAGGCTTGTAGCTGACCACTGTTGTAGTTTCTTCACTATGTGACATCGCTATCTCAACTGCTATATCTCTTTCACTTGCGGAATCATCATCTAAGTCATCCACGCTCGCAATATTGGATTCTCCGGAGATACAAACCTAAAGCTCCAGTCCTGTCCTTCATCATCATGGGCAGTCAAAGCTTTTGGATCCTTGCCTGATGGTGTAGAACTGCTAGCTTGCTTGTCTTGATGAGTGAAGGACGAGAATGGATTCCCGTTTCCAGTCTTCTTTGGCTTCACACATTCTCTTTTGAAGTGCCCCTTTTCTCCACAGTTGAAGCAGGTCACCTTGCTCTTGTCAAAACCAAAAGTAGTGTCCTTAGTAGCAACCAAGTTTTGTCCGGTCTTCTTCACGAACTTCTTTGCTCTCCGGACAGCACTTGCTAAGGTCCACATAATATCCATTCTTTCCAGTTCAGTCTCATCAACCTGCTCGTAGTCCTCATCTGCCAGATGGCATTTTCCAATTTTTCCAGCAATGAGTCCATCATAGGAATGGACCACTGCTGCCAAGAGATCCATGTGCTCTCGAGCTACTTCTACTGTCACGTTTCCAAGATTCTCAGTCTTCAGTCTGGTAGCAATTGCTTCGGATCCGATATATTGGGTACTAGAAGACCCTGACGTTTCTGATCCTGAAGGAGAGACTTGTGAAGGACCAGATGAGCTTGACACAAAAGCAGTCTGAAGAGGTGCTCCAGACATCTTAACTTGAGGAGTGGCATTGTACAAAGCTGGATTCTGAGTGTACGAAGACTTCTGAGCTCGATACTTCATCCTTAGTGCTTCTTCTCGCAGCTTTAGTATGAAATCATTGATGTCCAACTTTGACTGTCTCAGATTTGACACAAAAGAAGCCCAACTTTCTGGCAACCCGTCAGCAAAATTTGACACTTTATCTTCCATGGTAGTTGTGACACCATGTGTGTGCAGCTCCCTCATCAAATGGTAGAATCTATCAGTGACATCGTCTAAACTCTCTTTTCCCATCGATGAAAAGTTGTCAAATTCTTTCTTCAGTTCCTTAGCTTTAATTGCCTTCAACGAAGCATTCCCGTCATATCTTTTCTCCAGCTCATCCCATAACTTCTTGGCTTGTTTATTCTCTGAGAATTGGTGAAAATGTCCTTAGGGATAGACTGTGTTAGCAATGCATATACTCTCTTTTCAGCATTATATTTAACTTTCTATGCATCAGTCATTCCTCCTAGAGTAAGTTTCACCCCATCTGCTCCCACCGGCATACTGTATCCTGTCTCAATAGCTTCCCACATATTTGGATCCACTCCATTGAGGTAGATCTTAAAACGTTGTTTCCAGTAGGGAAACTCATCTAATGTTATAAGCTTCGGGGGTTTATTATGATTCCCCACCTCACTCTCCAGTAGGAGTAAGTTCTGAATCCGTGAATCCTTCCCGGCTGTAAACAACTGATCCTCCATCTCAATTAACTTTAAGTCTCTTAAACAATCTGTTAACTGGTGTGAATGAAGCGATGCGAATGGGCTACCAGTGCGAATGAAACTATCCAACTGGTTCAATCGTGCGGCTGAACTAAGCGATTGGTCCAGTTGTGTGAGTGAAACTGAGGCGTATGAACAATGCGACCGGTAGGCTTAGTCGTACGAATGAAGATGCGACTGAGTTCAATCATACGTCTGGGGATGCGAATGAAGTCCAGTCGTGCGATTGGGTCAATCGGGCGACTGAAGCTGCTGTTTTTCGAAAATTTCTAGGTTTAACGTGTTTTAGCCGTAAAAAAAACCCGAATTTTCACCAACCCTAATCGCCTTATGCCGTAGAAACCAAAACTTGATGAGTAGGGGACGTCCAAGACAACTTTTGACACAAAAAGATTGCGTTTTTAGTGAAAAAACACAACCTTTGTATCAAAATTGATTGAATCACACGTAATCAAGAGCCAAAGCTCTGATACCACTTGTTAGGATCTTGTATTCAAACGAAATACAAACTAATTAACGTGTAGACCAAACCAAATAGTGCGGAATCCTATTTGATTGGCGATCCAATCAGTGAGAACGCACGTAGAAACAATAAGATATTGTATCTAACGTGAAGAATCGATTGGGAATCGATCAGCAACGTTCTGTGAACTTGGAGAACGAACTTGGAGGCTTCTGGATGGCTAGGGTACGTCTGGAATTGAATATGAATGAATGCTCCTTAATTGTTACGTTTTTCCACGAATTAAGTGGTATTTATAGGTTAAGGTTGCTCATTCGGGCAAGTGAACCATTAGCATGGTTCAATCGTGTGATTGATCCATGCGTTTGATCCATTCGCACGACAGAGCTTTCAGTCATGCGACTGAGTTAGACGCATGAAGTTGTTCAGGCGTATGGACTATTTAGGCGCATGAACACTTAGTCGCATGACCATTCGGACGCATGACCACTGTTGGGGCGCATGGTCCAGTCGGACGCATGAGAACTTCACTTCACCAAGTTTGAGTGTATTTAACATTATAACATTATGCATAACACTTCAAACAATCACAAACCTATATAATTACGTCAATATGCGTTAATCAACTCATTAATGAAATATTTAAACATTATAAACACAACCAAATATTTGTATTTCATTAAGTACCCAATAGTTACATAAGTGTAAGACATATTACATTCAGATCAGGATCTAAGTACATATATGTATCAAGAGATATTTTTTTGGTGTTGGCGATGGTGTGTCATTGGTGCTACTTGGCACGGTTTTACACCTCCCGCTGCAACGCGGGAGGCTTACTTTTTGTAACTTTCTTATTACTAATGATCATCTTATTTACGCATTATAGATTGTATCTAAGCTTTAGTGGGTTGCACCCATTTTTTTAAATAACTCTCAATCCCAACACATCGCAACACGTGTGTGCATGTGTGTTTTAACGTTTTTACGCCTATTTTTTCCCGTTTAGCAGCTCAATCGCAATACGTGGGTCTTAGATAGAATTAGTTGATATTTTTAATGTTTTTACATTTCATATGCTAGTGTTTAATGTTTTTACGTCAACTTACCATCCGGTTTCAATTTTCCCATTTTTTATTTTTTTTAATACGATTTTTCGATATTAGTGGTCGTTGATGGTCGTGTAAAACTAGTGCTACTTGACACGGTTTAACGTCTCCCGCTACAATACGAGGGGCTTAATACTAGTTCTAAAGAATTTTAACTCTATAAGAATCTGACAGAAATCAAATTGTATACTAGTCGAATAGAGTTTTAGATATAAAATTTATTATGTTTACTTTAAAGGAAAAATGCTAATAAAATTAAATTGGTAATAAAATAGTAGTTAGTAACTCGTGTATAAGCGGCTTGAATATGTGATTGATATTATATAAAAAAATATTTGATAATATGATTTAATTCACTTGCATAATAAAAGTTTTAATGTCAAGTCAAAAAGACATTCACAATATCATACTAGTAAAGACCCATGCAATACAGCGAGCGTTTGTGATTTGTAATGGAGCACTTCGCGTTTTCATTTTCAATGTACTTTTCTTGATGTGTATCAAGACAAACTTTTAAGATTAAATTGTTAACAAATCAAAAATTTGAAATTAATTAAACAAGAAATGACCACAACTTCCTAAATTGTATTTATCTAAAGAAGCCTATTATAGACACACCCACAATGATATCCTAACTCCCACGATACGGCCCGTATTCTCTGACAAAATCCGCAACAATTCGCATACGAGGTCACGGTGAATTATCATACGACTTGCACCATGCTTCATAGGTCGTAAAATGATTTCTTTACGACACATTAAGCCAATCACATCCCGTATGTAGCCTCTAGTTTAATTGTATTTAATTGACACAATGTAATATTGATCAATAACGGTGTAATTTTGTATTTAGTACATTATTTGATACGATATAATATATCTCGATATTCTTTATCAAATACTATAAAACATTTATTTGTTAATTCATTTGATAAATTTTATATTCATTTCTTTTCTTTTACGTGATAAAAAGACGTCACATTAACGATGTCAATCTAGGATAGCAACTATTTATTTGCATCTGATTCAAACTGTTACGGCGATGAGGTTTATATCTATATGTGACGAGGGTTGTAACTATTATGGATGGTACACATCCAACTACAGCGATAATGACGACAATGACAATGGCGGTGATAACGGTAGCGATAGTAGCAAGGATTATGATGGTGCTGTTGTTTTTATAAAAGAGGGTTATGATACACTTATCAAGTTATTACATAAGTTATTTTTACTTATTCTCATATTTATCGATAACTAATTATACCATATAAAACATTCAGGTTTTTTCATCTCATAACAAATTGGTTGATTGGGCAATTAGTATATATCAAGAGAATTGCAATGTTCTTGTCACAAAACGATTCAAAGGAAACACAAGGGATTTGGTCAGAGGAATATGGTTGAAATGTGATCACGATGGAGTATACAAAGAAAACACTCTTAGAAAAACTGGCACAAAAATAACAAATTGTCTGTTCGAATTATAAAAAGAGTATGAATTAAAAAAATGTGACCGGATAATAATCGTTGTAAATGATACACATAACCATGAACCTGATTAACATCTCAACGGGGCATGCATACAAGGTCAGCCCAATAAGGTAGTGAACCCAAGCTAGGGCTTGGGGCCTATATCTTTCTAGGGCTCCATATTCCAAAGGGCTACTTCCATATGTGTGTGACTTAAGCTGAGTTTGCAAAGATCATAGTGTTAGTTTCTAATGAAGATGATATGAAGAGACTAATGATTCTTTCTAGATATTTCATATTTTCTACATTTTAAGATTGCTAAGTTTAATATTATGCTCTAAGTCTTATTTTTTTAGGCTCTAACTAAGGGATACAAAATGATTATATGCTTAATATGAAGGTATGGAAATGATAAAACAAGACGTGACAATGATTAGAATATGCTTTAGGGAGGTTTGTAGGTTTTGTTTCTTAATTGATTTTATGGGAAAAGTGCAAGTTGATTATCAAATGATTTTATTATCAGGTTTCATATTCTTTTGATAGTATATGTATATGTTTGACAAACTTTATGTGGGCTACTCTTTATAAAATGTTAGGATTGTTTGAGAAGCATGAGTCTTGTTATTTATTTTAAAAGTTATTTTTTAATTTGATATTATAATATTTTTTCATGGTTAATTTTTTTTGTGAGAATCATATTAGAGCTTGGAGTGATGGAGTGTATAACTTATTAGAAATTCTAATTGAACTATATATGTGTTGTAGAGCATATTCTAAAAAAAGATTTTTACATAGAGCAAGTAAAATAATGCCTTGTACATATAACTTTGAGGTTTGATAAACATGATTTAGTAGTTTTTAATGTTAAAAATGATGTTTTGAATCGGGTATATAACAATTTGCTAGAGGGTTCGATGTTGGAACGATGAGGTTGTTCCAAAAGGTGAGCAATAAAGTAACGACATGCTAAGAAGTTTCAAAACCAGAAACAACATAAAGCCTTACGTAGGTCTTGCTAAACATTATTTATTTGTAAGCATACATTCCTTTTAACATTTTTGACGGGCTTTTTGATGTGAAGAAGGGTCTCATTTTAAGTGAATATAGTGACTTTGTTTTTCTTTTTCCGCGTTCGAATGAGAGACTTGAGATTTCACTTTGATCTAGATTGTAGGGCATGGGGTAAGGGCAGTCAATAATGGGATGAAGTACAACGATGGTGTAAGGCCCCATTCTCCGGACGCTCACAATTGGTCATCATCGCATATAAAACATATATTTACATTAACTGTACTAAATCATGTAGTGGAAACACTTTAAGTAAACACTTCATTTCCTTTAAATAAACATTTTTGCAAAATAATACATCGTTCATTACAAAATATCGTTCGTTCTTATTACAATGCAAAAACGTTATACAAAAGAATGCCATCCAAAAAGAGCCAAGTAGCCGCCCCGTGCCATCCTCAGCAACATTCACCTACCAACTGGAAAATGCATAAAAGTCAGTGCTGGTGAGTGAGTTCTAGTTTTAGAAAAACATTATATTACCTTTCACTCGTTAAACATTTTCTTTACTATCACACATGATCACACATCATACGTACATCAAGGTAATAATTATTATCTTCATCATCGTTCGTTTCGTACATTTCGCACGTTTCGCACATTTCGTACTTATCGCACTTTTTGTACATTTATTATCTTTTCACTTCTATCTAGGTCCTGTCATATGCTTAACCCCCCCCCCTTTTGAGCACAAAGTTATATCATCTACGGTTAAAGCGAAGAGGACCCTATATCGCACATATAGAGCAGTCACATAGACTAACCCCCCTGTGTGTGTGAATTCTTATAGGTTAACCGAAATCGCACAATACATAACACACAGTAATTACCAAATCGTACAATTAGAGCAATCACCAAGACTAACTCCTACCGTGTGTATGAACCCTTATGAGTTAGCCAAAATCGCACGATGTAAACACATAGTTGAGCTAACAACTCTCAATGAGTTGTGAACCTCCTTTCATTTGCTTGCAAAACTTTTCATTCGTTCATTATGTTCCACTTTCATTATCTTAAATCTTTCACTTGGTTAAGATAATACTTTACGTTCAATATCACAATCACACCATGTAAAGTCACATCATAGTACGTAGTAAGGAACATAAGAAAACATATCATACATAAGCATAACATCATCACAAATCATCATACATAAAATATACCATCGCACATCACCATAAACATCATGCATCATACATTCACATACATATACATATGCACAACAAGCATAAGTCATCATAAAACATAACTAATCCTCAGCGGGACAATGGAGGTTCGGGGGCGGCAGCCCCTAACAACGAGGTCCTAGGGGTAGCAGCCCCTAGTGGGGTCTAAGGGGCAACGCCCCTGGCTGGGGTCGTGCTGCCAGGTCAACGTGAAAAATTTTTATTTTAACACTTTTATATAATACATTTCCTTATAGAAAAATCGATCTTCTGGTTAAAACCCCTTAAAATCTTGGTCATTTAAAGCGTTTATTTAGTATGCATTTCCAGCCCCAAATGCACTGCCGTGGGAGGAATTCAAGATGATGATGACCGAGGAATACTGCCCCCGTGATGAAGTTCAAAAGCTGGAAGCTGAGTTCTGGAAATTAAAGATGGATGGATCCAACATCGAGGCCTACATTACTAGGTCACATGAGTTAGCTACACTTTGTCCTAGCATGGTTAACCCGCTGAGCCAACGGATTAAGCTATACTTGCGTGGTTTAGTTCCAAAGATTTAGAGTATGGTGACTTCTACAAATCTTCCTACTATTCAACAGGTTATACGACTAGCTCATAGGCTCACTGACCAAGTCGTGGAGCAAAGGAAGTTACGTAAGCGGGGCGTTGTGGCAAGCGTGCCCGACAACAAACGTAAGTTAGAAAATAATGCTAGCAAGGGATCGTCATCTGGCAATCAACCTCAGCAACATCAACCTCAACAACAAATCAACATAGATGGTTTGATAACAATCGCAACTTTAACCAATCATCTTCATCATCTCAAGGACCAAGTGGATACATGGGAAAAAATCCAAGGTGCAATCGATGTAACTACCATCACACTGGCAGGTGTGATAGTTTCCGATGCCAGCGTTGTGGGAAGGTTGGACATGTGGCAAAGGATTGTCAGGGAGAACTAATGAAGAAACCTCAATAGCCTCAACAACCTCAGCAGACCCATGAAACACCAAAAGGTTGCTTTGAGTGTGGAAAGGAAGGGCATTTCAAGAAAAAACTGTCCTTAACTGGGAAGAAATGGGAATGTCAATGGTAATGGTGGCAATAACAACAATGGTAGTAATGGTGACAACATTGGAGGCAACAATGGTGGAGCTAAAGGGAGAGCCTTTGTCATGGGTTCAGTGAAGCTCTAAACGATTCTACTACTGTTACTGGTAAATTTCCCGTTAATGGTCGTTTTGCTTCTGTACAGTTTCACACTAGAGCCGATAGAAGTTTTATCTCTACTAAGTTTTGTAGCCTCTTAAGTGATATGCTCTCTCTCTTGGAGTCTAAGTATGTTGTAGAGTTGGCTGAAGGTAAGCAAATCTCTGTTACGCATATCATTAAGAATTGTAAGATAGAACTCGCTGGTTATACCTTTGACATTGAACTTATGCCCATTACTCTTGGAAGCTTTGATGTGGTTGTAGGCATGGATTGCTTGTCACAGAAGTAGGCCGATGTGACATCCGCAAACACATGATCGCTTCCCGACCAAGCACGTTTAGGTCGGCAGTTGATTTGGTGGGGAGATTGTACGATGAAAGAACTATGGTGGTGGTGATGGCTGAAGACGAAGAGAAAGGTGATGGAGACAGGAAATGGAAGGGAAAAAGAACTGGACGGGGTGTTGATTCGATGAATAATAAGCACGCTCGGGGGATGACCGCCGTATGGTCACACCTGGTGCGGGGACGAACATATGTGGTAAATGCGGGATGGAGCATTCGGGAGAATGCAAAAGGGGACCAAACACTTGCTTCAAGTGTGGGAAGCCTGGTCATGTGGCTAGAGAATGTGGAACTATGAGATGCTACAATTGTGGAAAAATTGGCCACATGAGCAGGGACTGTAAGAAGCCAAGGGCGGAAGGTTCGGGAGTGAAGAAGATCGGAAGAAGCTAGGATGGACCCCGATGTCGTGTCAGGTACGTTTCTAGTAAATCAACTCTTAGCTTTTATGTTATTCGATTTGGCGCTGGTAAAAGTTCCATTCCTATTGCTTTCTGTGCTAAGTTTCCTCTTAGCGGTAAGAATATAGATACACCCTTCGATGTAGTCCTAGGAGTGGATTGTTTGGCGGACTACAGAGCGAACATGGTGTGTCGCAAAATGATGATACGATTGACAGCGCCCGACGGGATCACGGTGACGGTTTAAGGCGATCGAGTCACGACGATTCCGAAGGTAATTTCGATGGCAGTGGCGGGAAAGTGTGTGAGATGTGAACGTATTGCCCACTTAGCCGATGTAAGGTATGAAGCGTAATATGATGAAGTGAGTGAATAAATGCCTTACTTGTCTACAAGTGAAGGCCGGGCACCAAATGACGTATGGGAAATATTGAAGTGACTGAGGCTATGACTGAGAAGCTCGAAAGGATCAAAGCCCTGATGGAAGTAGCCAAAAATAGACCAGAAGTCGTATGTTGATAAACGACATAGAGCGATTGAATTTCAAGTGAGAGACTGGAAAAGAGATGAGACAATATTGCCCGTGATGGTTCAAGAAACAACAGGTTTCGGGGACGAAACCTATTTAAGGGGGGTGGACTTGTAACGCCCAGAAATTTTCTTTGAAGCCGATGAAAGAAGAAAAAGAAATAAAGTCCAAAGTCAAGGGACCAAACTCGCCAACGAGAGAAACTTTGATGCATAGGAGTATAAAAGGGGGAAGACACCCCATTCTTACCATTTTTTCAGCCAAGAAGAGAGGAGAGGAGAAGAGAAGGAGAAAAAGAGAAGAAGTGTTGGTTCGGGCTGGTTCGAACAACCAAAATCGACGTGTAGCGTGTCAAATAGAAGCTCTACTCGACGGGATCATTAGGTGAGTTCTAGGACCACACTTTTACTTGTTTTCTACCGATTTTGGGTCTGGAAAGCATAAAAACCCATTTTTGTATGTGTATGTGTTTGACCCATTTGGGGTGTGTTGTGTAGATGTATTTGAGTCTTGATTGTGAGCTTGTGTGTGCTTGAATGGTGTTATGGTATGCATCCCTAAGGTTTAGGATGGTCTATTTGGGCTAAAAATGGGTTTAGATGGGTTTGGAGGCCGGAAACCCTCGGCTGCAGTCGGGATGAACTGCATTCTGCATCAGCTAGGCTAGGCGACCGATTGGAGGCCGAATGGAGGCCATACGGCCGAATAGGGTGCGATTGGGGTCCATTCGCATGATTGGGGACCATTCGCACGATTGAAAGGCCAGTCACATGGAGGACATGCGACTGAAGGTCCAGTCGCATAAGTGCTCATCCGCATTAATCCCATTTGCATGAGTTCATCCGCATTGTCCATTCGCACGACTGGGCGTTCATTCGCATAGGTATTCATCCGCATTAGTTCATTCTCATAGTGATCAGTCGCATGGAGGCCATGCGACTGAGGGGTGTCCATACTCCTGAATAGGGCTGTGCACCCGAGGAAAGTATGGTTTGACTTCTGACTCTTGGGGGAAAGTGCAGATGTAAGTGTAGACATAAAGGTTCTCGTAAGAGCACGTAAGATAGTTGTTATGGCCTTAGAGAGCTAGTAGGGCATGATGATGATGGTGTTTCATGTTTATGCATATTATGTATGTATGATGTTGCTTTGTATGACGTGATGTCTGTGCATGTTGTGTTCCTTATAATGTATGTACGTATTCCCTTGGCTTTACGTTAAACGTTAATGAATGTAATGTGCGATATGTACTTCGGGTACGATGATGCGAAGGTGCGATTTGAGCTAAAGTGCGATAATGAACGAACGGGATCCTTGTCATTCGACCTCAGTAATCATGGCTGAGTGCCATGAGGAGGGTAAAGCTTGACAGGATCTAGATGAGAAATGAATGATAATAAAAGTATGAAATATGCAAACGTGCGCTATGTATGTAACAAACTTTAATGAATTATCATAATAATGAGCGATTCGGATCCTTGTCATTCGACTCGGTAATCGTGGTTGAGTGCCACGAAGAGGGTAAGTCTGACCGGATCTCGAGAAAGGTGAAAGATAATGACGTACGTTGAGTGAACGAAAGTTAACGAACGTAATGATGAAGATAATAATGATATTATCTGTAAGTACGTATGATGTATCATCACTAACGAATGTAAAGCACCGCATGATTTTGAAAGAAAATAAAGAACGGTTTTAACAAAAGAAAAGTATGTTTTATTTATAAACTAGAACTCACTCAGCAACACTGACTTTGATGTGTTTCCAGTTGGCAGGTATGTTGCTGAGGATGGCACGGGGCGTCTACTCAGCTTATTATGGAGGGCATCCAATATTATAATGCTTTTGTAAAAGAAATTGTGAAATGAATGGCTGTAATGTTTTGTAAAATTATTTTGTTGAAATGAAGATATTGTTTTTAATGTTTCCGTTGCAACGTTTTATGAAAGTGAAACGTAATATTATGTTTTATGAGCGATGAGGATCTAGCTGTAAACGTCCCGGAAACGGGGCCTTACAAGAGTGGTGCTATGATAGGCATCATATCGTTCATGAAGGCTCAGAAGTGGTTACGCAAGGGCCACTTAGCCATATTAGCTCTCGTCTCTAACCAGCAACAAGAGGAAAAGAAGATAAAGGACATTCCAGTGGTTCATGACTTTCCAAAGGTGTTTCCAGAGGACCTGCCTAGACTACCACCTCATCGCCAAGTCGAGTTTCAAATCGATTTGACTCCCGGAGCTGCTGCGATTGCGAGAGCACCTTACCAGTTAGCACCGAACGAACTACAGGAATTATCTACGCAACTCCAGGAGCTCTTCGATAAAGGGTTTATTCGACCGAGCTCATCACCGTGGGGAGCACCTGTTCTCTTTGTTAAGAAGAAAGATGGCACATTCCGAATGTGCATCAACTACAGAGTGTTGAACAAGGTCACAGTCAAGAACCGATACCCATTACCTCGTATCGACGATCTATTTGATCAGCTTCAGGGATCAAGCTATTATTCAAAGATTAATTTGAGGTCTGGTTATCATCAACTTATAGTCCGAGAAGAAGACATCTCCAAAACTGTGTTCCGTACTCGTTATGGTCATTACGAGTTCTTGGTCATGCCTTTTGGGTTGACAAATGCACCAGCAGTGTTCATGGATCTCATGAACCGTGTGTGCAAACCGTACCTTGATCAGTTTGTTATAGTGTTTATTGATGACATTGATTTATTCTAGGACCAAGGATGAACATGAGGAACACCTATGTTTAATCTTAGAGCTACTTATAAAGGAACAGTTGTACACCAAATTTTCTAAGTGCGACTTTTGGATTCGTGATATGTAATTTTTGGTTCACATTGTTAACGAGAAGGGAATACATGTGGATCCTGTAAAGATTGAAGTGATAAGGAACTGGTCGGTACCAGGACGTCTGGTGAGATAAGGCAATTTCTTGGTCTGGCAGGATACTATCGGCGTTTCATTGAGGGATTCTCTAAGATCTCTCAACCTCTCACAACTTTGACCCATAAAGGAACAACCTATAAATAGGGTGAGAGTCAGGAAGCTGCTTTTCAGTTGTTGAAGCATAAATTTTGTAGCGCACCGATATTAGCATTACCTGAAGGAAGTGAGGATTTTGTGGTTTACTATGATGCTTCTATCCAAGGACTTGGTTGTGTCCCGATGCAACGTGACAAAGTAATAGTTTATGCCTTGCGACAACTGAAGGTACATGAAAAGAACTACACCACTCATGACTTGGAGTTAGGATCAGTGGTCTTTGCCTTAAAGATCTGGAGACATTACTTGTACGGTACCAAATGCACTATCTACACCGATCACAAGAGTCTTCAGCATATCTTTGAGTAGAAAGAGCTTAACATGAGGCAACAATGATGGGTGGAATTATTAAATGATTATGACTGTGCCATTAAATACCACCCGGGAAAGGCGAATGTAGTCCCCATGCCTTGAGTAGAAAGGAAACCTCTGAACCTCGACGAGTACGTGCCCTACAATTCACGATTAGTACTCACTTGCCCGAACAAATTAAAGAAAGCCCAGACAGAAGCCTTGAAAGGTGAGAACGTTAGATCTGAATCTTTACGCGGGATGGATAAACAATTAGAAGTCAAATCCGATGGAATACGATATTTCATGGATAGACTTTGGGTACCTTTATATTGGAATCTAAGAGACTTGGTTATGAGTGAAGCGCAGAAGTCTAAGTATTCTATACATCTCAGCTCTGACAAAATGTACCATGACTTGAAGGTGCACTACTAGTGGCCTAACATGAAGGCAGATGTAGCTACATATGTGAGCAAATTCCTGACATGTTCTAAGGTTAAAGTGGAATATCGGAAACCATCTGGGTTATTGCAACAACCTGAAATCCCCTTGTGGAAGTGGGAACAAATCTCTATGGACTTCATTACTAAGTTGCCCAGGACTCGTAGTGGTTGTGACACAATATGGGTGATCGTGGACCGACTCACTAAGTCAGCTCACTTCTTGGCGATCAAGGAGACTGATAAAATGGACAGGTTAACACGAATTTACTTGAAGGAAGTAGTGTCGAGGCATGGCCTATCGATCTCGATTATATCTGATCGTGATGCTCGTTTTACTTCCCATTTCTAGCAATCGTTATAGAAATCTTTGGGTACGCGCTTGGACATGAGCACTGCCTACCATCCACAGACCGATGGTCAAAGTGAACGTACTATTCAAACTTTGGAAGACATGTTGCGTGCTTGTGTGATCGATTTTGGGAATAAATGGGAAGCTCATTTACCGTTGGTTGAGTTTTCTTACAACAATAGTTATCATACTAGCATCATGGCAGCACAATTTGAGGCATTATATGGGCGAAAGTGTAGATCACCAGTTTGTTGGGCGGAAGTTGGTGATGGTTAATTGATTGGTCCTGAATTAGTACATGAGACCACAGAGAAGATAATGCAGATACGAAACCACATGGCTACAGCGCGAGACAGACAGAAGAGTTACACGCAGACAAACGAAGGAAACCTTTATAGTTTCAAATCGGTGATAAAGTCTTGCTGAAAGTTTCATCGTGGAAAGGTGTAATTCGGTTTGGCAAGAGAGGCAAACTTAATCCAAGATATGTTGGACCATTTGAGATTCTGGAAAGAATAGGTTTGGGGCATATCGATTGGACTTGCCTGAGTCACTGAGTAGCGTTCACAAAGTATTTCACGTCTCAAATCTAAATAAGTTCCTATCTGACGAGACACTAATTGTATCAATCGAGGAAGTACAAGTAGATGATCAATTACGCTTTATGGAAGAGCCTGTTGAAGTAATGGATCGTGAGGTCAAGACTCTTAAGCAAAGTAAGATACCTATAGTCAAAGTTCGTTAGAACTCAAAACGTGGACCGGAATTCACTTGGGAACGTGAGGATCAGATGAGCTCAAGTATCCTTATCTGTTTGAAACGACGGCAACAACCGGAGAAGGTACTAAGTAAATTTTGGGACGAAATTTATTTCAACATGGGGATGATGTGACAACTCATTTGATTTCTTTATGTCAATGCAGTCAGGGATGTAGCACAACCATGTAACGTAATTTTCGAGACGAAAATTCTTTCAACGTGGGGATAATGTGACATCTGGTAATTTTCGTTACCAAACTCCATTAGTTACGTTAAGTCTTGTATACATGTGTCGTGAGCACATACTAGTTGTCGTTGAATGTTGGTGATTTAATAATAATAATCTATGATAAACAATAATAATCTAATTAATAATGTTGATTGTTAGTTGTGATTATGTGGTTCATGATTTTATAGAATTTTAAATGTTTGTTTTATAAATTTTACACGATAACGTGACAACGTGTAAAATATATTTCGTGTGTTGTGTGACTTAGTGTAAATGTCTAATATTATTATTATTGGTTAATAATACTTGTGTTTGGTAATTAAAAACTATTTAAAAAGTATTAGAAAGATTGGTTTTCATAAAATAAAATCAAGTGGTTTAAATTGTAATTACCTTTTAACTAAAAGTTACCATATTTAATCAAAATCAAACCCTAATCCCACCCCAAACCCCCCCTCATTGCCGCCGAAACCCCCTCCCACCATTCGAATTTGATCAACCACAAGCACAAAATAATCGATTTTGATCTAGTTTCAAGTGTTCCATAGTGCTAGCAAGTCCAATTCTTGATTCTACACGTTTAAAGGTATGTTTTATCAAGTTCTTCATAGTTTTTTATGAAGATGAACCCTAATTTCGAATTGATGATGATAATATGAAAGTGATGATTGTTAGCTGATTATATGATGTTAATTAGATTGTATGAATGCTAGATTATGTTGATTGTGCAAGAAATCTAGGGTTTGATCATCTAGTTCATACATTGTCATAAGAGGAAACTTTTTGTTCTTGGAATTCATGATTTGATGATGCTAATATGTTAGATATAATGCTTAGATGTTAGTTTAATTGAATTGTGCAAGAAATCCATGAAACTGAGATGTTGATCATGACTTACTAAAAGTAGAAACTTTTGTGTATGATTTTGGGAATTTGGATGTTTTTGCAGGATCGTTCAAGGGCTTGAACACAATTACAACACAACACACAATGAGGAGATTAACTAAACGTTAATCAAACAGTGAACTGGTAACCAAAGGTGATGCAGAGAACACAAGTAAAGCAAGAGACAGAACAAGAGAGTATAGTTTTCAAGGTAGCAGTATATTGCTTTCTCAAGTTCTTTTACAAGTGTTACAAAGCATTACGGAAAGATACAAGAACTTGGAATACTTATACTACAACCTACAGCCGGCTATACTATGAAAGCCAGCTGGATACAATTGACTAGACACTAACAAAATCAATTGTAGGATCAAAAGGCATATCTGCCTTTTGACCTTGTGACTATGACATGCCATAGCTCACATCCTTATACATTAAAAAGGATAAAGTACATAAAGTGGAAAGTTTCAGACTCAAGACCTCAATGTACAGTTACCAAAAGCATGGACCTTTTCACCAACTCTTGTAAGTTGGTGACTTATCAGAGACGCAGCGGAAAAGGTGCTTTATGGAACAGTACATCAGATAAAGCATGTGTACTAAAAGTCTTCGGAAGAAATCTGTCTTCATAGGTTGAAGCTTCGGAAGACTTTGTCTCTTCAAGCTTCGGAAGACTTCATGTTAGGCTTCGGAAGATATTGGTCTTGGCTTCGGAAGATATTACACTTAGAGTATTTTCTAATGCTTTGTGTAATTCTTCCGAAGCATTCTTCACTTCAGTACTTAGTGCATGTTGCTGAAACACTTAGGCAGTTTTGGGTTGCATCAGACTTCAGGAATCCTTACAAACTCCCCCTAGGCTGATGCTACCAAAACACCTAGAAGATCTTTAAATGTTTGTAGTCTTCAGAATAATCAATACCATCCCTTTCTTCATTTGATGGTCAGGATCATCAAGACTCTCATAGTATCTTCTCATTTCAAAGAGATCATGCAGAGGTAAGTTGATTATGTCTTGCCATGAGTAGACATTTTCAACACCTTGATCTATGATAACATTCCATCTTTCTGGATTGGTAGAGTAAGTCCAGGATAAGATGGGTGTCTTGGTTGCTAGAGGAGCCACTTGCATAGGAGTTGATTGGGCTGCCTCATCATGCACTTCCTCAGGTTGATCTGATTCACCTGGGGAGTAGAGGTAGATGACTTTGGCTTCTTCTTTTTAGTCTTTGGTTTAGAGGCCATTTTCTTCTTCCTCTTTAATGTCTTTAACTGAGAAGACTGGTCTGCAGCACCATGTTGATCATCAGTGTCTTTCTCAGTTGGTGTTCCTCCCTCACAGGTTCAGAAGGAGAGGGAGTTTGACCCTGTCTTGGATCAGAAGATGAAGTTTGCTGAGGCTCAGCTGGAGGTTCTGGTTCAGGTGTCTCTGGTTGTTCAAACTTGACCTCCACTTCATGTGGGACTTGACTTGGAAGAGAGTGCAAATCAATGAGTTCACCACTTTTAATCTTCTGCTTGATTACCCTTATATGCTCATCCATTGTAGATAGAGACATGGGACCAAGTCTCCTTCCGGAGAATCCATATGACTTCAAGAAGCTCATCATTCTTTGTCTGTCAGCAGACTTCTTTGCATTCTTTTGAATGATGGCTCTTGACTTTGCAGCTTCTTCCCTTAGCTTCCTTTTGTTGTTTTTCTTTCTTTGACTAACTCAAGCTCAAGTTGCTTTAAGTACTCGAACTCAATGAAGTCATAGGGCAGGGAAGAAGTGTATTTGCCTGATAGAAGCCTGTGGCACTCAGGTAGTTTATCATTTTGATTCTATCCTCTTCTTTATCTACCTGAGGTTCTTGTGGAGCCACATCTTCCTGTGCAGGACTTTCTTGAACTGGAGAGAGAGTGGGAGTATGCTTGTGAAGTCTTTTCTGTCTCCTCTCTTCTTTGAATTGGAGAAGTAACCTTGCATCCTCTTTCTCCTTTATCTCTCTTGACACTTCCATGTCAGCCAGTTCATTCAACTCTTCTAAGGGGAGGGAGATGATTTCATCAACATCATAGTTCCTGGTCTGTAAATAATTAATCCTGACTGCCCTTTGTTCATCATTTTGAGTATTTGGTCTGGGGGCAGCCCTGATTGCAGCTTGCATGAATTTTGATGACCCAGAAGAACTTTCTCCCCTTAGCCTCCTTTCCTCTCTCTCTCTCTTCCTCCTCAATTTCCTCAGGAGTCATTATCCTTTTCCCTTTGTCACCAACAGACCTTGTGACTCAGGGTGGATTGAGGCTTGGCCTTCATTGCTTGGTGTAGCTTCCATGCTCTGGCCAGAGAGAGGCTGAGAGACACCTTCACCAGCAGGTGTCTCAGATGGAGTTTGGACCTCTGCAGCAGTTGTTGATGGTGAGACAGGGGTCTCAGGTTCTGCCACTGGGCCTTCAGCCAAGGTTTCCCCTATGAAACTAATCTTAGGGTCCACCTCAGCATCCAGTTGACCGATGACATTGCCTGATTGCCTAAGTCTCCTTCTTAGAGAGAACTCTGCAAGGATCCTGTCTTGGATTCTTTGAGCCAGCCTGTCAGCTTGTCTAGATTTGCTTGGGTTGACAAGTGGCATGTTGACCAAATCCAGTCCTTCATAGAAGCTCAGGCTTTGGAACTGAAAGACTTCTTGTTGACCTTGAACTCTGTGAAGTATGAGGGCTCTTCTGTCATCATCATACCTCCATCTGATAATGTAGTTGCCAGTTCTATGTGGTGGAGATGAGACAGCCCTTGGTATACCTTCCTCAAAGAGACTCCTGATGAGAGAGTCTATAGAGTCCACATTAATGTGAACTTGAGGAAGTTGCTGAGAATGCACAACAGCAAGTGAGGATGGTGAGTCCTCTATGTCCATTCTCTTTGAAGAACTCCCAGGTTCTGTGGTTGTGATAACTTTCTCCCCCTTTTTGGTAGCCACCCACTTGCATAGGTGAGCTGGAGGATAAATCAGTCACTCCCACAGGTTCTTGTGTTCCTGGTTGAGCTCTCCTTAAAGGTCTCTCAGCTAGTTTTTCCTGCAGATATGAAATCTGGAGTTGCTGATCATTGACCCTGTTTTGCAGGGTAGTCACCTGAGATTCCAAGTGACTAACCTTAGAGACTAGATAGGTGCATGTTTGTGACAATTGTTGTACCTTTAGTCTCAAATTCCCCTCATCTTCATCAGAAGAATCACTGGGGGATGAGAGGATTGGACCAAAATCCCTTCTCTCACCACCAGCTTGAGTTTCTTGGCTGCTGGTTTTCCTCTGCTCACTGGCAACCTCAGTTAAGATGCCAATGGGCTGAGTTGCCATGGTTGAGGTCTTAATGATGTAATCACTTTCAAAAGTGAGAGCCTCTTCCATATGGACATCCTGAACAGGTTCAGATGTGTCCACCTCAGTAATAGGTGACTGATGAGGGATAGACTGAGGAGAGTCAGAGGTACTCATCTCTCTTTGAGTAGGGGAGGAGAAGAGAGACTCATGGTACTCACTGAATCCTAAGTCTTCATCAGTGTAAAAGGATAGGTTGGGAATTGGTTGGTTTAGATCCAAAGGCTGGGGATGGTAGCTGTCCCCTGAAGGTTGTTCACTTGAGTGTTGAGACTCAGAGTGAAGGCTTACAGTTGTTGGCTAATGAGCTCATCAGGTTGAGCTTGAGGAACCTCAGCCCTGATAGGTAAAGTAATGGGAGTGGTTTGCTCCTCAGGAGAAGTGGGAGCTCTGGAGTCCACTTCTTCCTGTAAGGTTGAGTATTTGGGGGCCTGCACAGACTCAATAGCCTGAGCAGGGGTTCGTTGGGATTTTCTTTTGTAGGTGATGAATATTGGAGGTTGTGAAGAGGGTAGGAGAGCAGTAGGTGTGGTTCAACACTAGCTTGGACTGCTATGTTGTCACCTTGAGCAATGAGCTCTAACATTTTTGGGACTAGGGCTGTTTCTACCCCTGAGAAGCCTACAGTTGGCTTCTTCATAATTTTAAAGATGCCGGCTTCATCTGTCCCAGTTTAAGAATATTGCCTGTTTCCCTCAACTGTGAGCCCAGTTCACAGTTAAGAATGTGTTGAACATATCTAGGAAACATGTAATATTCTAAGGAGTCTAAGTTTGCAAGTAAATTAGTATAAACAAATTGTGAATACCTGAACTTGACCCCCTGAACCATCCCATGAACTATAAAGGAGAGATCCTCAGGAATCTGGTCCCATCCACCATGCTTGTTTGATAAGCTGTGGATAACCACATGGAGCAGGTATTTCCACTGGGATGAGACCTTCCCTTTCCTGAAGGTCTTTACAGAGAAATCTCCTTCATAGCCTATCTGCTCGAAGGAATGATTAACCGCTTCTTTTGGAAAGAACACTTCACCTGCTTCATCATCCAGCTGAAGATGTCGGTTGATGATGGCCGGAGTGATGAAAATTGTTCTCCCCTGCACTGTGGCAGACAGTGCCTTCTCCCCATCCATAATGACCTCTTGGCAGGTCTTCCAGAATTCAAGCAAATGATCCTCATATAGAGGAGGATCAATGGTTAGGGAGGTGAAGTAGTGAGACAAAGACAAGAAACGGCAAACCTCTGAGAAATGAGGATCTTTGTCAGAGCATAACAGAGCAACCTGATTGTGTTGTCTGTGTAGCTGCATGGCAAAGTGAGGATCATTTCTGTGTGTAAGGTCAGCCATTGTGAGGTAGCTCAGAGATGAAGAGAAAAGAATGGGAAGTAAATTTCAGAGAGAAAGCTTTGGGTTTTAGGTATGGAAGAAAAGCAGATGATAGAGAGGGGGGGAAACCGTTGTTTATATGAGAGAGAAGGATTCAGATAAAGTTTAATGAAAGAGGATAAACTTTGAAATCCGTATGTCGGTCCCACCTCTGAAAAAGTAGTTTACCTTTTTGCTCAAAAAGTAGTTTTCTTGGAATTCGAAAAGCTTCCGAAAGTAATTTGTCTTCGGAAGTTTGATTGAAAAAGCTTCCGAAGCTAAAGTGACTTCGGAAGAATTTTCTGAGAGTCTTAAGATTTATGCTTCGGAAGAGAAATAAACTTTTGGATGCTTTGTATAAGAATGAACAAAGCTTCCGAAAGTAATTTTTGCTTCGGAAGGAAAAAGTCCTTAAAAATGAATAAGTGTCTAAGTTGAGAATTTTAAGCTTCGGAAGATAAAGTTTGACTTCTTCCGAAGGTAAAATTTCTTAGACAGTCATTTATTTTGAAGACATATTTTTCTTCCGAAGGTAAAATGTTATCTTCCGAAGTGTCAGAAAATTTTCAAGAATCCAAGGAAAGTCTTCAAAAAGAGTTTTTCATTCAAAGAAAACATGAGCTTATGAAAGTGATGAACTAGACAACTTAGGACACCATATTTTAAGAAGAAATAATTAGAATTAGTTTTTTAAAAAATCTACTCAAAGTTAATCATCCCAATAGCTGATATCAGATATTTAAATCTCTGTTCATCAAAAGCTTTTGTGAACAGATCAGCATATTGTTCATCTGTGTGAACTTTGACTAGTTTAATTAACCCCTTTTCATAGTTATCTCTTATTAAATGATACCTGATGTTGATGTGTTTGGTCCTTGAGTGCTGCACAGGGTTCTCAGTGATAGAGATAGCACTGTTGTTGTCTATGTGGATAGGAGTCTCTTTGAAGTTAAATCCGTAGTCTAGCATCTGATTTTGAATCCAAAGCACTTGAGCACAGCAGCTTGCAGCAGCAATGTATTCAGCCTCAGCAGTTGATGCAGACACACAGGTTTGTTTCTTGCATTGCCATGAGACAACCCTTCCACCAAGGAATTGACATCCCCCAGATGTAGACTTTGCAGTCATGTTGCAACCACCATAATAACTGTCTGTATAGGCATACAGATTGAAGTTAGAATTCTTTGGATACCATAAACCAAGTGTTGAAGCACCTTTGAGGTATCTTAAAATCCTTTTCACAGTGATTAAGTGAGACATCTTAGGATTAGCTTGATATCTTGCACAAATACATGTAGCAAACATGATATCAGGCCTGCTAGCTGTAAGATACATAAGAGACCCAATCATAGCCCTGTATAAGTGCTCATCTACACACTCCCCCTCAAGATCTGGACCAAGAGAGTGGTTTCTGGCTATGGGTGTCTTAGCAGTCTTACAATCACTCATGTTGAACCTCTTGAGTATATCTTGAATATACTTTGACTGACTTATGAAAATGCCATCTTCAACCTGCTTCACTTGAATTCCCAGAAAGAAATTAAGTTCTCCCATTGAACTCATTTCAAATCTATCTTTCATCAGCTTTTCAAAGTCTTTGCAGAGCCTTGAATTGGTTGAGCCAAAGATGATGTCATCCACATATACTTGAACTAGCAGAATGTCGTTTCCTTGTCCTTTGATGAAGAGAGTTCCATCTATAGTACCTCTCCTGTAACCATGTTTACAGAGATACTCAGACAGTGTCTCATACCACTTCCTGGGTGCCTGATGCAGCCCATAGAGAGCTTTGTCAAGCTTGCAGACATAACCAGGATGATCAGGATCTACAAAACCAGGTGGTTGTTTGACATAAACCTCCTCATCAATCACTCCATATAAGAAAGCACACTTTACATCAAGTTGGTAGACCTTGAAGTTCTTGGATGCAGCAAATGCCAGGAATATCCTAACAGCTTCTAGTCTAGCTACAGGAGCAAAGACATCAGTGTAGTCAATCCCTTCTTCTTGTGTGTATCCTTGAACAACTAGTCTAGCCTTGTTCTTGATGATGATTCCTCTATCATCCTTTTTATTCCTAAAAACCCATTTGTTTCCAATGGTAGTCTTCCCATGAGGAAGAGGACAAAGGTTCCAAACTTTCTGTCTTTTGAATTGAAGCAGCTCTTGTTGCATAGCTTCAACCCACTTCCATCCTTTAGAGCCTCCTCAACTTTCTTTGGCTCTAACTGGGATAGAAAACAAGAGTGAAGACAAACATTTGCTTCATGGGTTTGCCCTCTTGTCTTTACCCCGGAGATAACATCTCCAATGATGTTTGTAGTAGGATGAGACTTGTGGATCCTTAGCTGAGGGATCACAGCAAGTTGCTGAGATAGATCCAAATTTGAGAAATTTAGATCTGGTCTTGAAGATTGATCCTCCACATTATCACACTTATCAAGATTAACTTGATCCAATGAGTGTGTGACATCATTGATGTTATCATCTATGGTATGGTTATTAGCATCAAGAGATTCTTGATCACTTTCACCATCATCACATTGTTATCTTCTGCAATTGAGGTGTCTTTATCTGGTTGAGAGGCCTCTGAACTGGAATTTGAAGGCATGCCAGATGTATCAGCTGGATTTGTCATTGTTGTGCTGATAGAAATCTCATTTGCTGAAGTGGTTCCAACTGGAGCTGAAGGTTTTCCAAGCTCAAATCTTGGATCAGGATCACCTGTATTTAAATTTTCTGCAGATCCTGAAACATGCTCACAAGATTTATTAAAACAGTTGGTAACTAAATCAAGATCAAATAGCCAATCCGGACCAGAACCAGCCACACTGGGAGTGTGCTCATTGAAAGTCACATTGGCTGACTCCTCAATGATTCTAGTTCTGAGATTGTATACTCTATAAGCTTTAGCTTGAGAAGAGTATCCAATGAAGTGTCCATCGTCTGATTTCTCAGCAAACTTGGCAACTTGATCTTTGGTATTCAAGATGGTGCAGGGACATCCAAATGACCTGAGAAAGCCAATGAAAGGTTTTCTCTTGTGCCAAAGTTCATAAGGAGTCTTACCATGTGTCTTAACTACTAAGACTCTGTTTTGCACATAGCAGGCAGTATTAACCGCCTGCCCAGAAGGTGATAGGCAGTTTAGAGTCAGACAACATAGTTCTTGCAGCTTCAATAAGTGTCCTGTTTCTCCTCTCAGCAACTCCGTTTTGCTGAGGATCCTGGGAGCACTGTATTGTCTTGTAATACCCTTTTCATCACAAAATGTATCAAGGATTTGGTTTTTGAATTCAGTTCCTTGATCACATCTTATGGTTTTGACCTTGTGATCACATTGATTCTCAATCTTTAAGATGAAATTCTTTAGAATCTCAGGAGTCTCATCTTTAGTTCTAAGAAAGAAAACCCAGTGAATCTTGTAAAATCATCTGTGATCACTAGACAGTATAAGGTCCTTCCTAAACTCATTACACTGGTGGGGCCAAAGAGATCCATATGTAATAAGTGTAGGGGAGTAGTGATGGAGTTCCTTTCCTTAGGCTTGTGAGATACCTTGTGTTGCTTCCCTTTCAGGCATGCAACACAATGATCATCACTTGTAAACTCTTTCTTTGGCATTCCAGTTACCAGATCATGTTGATTAATTTATTCATATTCTTAAAGTTTACATGGCACATTCTTTTATGCCATAGGAAAGACTCATCACTATTTGCTTTAGATAGAAAGCATGAAACTTCTCCAGAGGGAGATGTTTCTTGCAAATCCATCTTGTACATGTTCCCTTTCCTGGGGCTCTGAGCAGAATATGCTCATGAGGAATGACCACTCCAGGTTTGAGAACAATGCACTCATGCTCAGTGAAGAGCATGTTATGACTCTGATCACAAAATTGAGATACACTCAGAAGATTGTACCCAAGCTCCTTAACAAAGTTTACCTTCTCAATGCTGAGCTTACCATTTGTGACCTTGCCCCTTCCATAAATGTAACCACCTTCATTTCCTCCAAAAGCAACAGGTCCTCCATCAATTTTCTCAAAATTATGAAGTAAAGACCTATCGCCTGTCATGTGCCTGGAACAGCCACTGTCAATTATCCAGACATTCTTGTTTGTCTTGAGCTGTTCCTGCACAAAGAAAATGATTAGTTACATTTGGAAACCCAAGCCTTACTTGTCTTGGGTTCAGTAAGTGTAATAGAAGGTAATGCAACAGTAATAGATCCTATGGTTGTACAGAGGGGATCTTCAGCTGTTGTTGATGGAGAAACCTCAGTCATTTGGTCTTTCTTAGACTTCCACACCACCTTTGGAGTCTTGGACTTGACCTTCAAAACCTTAGAAGCTTTTTGTCACACCCCAACCTTGACGGCGGAAACGTCGAGATGTGAGGGTTACGATTGTTCACAGCCACATAACGCTATTTATTAAATTCAAATATATTAATCATAAGATTCAATTGTAACATTACAAGCAAAAGTTTCAACAAAGAATACATCATGTAAAATTGCTACAAATAACATGACCATCCATTTTATCTCTAGGTCCAATCCTAGATGTGATAAGCTTCAAAGAGTAGAACACATACTTGGGGTATTCCTGAAACATGTTAAAAATAAAAGGGTCAACATAAAAATGTTGGTGAGCATTCCATAGTTTTCAATACATAAGTATATAAAAGATGGCAATTCAAGTCATGAGTTAGTGAATAAAGTGATTAGGGATGTTATGAACAATGCAACAATCAAACCTCGACAAAAGTTTTACAAGTCTCAAACGTTAAAAGTATATACGATCAGCTAAGTGTACTCGGATCAACCAAGCAGGCTTGTCTTACCCATAGATCTATGACTTCGCTGGGCTAGCAATAGTTAATGATTGTACATATAACGCCATAACATGGTAACCACAAAAGTTCAACTAACCACAACTTTACAAGATGAATTGCCATAGGTTTACAAGTCTCAAATAAGTTTACAAGTGCAATGATAATATGTTAACATGTTTCACCCCAAAGTGTGAAAATAAGCAAAAGGGGTATGGAAATACTCACATGATCAATAAGTATAGAATAACGATTAATAAGAAATAATAAGCAACGCTCCAACGCAAACCTTCACAATATACCTAAAAATATATATATAGTCCAAGTTTTAAATTTAATAACCAAATAAATGTCTTAACGCGAACTAGGGTCTTGATTATAATTTGGGGACCTTTAAAAGTAAACAAAACTAATTAGTAAAATTATACATATATATTATAGTCTATTAGCATAAAATATACATTTTATATAATTCTTAAAAGAATTAAAGCTTTTATAAATATATGTGGAATAAAACGTATAAATATCTTGATTAGTCCACCATTAAAATGTATTGATTTAAATTGTTATCTAAAATCTAATTTATAAAGATATACTAACTCTATATTTGTTGATAAATATTTGTTAAAGTAACAAAATATATATATATATATATATATAAATAAGTTTAAAAAAATAAAAATAAAAATAACTAACCTTAAAAATAAACCAAAGTTACCAAAACAGTTCTTATAATTTTTAGAAAATTTTACACTTTGTTTTATAAGCCAAAAAGGCTCTAAAAATTTATGTGAGGTGGCCCGGGTTTGAACCCGAGACCTCTTAGAAGAGTTTCACGCGCTTTACCAGTAGACTAAAGGCCTTGGCCGTGCAAGAACCCAGTTTAGAAATGTTATAAACAAAAACACCCAGAAAACCCCCAATACTAAGAACCCTAGTTCGTTTATGATACAAATCGAGCACCAATTTGTTGTTGTTAACCCAATCAACCATGGGGCTTTTGCTCCCCATGGTTAAACGATCATGAACATGTAATCAATTACCCGTTTTGAGGACGGATTATTGAAGAACAGGTGAGAACTAGTAGCGGCTAAAGTCGCATCTTGTTCAGGTTGTAAATAATGAGAAAACTCGGATTCATTTTGCAGAAGGCTTCTAGTTGTTCAAATGATGACAAGCCCTCTATCAATTGCAAGTTAGCGAGTTCGGACAGAGGTTTTCGAATGGGTCGCAGGTCGTGATGTAAAAGTTGATCAAATTTGGTGTTTGGAGTCATTTCGAGTGTAATTGAGAGCTGTATACGATTAAGGATTGATAGATGAGCGATTAGGTTAGTGTAATTAGGTTATCATTAGGTTTTTAATTGTCAAATGGTTGAGGATTAATGTCCGACAGTTACTCGAGTTCGAAAGTATCTGTAACCGGTGTTAAATCTTCAATATAACTCCCAATCGGTTCGAATCACGCTCACAAATCAATTAGAAACGGTTTTAGTTCATTACTCGAAGTTATTGAGAGGTTAAATGTCCGCCGGAGCTCACCGGAGCTCGCCGGAATACTCGCCGGAATGCGGTTCAAATGGGGCGGGTGGTTTGGTTTGTTTTCTTGAAATTGACACAATTGGTCCCTGAGGTTTCCAAGGGTTATCACTTGAGTTTTAAGTTTTGTTTTAGTTATAAATAATTTACACTTTAATCCCCTTTATTTAAGTTTTTATTATTTCAAGTAAAAAAAACTTTCATTTGAAAGTTTATAAGATGACATTAAAGCCCCCTTAACTTAAGTTTTAATGTTTAACCTTTATTAATTTTTTTTAATTTATTATTATTATTATTATTATTTTTGTTATTAATTTGTTAATCACCAAATTAATTATTAAGCATACTAAATCCTCAAATTTCCAAAATTGACATAAAAGATCCTTTTAAAACTTAACAAAGTTTACTTTTAATTTAACGAAAATATGAGATGTCACACTTTTGGAGCTTCACAAGTTTTAATGACTGATACTTCGGAAGAATCTACAGTCACTGCAGTAGACTTTAGTACTTCGGAAGAATTCCTTTCTTCCGAGACCAACTTTGCTTCCGAAGGTAATTTTCCATTTACCTTCTTCTTTGATTTGGAGCTTCCGAAGGAAACAGACTTTCCTTCCGAAGCTTGAGACTTCTTGAGATTCTTTGAAGTCTTTGTATTGGTCATGTGGATAGTACTTTTAGGATTGTATGGACAATCCTTGGCAATATGAGAAGTACTTTCACACATAACACACAGCATTTTCTTCTTCAAAGAAATCTCCTTTTGAGAGCAAGACTGGCCTTGGTCACATCCCTTTTTCACCTTCATCTTGGTAGATTCAGATACAGTTCCTTGGGCTGTGAACTGTTCTTGGAATTTGATGGTCCAGGCTGTGCAGCAGTGGTACACAGCAGCTCAGTCTTCTTCTTTGTACTGAGATGATTTGAACATGAACCAGAACTCTTAGATAAGAGGCTTTGGTGGATGTCTTCAGTCCTTATTGCTTTGAAACCTGCAGAGATAAACACTTGTTTCTGCTTAGCATCAAAGGTAGCCTTGATTTCTTGAGCCTTCTTTGCTTTCCTTTTGCTCTTCCTGATCAAGTTCTTTCTCTTGGACTTGGTCATCACAGTTAATTTCTTCTCCTCAGAAGGATAGTGGCCCTTGGAGGAATCCTCTTCTTCACTCTTCTCAGAGGGATTCCTCACTATCACTTCTTCATCATCCTCACTTACTGGATCTATGAGAGGAAGCTCATCTTCACAAGTTCCACACCTAGGAGATCTTACAGACAAGATTGTGTGTGGAGGAGCTATCTCATTTGATCCCAGTCCCTGTCTATTTTGATAACAAACCTTATTGTGTAGGGATGAGGATATCATGTTCTTGAAGGTCTCTTCTTCAAGAACACTTTTCTCTGCCAGGGCTTTGCTGATCACAAGCTCAGCCTGGCACTTAGTCAACTTAGTGATGAGATCTTGGATCTGAGTTTTAAAATCTGTATGTTCATGTTTTAGTACTGAAATAGTTTTCTCCAAGTCTTCTATCTTTAACTTGTAATCATTTTCAGACTTTCTAAAGTCAGATTTTAGTATGTTTAATGACTCAAGATCAGATCTCATCTCTAGGTTGTAGGACCTGTATCTATTTACTTTAGCAATGCATTCAGGGGAGCAAAGATGTTCTAATACCTTGGCTTCATCATGATCAGCCATCAATGCTTGGTTTGGAGAAGCATCCTCCGCCTGAAAACTCCAGTCAATCCTCCCTCTTCAACAGCAACCGCAGCATGTTGCTTTGTCTTCTCAGCCTAAGGGGTATTGTTGGTGTAGTTTGGTCTGAGTTGTGTTTGACCCCTATTTGCTCTGGGTGCCTTACACTCCCTGGCGAAGTGACCCATAAGGTTACAATTGTAACACTTAACTTTGCTTTTATCCAGCCCAAACTTACCACTGGTAGCATTGCTTGGAAATTTTCTTCCTGTCCTCTTGTAGAACTTCTTGGCTCTGTGAGTGAGAAGAGCCATCTGCTGAACTATCTCCATGTATTCCAGGTCATCTGGATGGATACAGTCTAGATCTTCAAGAGTGAAGAGATAATTTCCACAGCTTTCATCTGCAGACACAAAGGCTTGAGAAGAACTTGTCTCTTGGAATGGGCTTCCTTGAGTAAAGTTCTCCCTTGGTGTCTCCGGGAAGGTGATGAAAGGACCCTTTTGTGAGTTGTCAGGGTAGCATAGAAGATGATGTTGGGGTTCTATGCTGTCCCTTTCAACCACATGAAGGGCTGAACCCATTTGATTGTTAGAGTTGCCAGATGAACCTTGTAAGTTCATTTCCATCTGGTATCCACTGAGAATCCCATATAACTCTGTCAGAGTAAGAGTTTTAAGGTTCTCAGTCCTCTTGATTACCACACAATAGTGTGTCCATTGCCTAGGAAGTGAGGACATGAACTTCCTTACAATGTCTCTGTTCTCAAGAGGAACTCCTCCATCCACAAGGGTATCCACAATCTCAACATACCTGAAGTATTGTTGGGTCATGGTTTCACCTGTTTTAAAGGTGAAATTTTCAAACTGCTGCTTCAGAAGATCTTTCTTGTTCTCCTTGGCTTCAGAGGAGCCTTCATACATCAGCTTCAGTGCATCCCACAGCTGTTTAGCTGTTTTGCACTTCTTAAAACCTCTGTACACAGAGTTTGGGATAGCAGTCTGAAGAGCAGTCATGGCCTTCCTGTCAATCTCTACTCTTTTCCTATCTTCATCTGAGTAGTTGGCCACATCTTTAGGAATCATACCAGCACCGGTAGCAGAGGGGGTGCTAGGTATGAAAGGTCCATATTCAACAGATTCCCACATTCTTGAGTCAAGAGACCTGATGAAGCCTTCCATCCTCATGCACCAGGTGTCGAAGTCATCAAGAGTGATCAATGGGGATTTGTTCATGGTTCCAGTCTCCATATCAGTCTTTGAGATGGAAGCCATTTGAAAAAGTTTAGTTTTTGTGTGTGTGAGGGATCTTAAGATGGTTAGATCTTATATCACGAGCCTGAATGCTCTGATACCAATTGCAGGATCGTTCAAGGGCTTGAACACAATTACAACACAACAACACAATGAGGAGATTAACTAAACGTTAATCAAACAGTGAACTGGGTAACCAAAGGTGATGCAGAGAACACAAGTAAAGCAAGAGACAGAACAAGAGAGTATAGTTTTCAAGGTAGCAGTATATTGCTTTCTCAAGTTCTTTTACAAGTGTTACAAAGCATTACGGAAAGATACAAGAACTTGGAATACTTATACAACAACCTACAGCCGGCTATACTATGAAAGCCAACTGGATACAATTGACTAGACACTAACAAAATCAATTGTAGGATCAAAAGGCATATCTGCCTTTTGACCTTGTGACTATGACATGCCATAGCTCACATCCTTATACATTATAAAAAGGATAAAGTACATAAAGTGGAAAGTTTCAGACTCAAGACCTCAATGTACAGTTACCAAAAGCATGGACCTTTTCACCAACTCTTGTAAGTTGGTGACTTATCAGAGACGCAGCGGAAAAGGTGCTTTATGGAACAGTACATCAGATAAAGCATGTGTACTAAAAGTCTTCGGAAGAAATCTGTCTTCATAGGTTGAAGCTTCGGAAGACTTTGTCTCTTCAAGCTTCGGAAGACTTTGTCTCTTCAAGCTTCGGAAGACTTCATGTTAGGCTTCGGAAGATATTGGTCTTGGCTTCGGAAGATATTACACTTAGAGTATTTTCTAATGCTTTGTGTAATTCTTCCGAAGCATTCTTCACTTCAGTACTTAGTGCATGTTGCTGAAACACTTAGGCAGTTTTGGGTTGCATCAGACTTCAGGAATCCTTACAGTTTTGGAGGTGATTAACATGTTAGAATGAATGCTATAAACTTGATTAGGTATATAATTGTTGAAATTATGATTGAATTGGATGCTAGATCACTTTTGGGTATTACTTTCCCAAGAGGGGAACTTTATTTTTGTAGAACTTTGGATTTGATGATTTGGGCATGCTTGTGATGTTAAGATCATGTTAGAATGATTGTGGATGATGTTTGTTGTGCTAGTATGTGTAATTGAGTTGTATGGATGCTTGGTTGATCATGTAAGAAGCATAGGTTTTGATGATCATACATGATGATGAATTATGGTTAGTGATTAGGAGATCATGATTAGGTTTGGAATTGGTTGTCACTATGTATGCTAGTATTGTGATTATGATTGTCATGCACGCGTATGAATCTAAGGCCCCTATTTAGTAGAATTGGCAGGGTTTAGGATGTGAGGTCGTGGGTGACTTCACATGGCATGTAGTGCATGATTAGACTTCACGCATGAACTGTTTGATGTGATGTATTTACATTGACTGAGCATGATGATTGTTTGAGATTTGCATGAGTGTATGATGATCTAATATGGTATGATGACCTAGGTAGAACTTGGGTTGATGATGTGATTCACGTGGATAACTTACATGATATTCGTGTATGATAAGTTGATTTGCATGATTAAACAATATTCCATCTAATATGTCACCAACGGGTTAACTAGGTTAACCTAGGGTTGTTAAGTTTTCTATGTACATGTACTTATGTACTTGTGTGATCTAGGTAACCTTTGAAGGGTTGTCTTTGCACCTATCACGAGTCTCTTTATTCACTATCAGTATACACCAAGTGAGTTCATGCCCCTCTATTTTATAAACCTTCTTCTAGGGGAGGTAGCATACTTGTACTCAAACACTATTTTATATTTTATAAGTTGTGTATGTTTTAACATAGTGCTTAATACCTTGAAAAGTCCTCTCACTTTCAGATCGTTAATAATGGTAACTAGCGGGAAATCTTGGATAGTACTACTGGGTGTGACGAGCACCACCCGTGCGACTCGAGGTCAAACGGTGCAATATTGTCCTAAACACAAACATCATCACGACCTGGTAAGTCATGACGGGAGGCAACAAATGCAACACAGTCAGCTTCGATCGCGAAATAACTATGATTATTACTTGTGAATATAGACTAGCTATCTATTTCAATACACTTCTTATGCTATACAATTGATAATATTTATGTTAAACGCAAACTCTTGAACTCACCAACCATTGTGTTGATATTTTTAGTATGCTATTCTTAGTTCGTTAACTCTGCTTGCCATTAGGAGCACAAAACGGGTCCAGCATGCATCCTAAGACTTTACTTCATAGACATTTATTTGTCTTTTATTTATGAATTTTAAACATTAGGATGACGCGTGTTTTGTCATATTATGCATTTATTTATTTTGGGTTTGTCTTATTTACAAAACGCTTTCGCATGGTTTTAAACGTTTGAACTTTGGTTGCTTTTGTTTTGAATGTGGCATATAGTGTCGTTCTGAGTAACTAATGACTGTGATCTTGGTTTGTTCACATGCCTCGCGGTAAAACTCCGCATGTGGATTTTGTGGGTGTGACACTATATGTGTGTATAAACCTAAATTAGTAAATCATAAGTTTGTTATCAACATAGGCACTCCATGTTTGTTATCTCCACCCTCTCTCTACTCTATCCTTTTTCCTAAGCAATTGAAAATAATTAAGGACCACATTTTAAGACCATCACACCAACCACCACCATGCTCTGTTCGATCTACCAACTCTATCAATTGAAACATAGATACTAACATAAATAATAAAACCTAACATCTCAGTTAGGAGTGGTTGCATACTCCTCAACAATGGTGCCCACATCAACTTCACCACCTCCACTATCATCTACCATCATTTTCTTCACCAATAATAGGGCTTTCAACCTTCACATCCCTCATTTATATTCTGATTCAACACCAAAATAAATATTCAAGAACTCTAATTGAAACAAGAATATTCATCACTTATGAAATAAAAGAACTATAGAGGGGGAAATCAAAAACTCTAATCTAGCGATAACCATACCTGAAAATCATTTAGATTCTAACCACACTTAGATGCGTTCAAAAATCTATGTCACTCCCTCTCTCATTCGATCTATCTGAACATAGATATGAATGAAAATTGGTTTAAAGTTTTTGGTGCAAAAATGGTGGTTATGGTGATGGTGAAGATGATGTTGGTTCACGTTTTCAAGTTCGAGGATGATGGTTATGGTGATTGTCGTCTGATGACATGGTGTCGATGCTAGTGGCTTTGTGGTGGTTGATGGTTTGGTGGTGTTGTGGATCTGATCATGTGAATAAACTTAGTAGGTTTATAAATTTTATTAAATTATATATTTGTTTATATTATATTGCAATATATTAATAAGATCTAATGGTATCTTGGTCATAATTAGACGGGGGCTAGCACCCCGTACTTGATTGAGATAGATTTAAAACTATAATGGTATAATTGGGTATTTTTAAACTGTTAGATGAAAATGGGTTATAACCACCAAATCACAAGTATGAAACAGTAATTAACCATTATATATATATATATAACTAAAAACTTATGTCAATAAATACAAACTCCCGTATTGCTTATGCGTGAGGGTCAATCAAGTCACATTAAGTTGACATACACTTTAGTTTGTGAAGTGTATTCTTTGAAGTTTACGATTTGCTTGATCTTTGAAGTAGTATTCTTTGATTTGAGTGATGTAGGTTGCATTGTCTTCATATGTTATAATTGGGCTTTTTTAGTAGACTACAATCAAAACTACTATTAAAATGTTGAATCATTAACCTCATTAAATGAAATATACGTTGATTTGAGATTAAGCTATATGCAGATCTAATCAGTATAATGAATACCCGTGACCTTTTGATTTTATTGTATATCTTTAGTCTTTGTAATTATAAAATTTGCTATTTGATACGCTAGTGAATCTGCCTTATTAAAATCTTGCCACATAACAGGACAAAATAGTAGCTAAGGAAACTAGTGTGGTGCACATTGTAATTAACAACATACTTTAGTATGATGTCATGTAAACATTCGGGACCTATATGATACACTAGTTCTACCCAATTAGTTGTGTCATCACATTATAAACCTTACTAAGAGAACCTAAATGGACAAAATTTAGTGAGGGAATAAGAGTGCAACGTATTAAATTTGGGTTATATTTAGCTAGCACATGTATTAAATGTAATATCATATCTTGTAATATTTTACAAGATGTATAAATGGATCGATCACACATATATACATGACTTCTGGACCAAATATTTTTTTCGCCCTCCACTTGAATATGGTAAGGATCCTATATGTATAATGATCAGAAAACTATGGGCATGGTTCCCAGATGAATATTGCCAGTTTAAATGTGCTAACATCTTGTAGATGTTGATTTATGATAAATCCATTACATATATACTCGAACTATAAATTGAGAATGAATAGTATTCATGCGCCCGCATAGTGTTCATGCGCCCAAATAGTGCCGATGCGCCTAAATGCCTTAGAAATATTCTGAACTTTTGGAAAATGGAATTTAGAGGCTAAGACCTAGGATGTTTTAGTGGTGATGATTTGTTGATTTTATGCATGTTGTGGCATGTTTTCTTTAGGTTCCTTATTACATATTTTTACGTGGCTTTATGTGGTGTGTTTATGCTATTGTACATAAAGTATTATCTTAATGAAGCGAAAGATTAAAGATGATGCAAAGTCGAACTAAATGAATGAACGAATGAAAGTCTTGCAAGCGAAATGTAAGGAGGTTCACAACACATTGAGGGTTGTTGGCTCAACTGTGTGTTATATAGCGTGCAATCTTGGCTAATCCTTGAGGGTTCCCACATAGAGGAGTCGGTCTTTGTGACTGCTTTGGATGTATGAAACAATATTCTTGTCGCTTAACCTCGGATGAGGTGGCTTTGTGCCCAAAGAGGGGGTTTAGCATATAACAGGATCTGGATGAAAGTGAAATATAATGAAAAAGTACGAAATGAACGAATATGTGCGACAATGTGTGATGACTCTAAAAATAAGGTTAGGCAAAATTAAGAAACAAACAAAATGCTCTTGTTCGACTAACCCTTTATATATATTATACGTGTTTATGTGTATATATATATATATGTTGCATGAATGCATGGTTGCATGCATGCACAAATTCTACGTGTGCATATATTTATGTGTATAAATTTTTGATACCAAGTGCTATATAATCTTTTAGCACCAAACATACACTAAACAAACCAAAATACAACCAACCAAACACCACCATACAATACAACATCAAAGAAAACTTGGTATCAAAAACAATCTAAACAAACCTTAAATACTTAAACCTCAATATAATCATAATCAAAGCTCTAAACCGGTTCATTAGAACAACTAAATCACCCGATTAACTAACTAAAGCATTAGTGAAAACTTGTAATTATGACTTGATGAGTCATGAATCATCTTAAAGTGCCACCTTGCATATTTTGGACACCAACCCATCCCTTACACCGCCACCTACTCGGTTCTTCATAAGACCCCCATCAAACCGCCACCTTAACACCCTATGGAAGCCCTAATACAAGCTATGTTGCCAAATCACTACCCTAAGTATAGAGCTAATCATGACTAACTCCTTATATATTTTCACCTCTCGGTCAATGGAACACAACCACACCAACCGAATCACAATACCACTCCCACTACTCTCCCTCAAAACTCACGGTTACCATCATACCACCACCATAACCGAACACCACAATCATTCCACCCTTGGTCACCATAACCATCGTTTATCACCACCATCTCCTACACTCTCTTTCAGTTTCAAACACATCCATAACATTGAAATGCTTATAATCGGTTTGCAAGAAGAACAAGGCTTGGAAGCTTGAATACACTCACCCAACTTGGTCCATCAGAGAAAGAAGCTGCCATCAGTTATCGTCATCCTCTTTTGTTATCAAAATCAAGGTTTCAATCCCTATACCATAACTAGTCAAGTTTACCAAAGTATATATGTGTGTCTAAACCACACATATAAACAACCCTTATGGTTAAACCTACAAGTTCTTTGTACAATCTTACAAATATGTTAATTGTTGATACATATGTAACTAGATTCGGATCTTAATGTAATATGTCTTGAATGTCTTACGTTTATTTAATGCTTGGGTACTTAATGAAATGAGAATGTTTGGTTGTGATTTATAATGTTTAATATTTCATTAATGAGTTGTGTAACGAATATTGACTAGATTATATAGGTTTGTGATTGTTTGAATTGATATGCATAATGTTATAATGATGAATAAATTCAAACTTGGTTAAGTGAAGTTCTCATACGTCCGACTGGACCATGCGTGGTCATGCGTTCGAATGGCCATGCGACTAAGTGTCCATGCGCCTAAATAGTCCATATGGCTGAACAACTTCATGCGACAGACTCAGTCGCACGACTGAACACTCAGTCGTACAAACAGATCAACCGCATAGCTCAATCGCATGAATGAATCATGCAAATGGTTCAGTCGCACAAATGAGTAACCCTAACCTATAAAAACCACCTAATTCGTGAAAAAACAAAGCATCATGCACACTTCGACTCCAGACGTACCCTGACCGTCCAGAGACCTCTAAGATCATACTCCAAGTTCATAGATCACAGTAGATCGATTCCTAATCGATTCTTAACGTTAGATTCAATACATAATTGTTTCTACGTGCTTTCTCACTGATTGGATTTCCAATCAAATAGGATTCCACACTATTTGGTTAGGTATACACGTTAATCAATTAGTACATCGTCCAGTACACGGTCCCTAACAAGTGGTATCAGAGCGTTGGCTCTTGATTACGTGTTGATTCAATCGTTTTTGATACAAAAATTGTGTTTTTTCACTAAAAACGCAATCTTTTGGTGTCAAACGGTGTCTTAGACGTCTCCTGACCATAAAGTTTAGTTTTTCCGGCATACGGCAATTAGGGTTTGTGAAAATTCTAGTTTTTGCGGCCAAAACACGTTTAACCTACAAATTTTCAAACTTCAGCGGGTTCAGTCGCACGATTGGCTCAATCACACGACTGAGTTCATTCGTATTCTCCAAATGCACGATTGGACTCATTTGTACCCTCATTCGTACCCTCATTCGTATGACTGAGAACCCTATTCGGACTGTTCAACAGCATTAGTTCATTCAGCCGACTGACTCATCCGCATTAGTTTAGTCGCACGATTGAACCATTCGCCTAGTTCAATCACCCGAATAAGCCCAATCGCATACCTTCTTTCGCACACATAAACATTTTGTTTAACAGTAAAGTTAAGTGAAATGGATGACCAGTTTTCAGCATGCACAGCTAGTAGAGACACTCGTATTCAGAATCTACTACTATTGGAGAACGAAGTGGGAATTCATAATAAACCCCCGATGCTTATCACGTTAGACGACTACCCACAATGGAAGCAACGTTTCGAAATCTACTTAAATGGAGTAGATACAAATTTGTGGGAGGCAATAGAGTCGGGGTACAACATGCCAGTAGGAGCTGATGGTGTCAAACTTACGTTAAGTGGTATGTCTGATGCACAAAAGGTGAAACACAACGCTGAGAAGAAAGTCTATGCTTTGCTTACCCAGCCTATTCTGAAGGATACCTTCCATCAGTACTCGGAGTATACTCAAGCAAAGAAATTATAGGATGCGTTGGAGAAGAGGTATGACGGAAATGCCTCACTCAAGGCCATTAAGGCCAAAGCTTTGAAGAAGAAGTTTGACAACTTCTCTTCAGTGGGAAATGAAGGCCTGGACAACATGATCGACAGATTTTACCACTTGATGAGTGAGATGCACACTCATGGAGTAACTACGTCGATAGAGGATAAGGTATCCAACTTTGCAGATGGATTACCAAAGAAATGGGCCTCTTTTGTTTCAAATCTCAGACAGAATGGGATGCTCTCGAAGTTAGATATAAATGACTTCATTCTGAAACTGAGAGAGGAGGAGCGTAGGATGAAGTATCGAGCTCAAAAGGCCACTATGATCAGAAACCGACGCTTTACAACGCGACTCCTAAGGCCAAGACATCTGGAACGCCACTGCAGACTACCTTCGTCTCAAGCTCAGCAAGTCCAGCACAAGAATCTACTTCAGGGCTTGAAACGTCAGGATCGTCTAGTACCCTGTATATTGTACGTGAAGCCAATGCAGCAAAATTGAAGACTGATAACTTCGGTAACGTGACTGTTGAGGTGGCCAGAGAACACATGGACCTCTTAGCTGTAGTAGTCCACTCTTATGATGGACTAATTGCTGGAAAGATAGGAAATTGCCACCTAGCAGATGAAGACTATGAACAGGTGGATGAGATGGAGTTGGAACGGATAGATATATGTAGGCCTTGGCAAGTGCTGTCCGACGAGCTAAAAGGTTTGTCAAGAAGACCGGACAGAACTTGGTTGCAACCAAGGACACGACCTTTGGCTTTGACAAGTCAAAGGTAACCTGTTTCAACTATGGTGAGAAGGGGTACTTCAAACGGGAGTGTGTGAAGCCAAAGAAGACTGGTAATGGCAATCCTTTCTCGTCCTTAATCGTCAGAACAAAGCCACATCTAGTATTCTACTTCATCAAGCAAGGACCCTAAAGCCTTGACTGCTAACAATGATGAAGGACAGGACTGGAGTTTTCGGTTCGTCTCATCGGGAAAGTCCAACATAGCTAGTGTGGTGGACATAGATGACGATTCCGCCAGTGAGGGAGACATAGCAGTAGAGCTCGTGATGTTCAATTCTGAAGACACTGCACCTGTGGTCACCACCTACCTGAAGAAGAAAAATCTACATCAATGTTAGAATCACCAGAACCAGAGACAACAGATTCTGCACACATGGCTGATTCCTCTTCAACATCTCAGGTAAGTACTATTGATCAGTTGTTTAATAATCATGCTTGTTCTGACTGTAATAAATTTAGAGAAAGCATAGATTTAAAAATTTCTAGGTTATTAGATCATAATGATAGCCTAGTAAAGGATCTGGAACTATGCACTGAAGCTAATAGAGTTTTAAAACAAAATGAGCATAGTTACAAGGAAAAGATAGACCTTTTGAACAAACAGCTTAGGGAACCAAAAGTAGTTGCCTTTAATCAAGCTAATGACATTAGGTACTATCTTAACTCCCTAGAGGACACTAAGAAGCAGAAAGCAGTTTTAGAAGTAGAAGTAAACTCTTTAAAACAAAAACTGCATAGTTGGACAAGCTCATCTAATATTGTCCAACACTTAGTGAGAGAAAGAAACAACAAGGAGGGATTGGGATACAAAGTGGTTCCAGCATCACCTGAGACCTTGATAAACACCAAAAGTAAACCAATTAATAATAACCCCATCAAGGATTATGTGGTGACCACTCCTCTTGTTAGTGACCCAGATACCACAAGTAAATCAACTAAATCTGGCACTAAACAAAAGGAGTCAACTTCTAAGGCAAAAGGAAAGATGTCTTGTGTTAACTTGGAAAAAGAGTTTGAAAAGGTTAATTTAAAGTCAGGTTCAAACAAAGTCAAATCAGAACCCAAAAAGACTATTAAACCTAATCAATCACGAGTATCATGTCAAAGTCCCAGTAAACAAGAAATAAAAATTGTAAAACAGGTAAAATAATTAAGTTTGTAAAACCCGACCATACATCTCACAAAGAAGTGTTTCAATCTAAACAAAATAAGGTCATCAGTGTGACTCCTACATCTCCACGAAAACAAATTAACCGTAAAGTTGAAAGCAGATCTTGCTACAATTGTGGAGAGTACGGTCACATTGCATCTAATTGTCCTTATTCTCAGACATCGAGGAGGAAAGTTGAACTTCCTGCATCTAAAACTAGATCTTTGAAGAGGAACTCAGTGACGCCTCCTAAAAGGGATAGTGAATCCAAAGTTCAACCCATTAGCCAGTCGTTTGTTTATCACAAACAGGCCTTACACAAAGCTGGTCTATGGAAAGAAAAATCCGCCTCAGCGTCTGAAAATGAGAACAAACAGACATCTGAGCTACCCTCAACCTCAAATGGTCAATGGGTTGACTTTATGTTATGTGATGCCTCGGGGAAACCCAAGCCAGTGAAGGCATGGGTTCCTAACTTGAACTAATGTTTTCATTAAATGTGCAGGGTATTCGCTATAGTGCTGAGACTAATACGTGGATTGTAGATAGCGGAGCATCCAGGCACTTGACGGGGAACAGAGCTCTCTTATCAAACGTCAGACAAATCAAAGGAGGGCATGTTTCATTTCTTGGAAACAAAGGTGGGTATATCACAGCCCAAGGGGAAGTGGAAAATCAGAAAGTTAAGTTTGACAAGATAAATTATGTCCAACAATTACAAAATAACTTACTTTTTGTTTCTCAAATATGTGATAAAGGCTTCAAAGTAGTCTTTGACAACAAGAAGTGCTACGTTCTGAAGAAGGACTACGTGATCCCAGAGGACCAAGTCCTAATGTCAGCTTCACGATATAATGATCTTTATATCTTGGATCTTTCAAAGGCCTCCATAACGGACCGTGAAGTTCAGTGCTTCTTGTCCAAAGCTACCGAGAAGGATTCCATCTCCTGTCATAGGAGAATGGGACACATAAATCCGAGGAAGATGAATCACTTGATCCAGAATGATCTAGTGAGGGGAGTGAACGTCAAAAACTTCCAACTCCTGTATTTTTGTGTTGCGTGCAAGAAGGGCAAACAGATGAAGAAGTCTCATAAGGAAAAGAAAATTCATTCCATCGAACTACCTCTTGAGCTTCTTCACATGGATCTGTTTGATCTAGTCAGTACAAGAAGCATCATAGGCGACCTATACTGCTACGTAGTTACGGATGACTACTCAAGATTCTCTTGGGTAATGTTTCTGAAGTCCAAATCAGAAACATTTGAATCTTCAAGGAATTAGTAACTACACTGGAATCCCTATACAAGCTAAAAGTACGACAAGTGCGCTCAGACAACGGAACCGAGTTCAAGAATCAATGGATGGAGGCCTACTGCAAGGAAAAGGGAATTGTGCATTAATTTACCTCTGCCTACACTCCTTAGATGAATGGTGTTGCTGAACGGAAGAATCGCAGCTTGATAGAGACCGTACGGACTATGCTAGCAGACTCGAAACTGCCTATTCAATTCTAGAATGAGGCAGTTTCAAATGCATGTTATACGCTCAATCAAGTTCTGGTAGTTAAACGCCATGGAAAAACATGCTACGAGTTACTACAATGACGTAAACCTAACTTAAAGTATCTCGAGCCGTTTAGTGCTCCATGCACCTTGCTAAAGAAGACTCGGGAGGGAAAATTCAGCGAGAAGGTTGATGAAGGGATTTTTCTAGGATACAACATACCAAACAAGAGAGTTTACAACAACTCAATGGGTCAAGTAGAGGTGTGGTGTAACGTTGATGTTCAGAGATACACCATACCACCTGCTGGAAAAGGGCCTGCTTACTTCTTTGACTATGATGAATTCTTCAAGTCCCTCAACATACCTCTTTCCACTTCCGAAGATGAGTTGGCAAACAAGATGATGTACGATGTCTTGAACACACCGTCTCAAGAATCAACACCATCCGGTTCACAAAGTCAATCATCTACCAACTCAGGGGGAGCACTTGATGTCAGTGACTCCTCCTCAAATGAAGAAAATGTGGAAAATGATCAGAACAACCAGGATGAACAGGTTCTGACTACCACAAGTCCACAAGCATCTGACAGTGATGCTTCTGAGCCTTCTGAACCTCAGACTCCTATTGCCTTCGATCCAGAACCAAATGTTCACAATCTTGATTCTGAGGTGGTTGTTCCAACAACTCCCGGCTCATGTCTAAACGTCTATCATCCTTTGGATAATGTCATAGGAGATGTGAGATCAGGAGTTCAGACAAGAAATCATTTGTACTCAGCTGATTATGCCTCTATGATGGAAAAGGGATACCTTCACGATGGTGCTTATCGTTGCTTTGTGTCTCAGTTTGAGCCAAAGTATGTTAGTGAAGCACTGAACGATAAGGCATCGGTGAGTGCCATGCAAGAAGAACTTCTTCAGTTCAAGAAGTTGGGTGTATGGACTCTAGTGGATAGACCTAAAGGTGCTAAGGTCAATGGCACCAAATGGGTCTTGAAATGTAAGAAAGATGATCAAGGAGTGATCAAGGAGTGATCATCAGAAACAAGGATCGGCTTGTTGTTCAGGTATTTCGACAAGTTGAGGGTATTGACTACAATGAAGTGTTTGCACCCGTGGCAAGAATGGAAGCAATCCACATCTTCCTTGCCTATGCATCGTATATGAAGATCAAAGTATATCAACTGGATATGAAGAGTGCGTTCCTTTATGGTGAGATTCGAGAATAGTGTATGTAAGCCAACCCGAGGGATTTGAGGATCCATATCATCAGGACAGAGTTTACAAACTCGACAAGGCGCTATATGGGCTTCATCAAGCTCCGAGGGCCTGGTATGAGAAACTCTCGACGCATCTTGTGAAACATGGTTTTCGCAGGGGAGTCATTAACTGTACATTGTTTATCAAGGAAAAAGATAGGGATTCACTGCTGGTACAAATCTATGTTGATGACATAATCTTCGGTTCCAAGAACGAAGAATTATGTAAAGAGTTTGAAGCAGTAATGAAGGCGGAGTTTGAGATGAGTGCAATGGGAGAGATGAAGTTCTTTCTCGGGTTACAGGTGGATTAGACACCAAATAGGATTTTCCTACATCAGACAAAGTATGTAGGTGATATTCTTAGTCGGTTTGACATGGAGAATGCTTCCACAGCTGGTACTCCACTTGCTGCAAACCATGATGTAGCACCCGACGAGAATGGTGATCTGGTAGATGCCACTATGTACCGAGGGATGATTGGATCTCTCATGTATCTCACTGCCTCATGACATGATATCATGTATGCTACATGTGTATGTTCACGATATCAGGCAAAGCCTAAGGTGAACCATCTTATTGGGGTCAAAGGATTTTTCGTTATCTGAAGGGTACACCCACACTTGGGTTGTGGTATCCTCATGATGATGATTTTGAGCTTACTGCGTATAGCGACTCGGATTACGAAGGCTGCAAGATGAACTACAAGTCTACATCAGCAAAGTGTCAATTCTTTAGGAGAAGATTAGTAACCTGGCTGTGTAAGAAGCAGACCTCGGTTGCATTGTCAACCTGTGAAGCCGAATACGTTGCTGCTGCAAGTTATTGTTCACAAATCATATGGATTCAACAGCAAATGTGGGATTACGGTTTGAAATTCTCTTCTACTCCTATCTTTGTTGATAACTCTGCTGCAATTGCAGTCACTAAAAACTCGGTCCAACATCCAAAGACAAAACACATCGGAATTAAATATCACATTATACATGATTGCTTTGAAAAGAACTTAATCGATGTGGTAAAAATAAACACAGATTTTCAACGCGCTGACCTCTATACAAAGGCTTTTGACAAACCATGTTTTCTATATCTGTTAGAGGTCAATGGTGTTAAAAAGAAAAGTGAGGTCATTCCTGAAGATGACCATGTATAGTCCGATGTGTCATGTAAATTTACTTTTATTTTTCAAAATTTTAATTTATTTGCTTAATTTTAAGTTGGTTAATTAAAATTGGTCTTATTGTTTTGCCTATTAAAATCCTAAAACGGTAATCCATTACGGTTTTAAAATTTTAGGAGTAGAATAGGTTTAGACAATATAAAAAAACGAGGGAGAAGGAGAGGTAGCTGATAAAAATAAGATCGTATGTGTGATATCAATTCAATCTTTAGAATATGATAGTACACAGGAGCAAACCATTTGGGACTTTAAAATTTTAAATTGAAAAATATGCAAAGCTCAAGTATAAGTCTGTGTAGTCTGAGCAATATAAAAGGAAATATGATAAACAAACTAGCTACTACCAAGGTAACACAAAGAAAGTAGAACTAAAGGTTGCTAGACCACAGATGATATGTCGGTAGATTCAACACAATAGATGACTAGATGTAAGGCCCCGTTCCGGGACGCTTACAGTTGGATCCTCATCGCACATAAAACATATAATTACATTTGCCTTATGATAATGTTACAGCGGAAACATAAAAAAATAATTTTTCATAACATTACAAATGCTTTTGCAAGTTAATACAAGCGTTCATTTTAAAACATCATTCGTTCGTATTACAATGCAAAAACATTAACAAAAGAATGTCATCCAAAAGAGCTGAGTAGCCGCCTCGTGCCATCCTCAGCAACATTTACCTGCCAACTGAAAATGTATAAAAGTCAGCGTCGCTGAGTGAGTTCTAGTTTTTTAATAAAACATACATTTCAATCGTTAAAACCATTCTTTACTTTCTTTCAGAATCAAACGATACTTTTCATTCGTTCTTGATCATACATGACACGTACATACAGATAATATCATTATTATCTTCCATTACATTCGTTAACCTCATTCATTTTATACGTTCGTCCTTTCGAGTCTGTTGCGACAACAGGGTCGCTCACCTCATTAACAATCACAACTATTTGCACGCTATCCGAGTCTGTTGAAACCATAGGGTTGCTCACCCCAATTACTAATTTCAACGATAGCACGCTATCCGAGTCTGTTGCAACCATAGGGTCGCTCACCTCATGGCAACTTCACAATAGCTCGCTATCCTAGTCTATTGCAACCATAGGATTGCTCACCCCAATTGCCAATTTCAACGATAACACGCTACCCGAGTCTGTTGCAACCATAGGGTTGCTCACCTCATGGCAACTTCACGATAGCACGCTGTTCGAGTCTGTTGCAACAACTGGGTTGCTCACCTCATATATGTGCTTGCAAGCCTTTCCTTCATTCATTCGTCATTCAATAATGCATGCATTCTTACTTCGTATTCCTCTTTCATTATCTTTCACTTTATGTTACATAATACTTCATTTATTCATTAACATGACACGTAAGCCATAAAAAGATAATATATCATAATAAGGAACATATCATTCAATCATACATAACCATCAATCACATCATACATCACTCATCCCAACATTATTGACTTCAAAAAGTCAACTTACATAGCCCCCAGGAACCTCCCAAGTCAAAGCCTACATTACACTTTTTCCCCAAAAATCAAAAATATTCTGTCCTTAGGCGCATGGGCACTATGCAGGCGCATGGGGAATACTTAGGTGCAGGAGCAACTTTCAGGCGCATGGACACTATGCAGACGCATGAGTGCCTAGCAGGCATATGAACTAATCAGTCGCATGGACACTTAGGCGTATGGACCACCTGGGCACAGGGGCACTATTGGGGCGCATGGCCCTACACTTAGTCGTCCGACTAATATTTCTAGGCGCATGGACCACTGTTCAGGCGCATGGGCTATACTTAAACATTTCTAAGGCATATTTCAGGCGCATGAGCCTTATCTAGGCACATGAACCCCCTGTAAAACATGTTTCTAGGATCATTTCGAACCCATTCATCATACCTATCTGTTCTAAGCTTAGCAGGGCTATTCTATACATGAACAACCTATAAGCGTTCAAGAATTATCATCCAACATGCGTAATACATACGAGCATACATACACAAATATTGTAAAAATCATTTTTAATACATTTTCAGCCACAAAGAGTTTAAAACAAGTAGAAATCGGGGTCTAGAACTCACCCGGTGCAACTTAGGTGTATCTTCCTTCTAACCCTTTTTTTGCAAATTAGTTCAAACACCTAAAAACCCCACCAAACACACACACCCGAACACACACAAACATATAAGCATAAACCCGAGACCAAAACCCAACACAAACACTTAAAAACCACGAATTCATACCTTAAATTCGACTTTCTTCTTCTTCTTCTTCAACCGAGAGTTTCTGCTCTTTCTCTCTCTCTCTAACCGAATGAAAAGTGATGTGAAGGGGGGGTGGGCGGCCATGCCCACCTCTACACCAACTTTTGAAAGATTTTGTCCTTTTGGCACTTTTAACCCCTTATCTTAGGTTTAATTGCTTTTCCTTCTTTTATTCCTCTTTTCTTATCTTTCTTTGAAAAAGCCGGGTGTTACACTAGACCTTTTTGGTGATCTCAAGATTAAACTAAAATGTTTGACTAGATGTGGGTAACACCTTATCCCTGGTTAACACAATCAACAAGATTCCAATAAGGGGTGACGAGCAAAATAAACGCCACGAATGTGTGCGTAAGACCAAAGCATGAGCAAAAGCACATAAAAATGCAAATACAATCAAACTGATAACCTATGTTGTTGGTGAGATCTATGCAAAAAGAATGAAATTGGTCAAATAAGAAGATAGGTTATGTGCCTCTCTGCTGTGCGGTGGCACTGACCTGAGGATAAGCATAACCTATATATTCTCAAGTTCATTGTTGTTTGCCGCCTCTCTGCTATGTGGTGGCACTAACCTGAGGCTTGGCTTCTCTTTGAAAGTTCTATGAATAGTTTCGTCTTGAATACTACCCTGAGACCGTTCAAAAATCTCCTGAGGTATGTTGATTACCATATAAGTGTGGGATCCACAAATGCCTGTTGAAATAAAAAAACCTTAAACCATCACCAATCTATGTTGAAAGTCTGTGTATGGATTTAAGAGGACAAGTATACTGACAATCATTGTGGCTACAATTCTTGAAAGTTCAAATCAGTGTGGGGACCTAATAGTACTAGTATGATTTTCTAAATTTGCTAAATAAATCTAGATGAAAAACAAGAATAAAGCATCAAAGGTTTTAGATAACTTGTCCCGAATGATTTGAATATCCTGTATGATTCCAAATTGAATTGATCCATGTATGGTCTAAATAAATTAAAGCTGCTTTTTCAGAAAAATAATTCTTAGATTTACATCTTAGGATTTAACCCTCACAAAAACACAAAAACATGTCTTAGTTTTATGTTTCAGTTTTATTTCTTTTATTTATGTATAAAGTTTGTCAATTTTAGTTTGTTCAATATCGAACTATGTCATGGAAGTTGATAGGGAACCTTATCATCTAAACGGTCACGTCTGAAGTGACCACACGTGCTTTCAAATAAAAATAGGTCACGTCTGAGGTGACAAAGTATTTTAAAAGGATCACGTCTGAGGTGGCCAAAAGGTTTTCAAGTTAAAATGATCATGTCAGAGATGATCAAAGGTTCATAATGTTAAATCAAAAGTTTAAAAGGTAAAATGGTCATAAAGTCAAAAACCATGAGTATGATTCATCCGCACGACTGGACCATGAGCATGGACCAGTCGTACGATTGGAGGATACGAGTGTACCCAATCGCACGATTAACCCACACGTACGGGACATATGTTCGATTGGACCATCAGGATGACTAAAATGTGCTAACTGCATGGATGAAGGTGACTGAATGACCCAGTCGCACGACTGAAGGTGACTGACTGTGCTAGTCGCACGACTGATCTTCTGTCGCATGAATCAACTATACGACTGGGTTCAGTCTCACGATTGAAAGTAAACCTAGTATAATTAGAGGGTGAGTCGGTCGCAGTTGGTCATCACTCCCAAATCGCCTCTACATCGCACGAACATACCGTTACTCTGCCCGATTTTCATTTGAGCCTTCAAGACTATTGTTTGTTGTGTACTGACGATTTCTATTGACTATACAGGTATAATGTGGTGCAATCCTTGAAAATATCCATCAATTTAAACCCAAAATCGACTGAGATGAACCCTAAAAGAAACCGTGACTTACATTGACAAATAAACTAATAAAACTAAGTCCATTGTGCAATTAAATATTATAATGTGTTTTGTCAGTGAATTGCGAGTCTAATGAGCCTAACCACGATGTCTAACATTAAAGATTGCTCAAAAGCTGATTTTGAATTGAACAGTTATTCTGTCATGCGAATGGACAATATGATGAATTTCAGTCGCACGACTGAAAGGGGCGTATGGCCAAATCACACAACTAAACCATGCGTATGAGTTCAGTCGCACGACTGGGGCAACCGCATGAGATAGCATACGTATGAGCTTAGTCGCATGTTAAGTCACATGTATGATGTAACATCCGCCATTTTTCCGAGTTAAAACCCAATATTTAAGATCTATTATAAAATTATAGTAAATTTTAATGAATTAAATGCATTAAATGTGTTATTATATTATGAGTTATTCATTTATGAAACGTTTAGACAACTTACAAAAATTTATGGATTTTAAATAATTCTTTTTCATAAGGTTATAAATTTATTAATCATTTTATAATAAATAATTAAATGTAAAAGTCTTATTACAATTTATAAAGTTATAAAATGAAATTTATATAAACTTATAAATCTTTATAAGTGAAAATAAATAATTAAATTATAAAGATTAAAAGCTTTACAAAAGTTATGAAGAGTAACAAATAATTAATTTGATATATTATCCAAATTAGCTTTATAAGTATAAGGGTTAAATTGTAATTGTTGAAACTTAATATAAAAGCTTCTGGCATAAAATAATAAAGTTTGATACTTGAGGGACCAAAAGTGTAAATATGTTATAAAACTAAATCAACTCTTCTTTCCCGTAAATCCGGCCACATTCGCCGGCCACCAACTCTGGTCACGGCTCCGGCGACTACGTAACTCCTTATTCCCTTCGAATTTCAATCCCAAAATGGTCCAATCGGCTCGTGAGCACCATTCGAAACCGTCCAGAGACTTTAATCGTGCTTAAACCACGGTTACGAACTCGAATAACCCGAGTAACCGTCACATTCAACAATCGAGTCATTCAATCCTTAACACTTAATAATAAGCAAATTAAATGTTTTATAATCGAACGATTAACTAGTCTGAATTTGATATCCAATCTAATTTCATCTGAAACTACAATTCATAACAATCAAACACCCCATTAACCGTGACCTGCAACTTAGCCGAAATCAACCTTCTGGACATCAATAATCAAAACTCGTTGAGGGTTATTGATCCTAATACTCTGTGAAATCTATGAACATCATCAATTGAAGATAATCAACAACAAATCGTCGAACCCATGTTCAACCTGGTTGCGATTTCAACTCTCATTTATTCATCCCCATTTCAATTCTAATGAGGTAATTAAGCACACATTTACACTCGATTTCATGTGCCAATTAAAAGCCCTAACATTCCATTCATAAACACTAACAATTCGGGGTTTAATTTGAGCCAAATCGAATTAGGGTTCATGAGGAATTTGGGGGAAATTTTGTATCTATGTTTTTAATAATTTAAAACCAAAGTAAACCACGGCCACAGCCCTGGTTCACTAGTTATGTCATTATTCCTTCCATCATGAGGTCCCGGGTTCGAACCCGGGCTCCCTCATCTACTTTTTTAAGGCTTTTCAAGCCTTAATTTAATTATGATAAATTTTTAATAGTTATAAAAAATAGTTTTTGTAAACTTTAACTATTTTTAAAGGCACCAAATAATTTTCTATAATTTTTCTAAATTTAAGTAATTAAAAATATTATTTAATAAGACATTTTAAACAAAGGTTATTCTTGAGTTATTTATATTAAAATGGATTTTAATAATTAGTAAATTATTATTGGTTCAAATGTTCCTTTAAATATCCAATCGTTTAAATCACGTTATTTTAAATGGAGATTATTTTCAAAACATTAAAATTTTATATGTTAAATAACTAATTATTCATTTAATCTTTTAGGTATGTTATATCATAATTAGTTAATAAAGTTATTCGTTAACTTGTATTTTAATTTTTGAAAGTTATTAAACAACATAAATTCCTATGATTCTTTATTCTTATTTTAAGAGTTTCGATATTATAAAGATCATTTAAGGGTTAAAAACTTAATAAAATGATTTAAATAATTATAAATTATCCTACAAGTCATTTAAAAGGTATTCAATTATCTTTATCAAATTTTAATTAATTATTTATTAAATTAATTATTTCTTTTCACACATTGTATTTACTCTTTATTAAATTAATAAATTCAAACATTAAATCTTTCATTATCATTCTTGGTCTTAAATATATTATATATATATATATATATTTTTATTTACATCAAAACGTAAACGATTGTATTATTATATATCTATAAAATGTAATTATTAAAACCTCCAAATTCCAATCGAAACCCTAATTCGTATTCTGTCGTTAATCTTATATTTATTCTAATCCTAAGACACCAATCTTAGGTTAAATCATGAAGAAATCATTGGAGCCTCGTTTATTTTTTCTTATCATCATCTTATTTATATCAAGTGAATTTTTCTTGCCCCCTTTTACTTTATTTCACACTATTTTGGGGTGAAACATGATACTTATACATCATACACTTATAAACGTTTGAGACTTGTAAAGCACTTGAAATTCAAATTTTTTTCATGGTTATTTGTGTGTTGTAAGTGATTATATGAGATACATAGTTTGTTTACAATCATTAACTATTGCTATCCTGGCGACGTCTTAGATCTTTGGGCCTGACAAGCCTATTTGGTGCTAAAGTCGATGTATTGCCGACTCCTGATGACGTATGCTTGTTCATCATGGGAACCAATACACTTAGCCAATCTTATATACTTGTAATTAAGTCGAGGTTTGGTTGTAACGATATGTGTTCTATAACCTTACTAACTTATAACCTATGACATAAATTGCTACTTGTAACCTTGTTATTATTATGTATGAAAACATTGGGAACTCACCAACTATTATAGTTAACCTTTTATTTTCATCATGTTTCAGTTTTGATGCTTGAAGATCTTCTTGTGCTCATATAGGATTTGGACCTAGACTAATTGAAAGACTTATGCTTTTTGTTGTATCTTGATTGTTATGTTATTATTTTATTGTCTTGTAAGTTTAATAAATAATGATATTTAATAATATTTCAACTTATTTAGTTCCATGTGCTATGAGCAATCGTCTCCCATTCGTCCGCCCCGATGATTCCGCCGTCGGTCGGGGTGTGACATATGAGGTCATTCGCACGACTAGATCTTAGTCGCACATTGTCATTCGCATGACAGAATAAAGAATTTCATGTTCAAATGATTAAGTTCATTACTTATTGACTGATACTAACGTTTATATTCATTGTGTAACAAATGGCTAGTCGTTGGACTATGAGCACCAAGCACAACATCTGTGCTCATCTGGATCTGACATCCAGGAACACAACTGACTTCTCGGGCATTATCACATTTCTACGGAGATCGAGGATCTTCCGTGCCATCTAGACTCCTTGCACTCCCTATCGCTCGGTCCAACAGGCTTTCTGGGAAAGCGCTTTGGTGGACAGATCCTTAGAGCCCCATCGCATCAGGAGCTCGATATTTGGAGAGGCTATTAAGATCACTGAGGATGATCTTCGGATAGTTCTCGAGTTTGGGGATGATGCTGATTGTCCCACCCGATTACACCCCCTTACTGTTCGAGGATGTTTTATGCGAGCTAAGTACTCTGGGGATATCAACGTAGGGGTGCTCAACAAGAGCAACCTGTGCCCCCAGTTCAAGTACCTCGCTCATGTGCTGCTGAAGTGCATAGCGTCTCAGAAGGGAGGGTTCGATGAGCTCTCAGATCAGATTCAGAACGCTTATGCAACGTTAGTGCTGAACCACCCGTTCAGCTTCTCCAGGATGATCTTCACCTACCTAGTGGAGAACATAGAGGGAAAGAGCAAGGAGGGTTTTTGTATGTACCCTCGATTCATACAAATGATAATAGACCAAAAGCTCCCTTCATTGCCAAAGGAGAAGGAGGATGTGGTAGCACTCGAGGTGATGGATGATACCACCTTGGGTCGGATGAAAGTTTACAAGGGGAAGCAGGTGAAACCCCCTGTGAGGCGATTGTTCGGGCATCTAGCCCGGGAGGACTACATGGCGCCAGGCAGGCGTAAATGGCGTCACGTAGACAGTGACTCAAATGTTGAGCAGTTAGAGCTCCCGGAGGATGACTCCGATGACGACGACAGTGGTGATGGTGGAGATGCTGGGCCCACTCAACCAAGGGCCCCCACAGCTGATATCGCATCTCCAGCACCCACCCACCGAGAGACTGAGGATGCTAGATTCCATCAGGATTTCCAACCTGATAAGAAGGAGGATACGGATGAGGAGCCCCTAACTCGGACTGTTGGCAGCAAGGTGGTTGCCACAGAGTGAGGGCTCGGGCGGTTGGTAAACGCCCTGGCAGGTCGGGAGAGACTGACACAGATCCTACCTTTGCTCCCGATCAGCCAAGCCGTGTTCCAAGGGGAGCATCCTCCTCGAAAGGCTCGAGGAAGAAAAGGATGGCTCAGCCCCACGGCTTGAAGAAGAAGAAGAGAAGACTGACCTTCATCACCACCACCACCACTACTACCACCACTAACACCACTCCACCTACCACCACTACTCCGTCCACTACCACCACTCCACCTACCACCACTACTACCACACCCACACCACCATCACCTTCATCTATATTATCCCCAATCTTCACCACTGCCACCACCACCACCACTAGCCATCCAGCTGCACCATCATCCTCCTCTCCATATACATCTGGATCACCTCTACCTCCCTTTGGGGTAGAGGAACAGCTGTCAGCGCTGAACCGTATGGTGATGCGTCTGTTAGTGGCTGATGCCGAGAAAACTGCTCAAATTCGTCGGTTAGTAGATCTTACTGCTGCACAATCTCAGCAGATTTCTCAGCAGGTTTGATTGATTGATCAGCAGGCTCAGCAGATGTCTCAGCTCCAGGAGCAACATGCCAAGAAGATTGAGGACCTGGAGGCTGCAAACAAGACTTTCTTGCTAAAGCTCAAAGGATCCAAAGAAGAGCCATTGAAGATAGGAGAAGGAGACGGAGACGATGATGATGATGATGATGATGAGAGTGATGATGATGATGATGATGGTGATGATCACGAGGGTGATACTGACGCAGATGTTGATGATGATGAAGACAATTCTTCTGTTGCAGGTGCCACATCTGCAAGCGAACGGAGGACCAAAAGGACTCAAGATTAGGGTGCCTCCATATCCGCCCCGGTAGCAGAAGAGAAGAGGATACAGGATAAGAGTAATATTTAGTTATTTACTTTATTTAAATCATATATGTTGAATCTTGTATCTCATTAATGTAATGAATGTTTATATTTAATTGTGGTATTTCTGTCTTGATTATTAACTAATGATTGTTGTGTTACATGTATAAATCAAGCAGATCCAAACTTTCAGAGGGATGAACATGATGTTGCTCCCCTCCAACAGATTAAGACTCAGCTCACAATGATTCTTGATCTACAGGGTATAGTTAGGAGATCGGTGATGTACACTCCTGAAGAAGGAGAGATCATTCATATCTCACTGACGAGCAAATTGCAGAAATGTTCAAGCTCAATCCCGATGAGATTGTCAAGGACGCTCCAACTTTTGTATAAACCAGTGACGAGGAGCTGAACGACATTGATGAGATAGAGATCGAGGACATCACTACAGAGTACTATCCCGAGTATGCTGACAAAGAGGGAAATGTGGTCCCCAATTTGGGTAACTCCCTGGTCGTTGATACATTTGAGATATTAGATAAGATGGAGCAAGAGTCTGAGAAGGTTGAAGAACAAGCCCAAGCCTCAAACACTGATGTTGATATCAGAAAGGTTGAATGGGTTGCTTGTTTTGAGGAGATCCGAGCCCAACGCGTTGCTCCTAAATAGAATGTCTACACCAAGCTCTACAATGTGAAGAAACATCACAAGGTGTCAGGCAAGATTATCGCATGGGCCCATTTTGATGATCTTAATGTATACGCGGTGAAGAGAGAGAAAGGTATTGAGTACTTTAGATTCCCGCATGATCTAAAGTCTCTACTGGTTTTGAGCTCAACCAGCTGGCTAAACTGAAGTTGTTATAAGCTAACCCGAGAAAGATGTCAAGCTGGTTTGAGGCTGCCTTGGAGAAAGAGTACCACACCAGGTGGGTCAACTTCAAACCTCAACAACCTACGAGGTATATCAGACGTTCTGAAGTTGATCCCATAACTGGAAAGCCAAAGATAGTGCTGAAGTGGAGTCCTCCACGCACAATGTCAAGAATCCCTCTACGGGAGATGCCACAGGACTTCACTCCTCACTTCAAATGGTGGTACTATGATTGGAGAACAGGGGAAGTTGTCATAGTTCTAAACAAAAAGGGCAGAATGGATACTATCAGGGTATTCGACCCGATGTGGCTTACCAACTTGTCAGCTGATGACGTCTACACTCTATACAAGTGGCCACTATTTTATGACATGTAGGATATTGTACAAGCCCTCTAATTCCAACGTGTGATACGACTCTGCTTTGCATTTGAAATACATACAAGAGTCACAAGAGAGGAGAAGTACAAGAAGTATGAGGAGGTTATGAAGAAGGTAAGACATTAGATAGATCTAGGTCCAAGGGGGAGTTTCTTAATACATATGTACCTAGATTCGGATCTTAATGTAACATGTCTTGAATGTCTTACGCTTATATAAAGCTTGGGTACTTAATGAAATGAGAATGTTTGGTTGTGATTTATAATGTTTAATATTTCATTAATGAGTTGTGTAACGAATATTGACTAGATTATATAGGTTTGTGATTGTTTGAATTGATATGCATAATGTTATAATGATGAATAAATTCAAACTTGGTTAAGTGAAGTTCTCATACGTCCGACTGGACCATGCGTGGTCATGCGTTCGAATGGCCATGCGACTAAGTGTCCATGCGCCTAAATAGTCCATATGGCTGAACAACTTCATGCGACAGACTCAGTCGCACGACTGAACACTCAGTCGTACAAACAGATCAACCGCATAGCTCAATCGCATGAATGAATCATGCAAATGGTTCAGTCGCACAAATGAGTAACCCTAACCTATAAAAACCACCTAATTCGTGAAAAAACAAAGCATCATGCACACTTCGACTCCAGACGTACCCTGACCGTCCAGAGACCTCTAAGATCATACTCCAAGTTCATAGATCACAGTAGATCGATTCCTAATCGATTCTTAACGTTAGATTCAATACATAATTGTTTCTACATGCGTTCTCACTGATTGGATCGCCAATCAAATAGGATTCCGCACTATTTGGTTTGGTATACACGTTAATCAGTTAGTACATCATCCAATACACGGTCCCTTACATTAATCTTTCTGAAAGGATATTAAGAAAGGTTTTATAACCTGAAGAAAATGGATAAATATTGATAATCAAAAGTTATATAAAAGAGATTATCAATAAAGGGTTAAAAATCTATGTGCAAACTTGCTAAATTCGGTTTGATATATATTTAACTGTGATTGTGGGAACAAATATGATGAATATGTTTGGAATGTTAGGAAATATTATTCTGCAAATTTTGATGCTATTACTTTAAGTAAAATAATTTTTATAAATTATCTAAGCATTTGAAAGAAAATTTTATGCCGGAAGAACTGAACTTGGAAATTAGTTAAAAGAATTATATGTTGATTCTTATAATTTATAAGATTTGCAGAAAAAGTTTTGTGATCTAATTCGGAATTATGCATAAATTACGAATTTTAGAAGTTTCTGCTATTGAAAATCGAAAAAAATACTTAAACTATAAGATAATTATGAAACATTTACAGAAAGTATGAAAAATAGAATAGAACAGTTTGTATAAAAATTAGAATATTTGGATATATTATGATATTTTTACTAAATATTGTTAGAATGATAAAAAACATAAAATAGACTTTGCTATGATTTGGAGACTTAAGAAAATTTTGAGAAACTATAAATATTGTGACATATATTCTAACAAAGTTTGACAATTTTTAGAGACCCGAGGATATTTCTGATAAATGGTTCAAATAATATAAAATTATAGAAAAATAAACTGTAATTAATTAGTATATATAATTTTAATATGTTGTGTCTTATGTTTGGACACACCTAATATAAAATTTTTGTGATATCTGGTTGAATATAAATTCTGTAATAAAATTTATAAATTGAGGCACTGAATGTTGAAGAAAATAGATATTTTCTAACTATAAATGTTTTTATTTATAGGTTATCTCTTGGATTAAAGGTGAGATTCATAGCCCCGTTTTATTCTTATAAGCGTTTTGGGGGAAAAACATATTGTTTTTATGATTGATGCAATTATGTAAGATTTTGAGATGTATTGTCATTTATGTTACAACCATTAATTTGGATGTGGAACCGTTGGATAATATAGGTAGCGCTACTTAGGAAAATATTTTCTGCACCAACAGGATGAGTGTTGTGATGCTATATTATCTGATTTTTATGAATTATGATATGACAGTTATAAATCATTTGAGTATTATGTAAGGTTTGGTTGTATATAATGCATCAAAAATATTTTGTTTAAAGTTAAACCTATGATCTCACCAATATTATGTTGACAATTTTAAGTATGCTTTTTCAGAAAATCATCATGAGTAACAGCATAATGTTTTTTTGATGTTTACAACGGCTGAGGAGAAATTATGGGAAACGTTTGTGTTAATATAACTGTAAACATGTATGATCTCAGCCTATCGGTGGACGCGCACTTCCATCGAACTGAAGATGTAGCAGTTAGATTATATGTCTGTAATAGGATTATGTTAGATCAAATTTTGACTAGTTATGATGTAATGTAATCCTAACTATATAATTATAATTATATGTCATATTTTGTTATGCTAATCTGTTTAGTTTTTAATCAATGAGTTCTGAACAAACGAGTCACACCCAAAAAGCATCTCGCGCTTCCGCCGGGATGTGACACAATGAAAGATAATAATGATATAACCTTGATGTATGTACGGTGGATGATCACGCACGGAAGTAAAGAAAATGTTTTAAACAAAAGGAAAAGTATTTTATTTATAAAACTAGAACTCACTCAACAACGTTAACTTTTATGCATTTTCAGTTGACAGGTAACTTGTTGCTGAGGATGACACGAGGGTGAAACTACGTGGTAAATAAAGACTGCCATCCATTTTATGCAGAAATACTATTTCTGTGTTGTAATGCAACTAAACGTCATTTTGTAACTTTGAGCAACGATGCATTATTTGGCAACAATAATTATTAATGCATGAAATGGTTTTTGTTAAATTATTTTGCTGCAATGTTTTTTATTAGTCCAATGAATTGTAACATGTTTAAATATTATGCGTGATGAACATCCAACTGTAAACGTTCTGGGAACGAAGCCTTACAAAATGCAGAATGTAAGCTATGTCGAGGGGACTTAGCAAAATAAGCATGAATAAGATCTTCATATAGAATATAGAGACTATGTTAAAACTTGCATATGGCAATGTAATTGGTTTGCGCTTTGTAATTTTAAATGTGTTAGATGTGTGAATATTCGTAACACCGTTAAGGTTTTAATCCAGTCTAGTTTTGTGATCTTGAATTTTAAGACTTTCATTGTGTATAGTTGGTGATGTGCTACAACTTGTTGCGCCCGTGGATTGAAGTTAGTGTCATACAACTTGCAATGCTGCCCGTTAGTTATTTCATACAACTTGAAGTCTCATATAACAAAAAATATGACATAAGCACCACCAAGGTACTAAAGCAACAAGTCTGTTCTTTTTCTTTAGAGATGTGAGAATAGTGAAGAAAGAAAAAGAAACGGAAAAGATGGGAGGAAATTAAGAGCATAACTCATGCTAATAACATAACATAGACAAAAGATAAAACAAGAGAAAATGAAGGGAAAACTTATCCATTCCATATCCTTCAAACACATCTTATACATCATATATACATAAGGGGGTGGGGGTCTAGGCACCCACTCAACTTTTTATTGATGTCTTAATTTTTTAAAGAAATAAATTTATATAGTTATGTGTCCTATGTATTTCTTTTAAGAGCCTCAAAAACATCTTTTCTTTTACTCCAATTGAAAATGAAAGAGTTCTATAATATAATATAATGAAGAATTTAAGAAAAAAAAGAGAGAGCAAATGGTAATGAGAGAAAACGAAAAAAATTATCAAGATAAAGAAGAAATTGAAGCTTACGTATAGGTTTTAGAAAGTTAATTGAGTTAAAACGCTACACTAATGCTATCAATATTTGATTTACGCTTAATGAAATTCTTAAATAACAATTTTGCCAATTATAACCTAACATAACATATTGTAATAAGATTCGTAATTACATACTACACAACATTAAACTGATCTTATAATAAATATGAAATATGATCATACGATAATAATATCTGTAATAATAATAATAATAATAATAATTTATAGAAAAAGTAAAATTAAAAAATGTTTTCTTGGTAAATTATACGACTGATGTGAGAAATTGGCTGATATTTTGCTACAAATATTTTAGGGCATATGGTGTACTCGTGTGAGCGTTTTGCGTGTTAATATAATCCTAGTTAAATACTCACCTTCTGCTCTGCTTTCGCGCTTATTCATCATCACCCACTATCATTCCCCATTTGCAACATCACACCTTCTCTCTAACTCTAACGATTTCAAGAAATCAGCGTAAGGGTTTTCATTTTTGGGGGGTTTTAAGGGCTTCAATTGTTTCTTTTGATCAACATTCTTGCTGTTTTTCTGTACTGTAATATGTTCTTCTGTTCAAACTTTTTGTGGGTTTTTCTTGTAAAATCAATTTCAAGGGTTTATTGGGTTATGATCTTGTTGAATTTGTTCGATTATATGCGTATGTGGGTGTATCTTGTATTTTGATCAGCAAGAATTTGATTTTGCTAACGAGTGTTAGTTTATGATCGAGGGTTTCTTTCTTTCTTCTTCGTTTGGCAAGATTCTGTGTTTTCCATCTTAATTTTAATGTTAAATCGTAATGACGCTTAAAAGGTTACATCGGATGTGGTTTTTATTGCTCTTTTGTTTGAATTTGCAATGATACATGAATGTTTTACTGATTACTTGATGGTTTATGTTGGTAAATTGTTACACCTCTTACAGTGTGCATCTGCGTTAATTGTTAAATCTTGTATTAAAACGGTTTCTTTGAATGATTATTGTCCCTAAGGATCAATTGTTCGAAGTGGTTCATACCTACAATGTGGTTGAATTTGGGGGTGACTAAAGAGTATAAGGAATTGATCCTACCTTGGCTGCTAGTTTTTGTTTTGGTCTATATTCAACATAGTTTTGTTTTTAAGGATGTAACTCGCCATCATTCACCTTGAATTTTCTTTCGGACATATGTGTACCAGCCAATTGCTTCATTTGGTTTTGAGCTTTACAAAGATTTTGCTTTAACTTTTGACCTTTGTTCTTCTGAGTCATGAGACTTCTATCCATCAATTCCAGCGTACTTTTACAAGGATAGTTGAGGGGTAAAAAGTGGGCATACTTACTCAGCCTGCCCACCATCATCAAAATGATACAATATTCTTGTGAGTTTGGAAGTCTCTCTTTGAAATCCATTGAGATCTCTTCCCATATGTTGTCAGGTATTGGTAAGGGTCGTAGTAACCTGAAAGTGTTGGCAAATCTGTTTTGCCCTTTTGACAAATACTAAAATAATACTCACTTAAATCCCTTTTCCATTTAGACCTGAAAGTTTTTTAAAGTCTTATTACAAGTGGTTCATAATGTTCTGTTTCAACTTTTGTTGTCTCCAACCTCCAACTTATTCATTCTTCTCAGTTCCTGATTTGTAATTGAAGGTTCTTTCGAGCTTTAATAATGATCTTCAAGGTGTTATTAGTTGCTCAAGTTGCCTTTAAGAGATCTTAGTAGCTAACATACCAGACTGAAGTGTTAAGATTGCCAGCTGTAAGAGCTAACCCCTAGTATATCAAGCCATGTAACTTTGACAATCATCTTGGCTCCATTTCTAGATAGAATGGATGATGACTAGCAACTCTCTTTCACCTATTGACAAGGATATGTTCCTGAGGGACAGATGTGCCTTTTTTGCATTTAAACAACCCCTATACCTTAGCCTGAAAAGTGAATCATGGCCTTTCTTCCTAAATGACACTACATGGAATTCAAAATCTCTACAGGGTGTTTTGAAATCAGTTTTGCGTGATAGGTTCTGTTTTGATTTGATAATAACCTGACTCCAAATCAACTTTGAGAAGAAAAAGCACCTTGTATAATTCATTTTGTAGATCTTCAACAAGTGAAAAAGGAACCTTGTCACCTATTGTAGTTTGTTTAGATATCTATAATCTGTTTACATCATCTCCATCATCCATCGCGCTATGAAGCAAAAGCACTATTACTAGGCTGAATTACACCTTCCAGTAGTTCTTGAGTGAGCTATTTTGCAACATCCTTCTATAGTAAGGATACTTGTGGGATCTCAAATTAATAGGTTGGAGCCTTCCTATAAAGCGATTTTCTGCTCAAACCTTTGTCATAAGGGGGAAGATTAGTAGGGTATTTAAATCGGGCAGAAAAATTATGGGTTCTTTCTTCATAGCTGCTGAATGTCGGGTGGTGGGTAAGGCGGACTTTGGGGGATACTGATTTTTAAATCTGTAATTTGTTGTAGCTCTTAATGTCACTTCATATCATCCACTTAGAAATCTATATAATGGTATATAAAACCAAAGTGTTCCTTAGTGATGTAAATCACTACATCCAAAAAACAATATGACAACCACCCAGTTGTTGGTTTAATTCTTTTTGTATTAATGTAGTTGTAAAGTTTGTTCTAGAGATGTAAAGTTAGATTAGTGCAAAGACTGAAAATGTAAATAGTTAGTTAGTTCTAACTACTATAAGTATGAGGTTGTATTGTATGTTGTGTAACACACTTCAATAAAATTACACCGTTGCATTCTAACATTTGGTATCAGAGCGTATAGGCTCTCGATCCAATTTCTGTGTGCTCAGTCCTCATCGATTGCAACTTCGGAAGAAGCCCCCGACTGACTTCGGAAGAATAGTCAGCTGGCCTCGGAAGATCTCCTCCTTTCGGCTGCTGATCAATTCGAGTGATCTTGACACCAAATTCACCTCACTTGATTCAAGGGGATGGCGAATCAAGATAGACAGATGGCACTGAAGGACACCAGCGATCCAATCGCATTCAAGATTCTGATTCTCACTCCGACGACCTACACTCCTTGGGCGATCAAGATGGAGGCGTTCATGGATGCCCAGGGGCTCTGGGATGCCATTGAACCCCCCACCCAAGCCGCGGTGGATGTCCGATTGGGTAAGAAGGCTAAGCCTTCATCTTCCAAGCCTTGCCAGAAGATGTCCTGATGCAGGTGGCTGCATTCGAGTCGGCCAAGGACGTCTGGGAAGCCCGCAAGAAGCGATATGTGGGTGATGATAGAGTCCGACAGGCCAGAATTCAAACTCTCGATCATGAGTTTGAATTGCTGAGCATGGGTGAGAGTGAGTCGGTTGATGAATTTGCGGGGAAGAGGGTGAGCTAGTGTTGAGATACAGAGCCCTGGGGATGACAGTGCCGACAGCCAAACAGGTCAGCAGGTTCTTGAAGGCGGCTCCCGGATAGATTCCTACCCATTGTGGCTACTATTGAGCAGTTTTCGGATTTGAACAAGATGCCATTTGAGGAACTAGTGGGGAGACTCAAAGCCTATGAAGAGAGGTTGAAGCCGCTGACCCAAGGAAAGAGTTCCTCTGGACAGTTACTTTTGACTAAGAGTGAATGGGAAGAAAGGTCAAGAGGTCAGGCCAAGCAAGATTCCAGAAGCAGTGGAAGAGGTAAAGGGAGGTTTGCAAAGAACAGGGGAGGAAAGACAAACCAAGAACCTGGTAACAAAGATAAGAACACCAACAAGAGAGACAAGAAGTCATTGAGGTGTTTCAACTGTGACAAATTGGGCCATTTTGCAAATGAGTGCAGGGCACCAAGAAGGGCAGAGCAGGAAGCCCATTTAACTCAAACTCAGGAGGATCAAGAATCCACCCTGCTGATGGCAGAGGTGTCTATGGATTTGGGCCTGCTAGAGGAACAGGGGGTGTTCCCCAGAACTCTACCAAAAGGAGAGGATTCTTGCTGTTGGTACCTAGATAACGGGGCCAGCAACCACATGACAGGAATTAGAACCCGCTTCACTGAACTAGATGAAGCCATCAGTGGCAAAGTCAAGTTTGGTGATGGACCTGTGGTTGTGATAAAAGGCAGGGGCTCTATATGCTTCAAATGTAAAAATGGAGAGCATAGGGTAGTAACCAATGTTTACTACATACCAGCCCTAAGGAATAACATCCTGAGCTTGGGTCAATTGGATGAAACAGGATGTAGGAGCATCTGTGGATATATGAGAGAGGGGGAAAGACTCTTATGAAAGTGAAGAAGTCACATAACAGGTTGTACAAGATCAACTTACAAGTGACCTCTCCAAAGTGCCTGTTGGCTGCCATGAATGAGTCTGCTTGGTTATGGCATGCAAGACTGGGCCATCTGAGTTTTGACTCAATTACCAAGATGACCAAGCACAATATGGTCAAGGGAATGCCAAAGATAGAGCACAAGTCACAGTTGTGTGAAAGTTGTCTGGTTGGGAAGCATAGGAGTCAACCACACCCCAATGTAAGTAGTTACAGGGCTAATTCACCACTTGAATTAGTACATGCTGATCTCTGTGGACCATTGACCCCACCCAATCCTGCTGGGAACAAGTCTTTCATGCTCCTGGTGGATGATTACTCAAGATACATGTGGGTGTTTATGCTAAAGTCCAAAGATCAGGCTCCTAAAGTCTTTAGAGATTTCCAGACTCAAGTCCAGTTGGAAACCTCTCATAGACTAAAGGCCTTGAGAACTGATAGGGGTGGTGAGTTTACCTCAAAGACCTTTGAACAGCTTTGTAGTTTGGAGGGTGTAAAAAGGTTTCTAACAGCCCCTTACTCCCCACAACAGAATGGTGTGGTGGAGAGAAGAAATCAGACTGTCATGGGGATGACAAGGTCCATGTTGAAAGCTATGAAAGTACCTTTGGAATTTTGGGCTGAGGCAGTGAGGCATTCAGTTTTTCTGTTGAATAGAAATCCTACCAAAGCCTTGGAGGAAATGACACCTTATGAGAAGCTGTTTGAAAGGAAGCCTAAGGTGAAACACTTAAGGGTGTTTGGTTGCAAGGCTTATGTCAAGATCCCAAGTTATCAAGTGACTTAACTTGATGATAGAAGCACTTTTATGGTGCATCTAGGGGTTGAACCCAGAACAAAAGCCTATAGAATGTATAATCCTTGTATTGGTAAGATTGTGGTAAGCAAGGATGTGAAATTGAAGAAAAGAAACCTTGGGATTGGGCCATCAGTGAACAGGAGAAACCATCCAATCCGAGTTATGCCAGGTTTGGAGTGTTTGTGAACTCATCGGATCATAGTCAGATCTCTTCAAGTGTACAACCACTTGAGTCTGGTGGTCAAGAACAGGATGTTAATCCAGTGAATGCACCAGATCAAGAAGGAGGATTAGATGGTTTAGGGGGTGGGAGTAATGATAATAGGTTTGATGATGGTGAACTGCCTAGGGACAGTTATGATGATACACCACCAAAGGGGTTCACGAGTCTTGATGATGTGTTCAGCAGGACAAAGGTTCTTGAACAAATCCCCTTTGATCCTCCTGTCTTTGATGAGTCTGAGTTATTGCTGATTAGGGAACCAACAAGCTTTGATTAGGCTAAGAATAAGATTGAGTGGAAGAAAGCTATGCAAGAAGAGTTAGAAAGCATAGAGAAAAATGGGACTTGGAAGCTTGTTCAGTGTCCAGAAGGTGTGAAGCCAATTGGGTTGAAGTGGCTCTTCAAGTTGAAGAAAGATGCACAAGGGAAGGTTGTGAGACATAAAGCCAGGTTGGTTGTAAAGGGGTATGTGCAGAAATATGGTATAGACTATGAGGAGGCATTTGCACCGGTAGCCAGGCTTGAAACAGTGAGATTGATACTGTCTGTAACTGCTGTTAACAAATGGGAAGTTCATCATTTGGATGTGAAGATAGCATTCTTGTATGGGGATTTGAAGGAAGATGTGTATGTTACACAGCCAGAGGGTTATGTCAAGCCAGGCAAGGAGGGATTAGTTTACAAGCTCGTGAAGGCTTTGTATGGCCTTAAGCAGGCACCCAGAGCATGGAATGAGAAGTTGCACCTTACCCTGTTACAGTTTGGGTTTACAAGGTGTCCCCAGGAACATGCTGTTTATAAGAAGCAGGATGGTGATGAAATTGTGATTTTGGGAGTATATGTTGATGATTTAAATGTGACAGGATCTAGCTTAAGTATGATTGATGATTTTAAAGCTATGATGAGATCTAGATTTGAGATGACTGATCTAGGGTTGTTGAAGTATTACTTAGGAATAGAAGTTAAACAAGAAGACAGGGGTATCTTCTTGTGTCAGTCTGGTTATGCAAGGAAGATATTGGAGGAACATAATATGTGGGGTTGTAATCCAGCTAGATTTCCTATGGATCCTGGTTTGAAATTAGGGAAGGATGAGGAGTTGGATTCTGTGGATGCTACCTTATAGAGGAGATTAATTGGGTGTTTGAGATATCTGACCCAAACCAGGCCTGATTTGTGTTATTCTGTGGGAATAGCAAGCAGGTTCATGGAATCACCTAGATTATCTCATTAGCAGGCTGTAAAGCATATTCTAAGGTATCTTAAGGGTACTGTAGATTATGGTGTATGGTATAAAAGAGGTGGAGTTGCTGAATTGATAGGCTATAGTGATAGCTCTCATGCTCCAACAAAAGCTGATGGGAAAAGTACTACATGGGTAGTGTTTTACTATGGTGGTGGACCAGTGAGTTGGGTTAGTCAAAAACAAGAGATAGTTGCATTATCTTCTTGTGAGGCTGAGTTTATAGTTGTAACTGTTGCTGCTCAACAAGCAATATGGCTGGTGTGCTGGAAACCCTGATTAATTCTAGCATAGGTTCTATTCTGCTTAATGTTGATAATAAGTCGGCTATTCAACTTGTGAAGAATCCAGTTTTTCATGGAAGGTCAAAACATATTGATGTAAGGTATCACTACATAAGAAGCTGTGTAGATAGAGGTCTTGTGAATGTGAGGCACAATTGTGGTGAGGAGCAGAAGGCAGATATACTTACAAAAGCCCTTCCTAGGCTAAAATTCATGGAGATGAGGAAATTGCTTGGAGTGGGATCTATGAAAGAATTAAGGGGGTGAATGTTGGTTTAATTCTTTTTGTATTAATGTAGTTGTAAAGTTTGTTCTAGAGATGTAAAGTTAGATTAGTGCAAGGACTGAAAATGTAAATAGTTAGTTAGTTCTAACTACTATAAGTATGAGGTTGTATTGTATGTTGTGTAACACACTTCAATAAAATTACACCGTTGCATTCTAACATTGACATTAGTTGGTAACTTAACGCCATGCATCTTCCATTAAAACCTTTCCACCAGTGTATCACATGCCTCTTATTTTGTATTGTCATTAGCCACACCCCATCCTTTGATAGTTTGCAGATAATGTCTTGGCATCATACCCCACCCCCACTCAACAAAAAAAGAACTTAAGTTTTTTTCTTTCGGTTAAACTAAAAGATTATTGATGAGGGTTTGGGGTTTCTAATTCAATCTTCTAGGTTAGATTCAAATCTATTACTTCTAGTAACTTTAGGGGTTTTATTTCCCGATAGAGTTTCAAATCTATTCATGTCTGTGAAAAGATCATACAATAGATGATATATGCATTATTCTTATTCTGAACTCTATCTAGTAGGCTACTAGGCTAGTAAATTCCTTGTCATCTCGTAGCTAGTTACACCGTCCATGTGCGCTTGTTATCATTTCCACCTTTCTTCTTGTGGTTGTCACATCATAAATGCACTAGGTTCTATTTTATGTTATCTTGATTAGTGTTGTTAGAAAAATGAATTTGATTGTGTTCTAATAATTTAATCAATTGGTTATGATTCGACGTGTGCTTGTTGTGTGTTCTCTATCGGTGTGAATTTTGCTAAATAATTAGTATAGGTACATACAATTTCTTCTTTTTAATGTCTAATCTAGCTATTATTAGAGTTTAAATTAATACACTTTTATGTTATGTTTTGAACATCAATTTAAGAAAGATTGCGGCGCTCAACGCAACTTAAAGTGGTTACAACATTTTATAAAAAAATAATGAGCTTTGCTAATCTTTATGTTTAGAAAAAGCTTTTTTTATTCTCCAAAGTCATATCAATACACTTGTTAAGGATCAAGTGTATAGTGTATGCTCCTAATGACAATGCATATGATTATTGAATAATGGATGACATGGATACTTGGAACCTTCAAGATCTTTAGTTGTATATGATGTTGGAACTTAGTAGTACTCCTTGTGTAGATTTTGTTAGATATTAAATAAGTTCTAAACTTCTAATTGTTTTAATATACTTATGTTTAAATTCTCAATAACTTATGATCATAGTTCTACTATGGCCTTTTTAATGATTTGTTTCTTTTCATGCTTATTTGTTCTTATGCATGTGCATAAAATCCTTTATTCCTTTATTAGGTTTAAAAGTGACATAAAGCTCCTATTCTAAGGTTTATTTCTGTATGTTGTATTTTTCAAGTTACAGATTGAAGATGGGTGCAAGAAAGAAGATTCCAATTATTGTTGGTCAAACACTAGAAATTTAGGGAAAAGTCAACTAGGCAGTGTAATTTTCGGTGCGACAAACGCCACAGTCCATGAATGCCTCTCTAAACAACTCTTTGGTTAGTTTTATAGTTTGACTTATAATTAATTATTAATTATTAATTTCTAAAATTTAAAATTTGTGGTATGCATACCTTCATCTCCCAATTCTTAAGCACCACTTCAACCCATTTGCTTATAAATTTGTTAATTAATGGTTTGTTTGACTTAAAAGGAAATGTCTTAAATGGTCTCGATCAGAAAAAAGTATATTTCAAATGCATTAAACCTTCTAGTAGTTTCTTAAATTCTTTATTATTGAAACAATCTATTATTAGTAATTAAAGTCATATCCAAATTTACCTCTTTCCCTGAAGCGTTATGACCCATTCATTATTTACTCTAGCATATTTGCTACCTTTGATGCAATGAGTTTCCATTCAAGTCCTTTTTGGATCACATCCTTTTGGGTATGCTAATATGCTCTTGAAATTTATTAGGTTTACCAAAGGAACACCTTGAGTATGTTGAAAAAATTGATCCCGGTTTGCCATTGTTTCTATTGAACTATTCGAATAGAACACTACATGGTGTTTTTGAAGCTGCTAGCCATGGCCAAAAAGATATAGATCCATATGCATGGACTTGTGAAGGCAAACAAAAAACACCTTTTCCAGCTCAGGTATCTTGTTACATGTCAATCAAGTTTGAGTTTTAAATATGTGTTTTGAAACTGATAATGCTATATTAAATAATCATAAGCAAATAGTCAACTTTAATAATAGAACATGCTAGGATACAATGTTTAATGTGCTTGTCTTGTGAAGTTGTCATAATTGTCGAGTTGTGTAGATTGAACTGTTACCATGATGCTATGACAATCGACATATGCCATATGGACTATGGAGTGTTTATGGGCATTATAGTGCATGTAGGAATTATAGATATATGGTCGAACAATATGGATTTTTAGTCCTTCATTGCATCCTTGGGGAACATGTCGTCAAATCAGATTTACCTTAGTTTGTCCCTATACATTAGAAATCAATAATGATATCTCTATAGCGTGATTGTCTATTAACATAATCACATTGATTAGCCTAAACACGTATAGTCTATGTTCTTTTCATGCAAGGTTTCGTTTGGGTGTCACCTTGTTTATGTGTGCTTTTAGTTTTAGAAAACACGGGGAGATTTGAGGCAGGGGTAGGTCTCAAAAATTGAGGCGTTAGGTGATAGGTGAGAGCTTCATGTAGCGAGGCTTTAGGTATACATATTATATTTATAAATTAATGTCCAGATAATAATTACTATGTTGGTCATCCTTAAAATCATAAAATTTTAGATATATGTATATTTAAAAAACTTAGGGAAAGCAAATATTATACAAGCAAAAGAGAAAAAATTAGTAAAGTACTAGTTTTAATCTCTTCTCTAGTTCTCTACGAGAACATGAGTACGAAAAGCTCTTGCATCTCCATGAGAACATTCCTTCTTATGCTGTCTTTTGAATCCCATCACACTAAATATCTTCATATGTGACTTTCTTTCATCTTTTTGAATTTATAGTTTAAATTTCATGGAGAATGAAAACACATGAGTTTTTACTTCCTTCTTTGAACTTCACATATTTTTTTTGCTACTTGGTTTTGAACTTCACCATTTTCTCCAAGATTGTAACACTCCAGGCTACCTCATGGGAACGCTTTGTCTTTGTGTCACTTGAAGCTCTACCACACGCTTTACACTTGGTTTTAAAAATTGTGCCTAGGTGCACCGGTGTGAGGTTTAGCGAGGTGCTCAATTGAACCAAGGTGCATCAATTACATAAGGTGAGGCGAGGTATGGGCCACTCGGTTGGTTATATTGAGGCATGCTTTGGTGCTTCATGTATATTATGCTATTTTGATGGTAAGCGAAACAACAAACTAACTTTTTATCTGTGATGCGCCAAAGTAAGAAACACTCCTTGTTCATGTGTATTAGCACTTCCGATGACGCGCAACTTCCTCATCTATATATCTTTTGTACATCCTTTCTTCTACAATCATCTTTCTCTTTCTCCTCTATATGTAAACTTTTGTTTAGTCAAAGAAATAATAAAGGAAAGTTATAAGGCTTGTTGGGTATGAAAAGATAAGAAAGGTAGGTCATGTTTCTTTTATTGTACATAGAGCTTGCATGGTTCTACATAGATATAAAGGTAAGTATGTCATGTTTTTTATATATTAAAGTTTGTGTACTTTTTAAAACGTAGCATGTGTGTTTGAGTGATCGTGTATCAATATGCGAGTGAGGTTTAAGCATTGGTTTTCCACACTAGTAGTGATACCTTTGTGTCTGATGTGAGCAATGGGAGATGGAAAAGTAAAGATGGGTGAAATCTATGGCCATGATTTCAATTTCTAGCAGATGAAGATGGAGGATTACTTGTACCATAAGAAGAGAGATGAAACTGAAGATGAATTAAGCCGATCGGGAGTTTTTGGATGACTAGGTGTCGACAAAAAGACCATTCATGGATTGATTAAGGTGTCGTCAATCATGTATGGAAAACCTAGTGCTTCGAATAAGGTCTTTCTGATTTGACAACTAATGAATACTAAGATGAAGAAGAGCTTTTGACCATTTGAAGCGTTATTCTTCATATCCGATTGGTACCACAGTTAGCACTTCTACCAAAACTACTAAGCTTACAATTGATGGGATTCATCATTTATATCCTTAGGAGGAGTATGTGGGAGGGACTCTAGTGAATATTTAAGCTCTTTGTCAAGTATAGAGAGAAGGAGAAAAAAGTTACGAGAAATTGAACTATCTTTAAAAAAATTGAGTTTGCTATGCCATCTAAGCTGAACCATTGATTGGATTCTTTGTTTGAAGTTTACTTTTTAGATAAGTTTATGGTAGGAAAAAAGGATCGAGTGGCTGAGGGTTGACACAACTACCATCATGCCATTTCAACTATATTGCTAGAATTCCAGTACTTATACTTCTGTAATACTAAATTAATAACAAAAACAAGGTAATAATCTTGTTATCTCGTTAATAATTTCTCCTTTACTGCAGCAGGTATAAAATTGATATTTGGCCCATATAATCATAATAAAACTACTTTTTCTAATATGCTAAAAGTGAAAATCACCTTTTGAACTTTTTTCTTGTTATATAGGTTCAAATACGTGTACAGTCAGCACGCCAACCAGTAACCGAGAATCTGTTTAAGCCCATAATCGTGGACAATTATTTTACTCCAACCCATTTCTGGTTTGAGCTGGATCATTCTCAAACAAGCAGACTGTTGTGTTTATTTTCATCTCAACCCGTTTCTGCTTCACTTTTCAGAACAATAAGCCCATTTGTATCTAAGAAAGTGGACAACGGGCTTAAAGTGAAAAATTTGTGTATGAGTTTCAGTGGGAAGACTGTAAAGTCGGATACATTAGATGACTGTCCAGATACGGTTGGGAAAAATGAAAAGGAATTTGTGTACATGAAGCTTAAAGAAATGGCATTAAACCGTAAGTTTATGGACCCACCTACTGCCTATGAAGATGAAGCTGCCTGCATAAATGTGAAGACACATTCTGCTGCCTGTGAAGATACGACTTTGAAGACCAGTACTTCTTCAATGGATGATCCGATTATAGCTCAGGTCTCATCTATTTACAAGTGTTTCTCTTATTGGTGGCAGGTTGGGCTGGTTGGGTAACATATCAAACTGGGTAATATTTGGTATGTGTCGAACGGTTGTGTTGGGTTGACCCATAAACACTCTTCATCCTAAATTTTGAATTCTTCTAAAACTAACTAATGTGAAATATGATCACAAATATCATATTTTATTAATAATAATCTGATTTACTTGAATACAATAATCTAGAAGGTTTTATGAATTGCATAATATGAATACCATTTGGGCAACCTTTAACCTGTTTGACCTGTTTTCTTTTAGTCCATTTTTTTTCATTGTACTTTAGTTTACATGTTTGACCTGTTAGAGAAATAATTATCGACATTTATAAATAAAAATTGTTGCGTGGACTCTTTCTGCTCCGTCTTTTGATCATTTTTTATAGTAGCATAATTCTGTGAATGTTTTTTCTGCGGATATTAGTTGATTGAGAAGGTGGAAGATCTGATGGCATTTAAAACAGAGCAAAATCACAAGATTGATTGTTTGGAAAGGAACATTACTTATTTGGAGCAGAATCTGGTATTCTTGATATAACCTGGTGATTTATGTTACATCTATTAATGCATCTAGCGTTATAATTTTTAAATATTGTCTCATGTTTCATATCAGGTTGAAGCCCAAAATGAAATTAGGTATCTGAAAGATCACTGTATCATGTCAGAAAGTATGGCTGGCCCCTCTGAGGAATTTGTTACTGCAAATGGAACAACTTTATTAAACGAGTCCCATTTGGATGATTCACCTGATATCAGTTTAGACAGTTGTGATGACTTGATATTTCTCGTTGGTGGATATGATGGCAGATCATGGTTCTCATCACTGGATTCCTATTCACCTTCAAATAATCATATTAAATCACTTAAGCCAATGAATACTGCTCGATGTTATGCTCCTGCTTCAATGTTAAATGGTCAACTTTATGTGTTTGGTGGTGGCACTCGTGGTGTATGGTACGACACAGGTACATGTGTGTGTATTTATGTATGTATATGCATGACTCTTAGAGTCTTAGTACTAACTTTTATTTATTTTTGTTACTTGTTTAAAGTTGAATCATACGATCCAGTCGTGAATGAGTGGACTAGCAGGCCAGCTCTAAATGCAAAAAAAGGAAGTCTAGCTGGAGCTACTTTAAATGGCAAGATTTATGCAGTTGGCGGTGGAAGTGATAACGAATTTTATTCAGTGGTTGAGATGTTAGACCTTGATATTGGAGCTTGGATTCCATCACGGTCGATGCTTCAAAAAGTAACTATATAATATTTATTTACATAAAGTTTTAAGTTTATCATACTACCATTTGAGAAATGTTCTCTTAAATCTACTGCAAGATGTTGTATAAATGATCATTTTTCTTCCAGCGTTTTTCTCTGGCTGCAGCAGAACTTAATGGGGCGCTTTATGCTGTTGGTGGCTATGATGGGAAAAACTATTTGAAGTAATTTATCTATGCTTCTTTTATATTTTTTAATATTTTTTAGCATAAATGAGTCCATTTTTACTTGATTGTTCATGGTTGTTCTATGATAGATGTGGCAAATGGGCAGGTTGGCTGGGTTGGTTTACTTTTAAAATGGATAATTTTTTTACGGACTGGGCCCTAAAACACTTGCTCTCTAGTACTATCTATAAATAATTGCATTAGATTTTACTATAAAGTGTATATCAACATGATTTGATGAATGAAATGAATTTAAATTGCACCTTGTTCCTTTGGTGACTCTCAGTTGTTTGGCCCATTTCCTTTTAGCTATATATTTTTCTCCTATTTGACCCGTCACAGAGAAGTTATACCCAAATTGACCCATTCATTAGTATGGTATGTTGCCATCTCTAGTGTTCATCAAATGTTTTTCTAAATGAACCCGTAATTCTGTTTGAGCTATCATTTTTATTACATCTCACAGCTTTACAAACTTCTTTTTATTCTTATTATCTCAGGTCTGCTGAAAGATTTGATCCTAGAGAACATTCGTGGACAAGAATCGAGAGCATGAACTCAATGAGGGGTGCCCTTGTTTGGTCATTCTCAATGAAAAATTGTAAGACATTTATATCATTCTGTTTTCAGGTAGCAGTATAGGCCGCCTGTAACCGGTTAAAACATGTACTTTTGGTGAAGACAAGTTTTGGATATAATGATTTAAGAATTTCTTTTCTGATTCTTGGTTTTATAGGACTCTTGACCTGTTCCCTACTTTCCTTGTTATCTATTTCTATGCCAGTTGCGTATAAAACCATAATGTGAATCAACCCATTACCGAGTGAATGGGTCGAAATCATCACCTCTATTTTTATTAAACAGATTTTTGTACAAGCTGTTGATAAAGTTATTTACATTACAGATATGTTTTAGGTGGTTTTGATGGTAATGCAATGGTTCCAAGTGTAGAAATCTATGATCCTAGGCGTGGTTCATGGATGGTTGGAGAGCCAATGAAGTACCCAAGGGGATTTGCAGCTGCAGCAGTCGTTAAAGAATCGATCTACATCTTTGGTGGGCTAAAATCCGGTGAAGAAATCAATAGCACTGTAAGTGTAATGGTGGGTCGGGTTGACCCATTGCTGTTCTGCTAAATAAATAACGATAGTGTTAGATAGTTGATCAACAAAGAACAAAATTGATAATATTATTATTAAGTTGTGGGTTCTAACTGCCAGCAATGACACAGGTTGAATGCTACAAGGAAGGAGAAGGCTGGGAAAGTCTTGACACAAAGGCTGGTGGGCGGCGATGCTTTTTCTCAGCTGTTGGTTTATCAAGCAATTAACTTGAATGTCGTCGGTGGTTTTAGTTTGAGTCTTGAAAATATATGTTTTACTTGTGGGTCTTCCTCCACATCTCAATTTTGGTTGCGAATGTTTTTTTTGGTGCGAGTGTAGAAGTGTTCGTGCATCCTGTTTTGAAAATGAAACAATGATCTGATGCAACTAAGGTTTTCAATCATACTCATTTATATGCTTTATCGAGATCTTACTTTGACCATAGTTGTTCCTAACGAGAGAGAGGGAGAGAGAGATCACAAATAGATTAAATGTATCAGAAATGGCTGAATGGAGACCATTGAGGAAGAAAGGAAGAGCAGGGTACAATTTAAAGCTACATTGGACAAAGTTGAAGAGGGGATACGCAAAGACTTTGGACCGATGATGGTAAATGGGATACACGGAGCAATGAAAATATTATGCTTTACAAAGCGGACTTTGAAAAAGCAAATGATACTTTTAGTTGTGTTTGGGGAGCAGACGGGGTTCTGCAGAAACGGAGAATTTGTATCAGTTTGAATGCTTAAAATCAGCAAGGACATCAGTCTTAATAAGGGCACCTACAAGATAGTTCCAGATTACTAGGGGATTGAGACAGGGAGATCTCTTACTCCCTATTCTTTATTATTTTAGCAGTGGACACTTCAAATGTAATAGTGCTAAAAAAGTTGATGTCCGTTAGTGAAGGCCAACACACAGCGAAGGTAAAGTGCAAAACCTGGACTTTTGGTTATGGTTCGACGGTCAGGATACAAATGAATTCTCGGCTAAAAGAATAATGAGAGCCATCTGATCCGTGGCCTCTTCACCAACCGACAACTTCAAGTTCATATGAATAGTTGGGTACCTCCTAAGGTGAATCAATTTTTTTGATGGGTATTTAGAAAAAAAAAGGTTCTCATAAAGGTGGGATTTAGGAAAACATGAGTATCGGGAATAGAAATAGTATGCCCCTTGTGTGGCATCAAGGATGAAGAACTAGACCATCTGCTATCATAATGTTTATGCTCCAAGGAAATGTCACGTGTGGTGCAAGTTACCCAATCTGGCTAGCTTCGAGAACGTGAAGGCGCTAATAGAGGGATACAAAAGATGAAGAACCCATTGACATCGAAAGACACTCTTGCGGTTCTTATGACTATAGTTAGGTTGCTATGGAAAAGAAGAAATGACAAGGTGTTCAACGACAAAGACCCTCATGATTCAAACTTATAGAAGACATAAAGGCCCTTCATTCCTATGGTTGAGCAATAGATCAAAGCTACAAAACGTTAATTAAAAGAATTGGTTTAATTTCACCATCAATAGGTGAGTGATAACAGGCGAGGTACAACTACTCACTGATATTACTAGAAGTCGGTTTCTGGTTTGTTTAACATATGATCCATTTTACAGTTTTTTAGAAAAAACAAATATAATTATTAGTATTATCATTACTTTTCTAGAAAAAAAAACAGCTTATTTTGGTTGGTTTTCCAGCTACAAAATGCATGTTGCAATAACTCACTCGAGAGTTTGAGTTATTGCAAGGGCAATAAACATACATCACACATCACATGGCCATCCTTTTCAACCATCTCAAACCAAACATACACCCAAGCCTTTGCATACATCTCACATGACATGTGGGACCCATCTCCAGATTATTATTATTGTATAACTTGGGAAAAAACACCTAATTCAAGACATTATTATTGGAGCCCTAAAAAGGAGAAGCAACCAAAATTTGAAAAATCATAATTGATGTAACATGTCCCTGTTAAACTCATGTGAAATCGCTAACATAAATGACAAGTTGAATATTCTTTTGGGTGAAAACCCTTTGTTAAAGACGTTACCGGAGCGCCAGCATTAAATCGTAACTTACGCTTGACAAATGGTCTCCAAAAAGGTTCGTAACTTACGCTTGACAAATGGTCTCCAAAAAAGTAACTTACGCTTGACAAACGGTCTCCAAAAAGGTTCGCGCTTGACAAATGGTCTCCAGAAAAATGGTCTCCAGAAAAATGGTCTCCAGAAAGGTTGATATAAAACCAGTTGACGAAAAATACGCTAAATTCGAGCAGGTGTCGTATTCAATTTTTAGGGCTTCTTGTAAGAACAAATATGTAACCAATGAGCCAGCTTATCAATGTATATAACATCTTTACCAATGAATACAATGTGGAAACTAATTACTTCTCATTCCCATGAACAACCTTTGATTTGTTGCAAAACCTAAACAGAAAGATCAAAACTACAACATTTTCAAGTAAACATGGTGAACCGATTACCACCATTGATGCACAAGAACCCCGCTTTGCCTCAAAGATTTGAACAGATCCAAACATTGCCCATACGTCTTCTCGTATTTAGGACTCCTCACACCCGGGCAACACTTCTGCCACCGGTTGTAATGACACTCAAGAAACACTTCGTCGATCAAGCATATCGCGCCTGTTTCAATCAGTTTAGGGATCAAATCAAACTCAGTCCCCTCAACATCCATCTTCATCACCACAAAATCATCCCCACTCACTGTGTTCTTCAACCAGTTGGCGAAATCAAACCCTTGTATCACATCAGTCGAACCCACGATCCCACCACCCGATTTCACAGGCTGGATTCGACCCATTCCTCGCCCCTTTTCAACGTTCTCGTCACCCGGGGTCTGATTGATCTCAAACACCAAGCTCTCATTTTTCACCCAAGCTGCATATGGCAACAATGTCACACCTTTCTTGGATTTGTACTGATCATGAAAGTGAGTATCGGCTTCAATCGCGTATATGTCAAACGTCTTGTTTTGCTTCGGATACTGCTTCTTGAACCAGCTAACGATACTCGAACCGTAGCTTCGAGCACCAACGTCTATGTATACATATCTCTGTTTGAAATTGATGTCCACCATTGATGACAGATACTTCACATTCTCAATGTTTTTCTTCAATGTAATCCATGGTTTTAGAGGCTCTAATTCGATCAAAGGCTCAGCTTTCTTCAACAATTCTTGTTTATACCCAGGAACAGAGCATTGATTCATCGAATTGATACTGTTTTTCCCCTTGATTTTGATGTCGATGTGTTTCTTCATGACAATTTCATGAATGTGAGGCATATTGATATCGAATCCGCCGATTTCACGAGAACGAATGAACGTACAACAATTGAATAAACGAATGAAAGAATTGAAGCTATATGAATCTGTAGAACGAGTGTGAACGACGATATACCCTTCGGGTTTAAGCGTTCGTCCGATTTCGAATGCGAAATCCTTCATCTTCTCCGATCGATCCAAAGCTCCGGCGCCGGAGAATATGAAATCGAATGTGTTATTCTTGAACGGATGCCGGTGCCCTAACCCCTTAATCACCAACGGATTTGAAGCTTTTTTATACATTCCGATGGAATCATCAACGCCAATCTCTCTTAGAGCGTACACATCTTCTCCGGCGGGGGTTTCGACGGCGAGAGATTTCGATTTGGTGGAGAGAAATCCGTCGACGATGAGATCTTGAAACACGGTGATGTAGAACATCACGCGGTGGTGGAACTCCGGCGACGCGGCGGCGGCGGTGGGGTTGAGGGTGGCGGAGGAGGAGGCGGTGAGTCCGCCGGCGCCGGTGACGAGGTGTTGATTTGCCGGAGAGAAGAAGCAGAAATCGTCGCCGGAGCGGCAAGATTCGCCTCTGATGGCGATGACGTAAGCGAATCGGAGAATGACGACGAGAAGCGAGAAGACTAAGAATCGAATGACGATGTTGCGGAGGAAGCTGGGTTTACCTCCGGCGAGTTCCATCGGAAAGTTAATGTGTGTGTGCGTGCGTGTGAATTGTTAGCAGATTGATGAAGATTGAATTGAACAACGTTAGATCGGATTAGGGTTTGAGATGATGAGGATGAAGAGTACTACCGTGAGCAGAAACGGGCAGAGGTGTGATTAGCTCCGACGAAGGTTGAAGGATTATGGTGATTAACGATGAAATAGGGATGGAGATGAGTCATTGTGTGATGAAGATGAAGATGAAGATGATGAAGATGATGAAGATGAAGAAGATGAAGATGAAGAAGATGAAGATGATGAAGATGAAGAAGATGAAGATGATGAAGATGAAGAACACGGAGGTGGGTTTTGGAGAGAGGAAGTGGGGCCCAGAGAAACGGTGTCAACGCGGATTGTTGATTTCTTGTTGCTAATATTATAATGCATAAAGTAATTATTCTCTATTATTGGAAATTATTTTTCTGTCTAAATCTGTAATCAAAATATTATAAAGTAATCAGAATCATATTGTTGAATATAGCTTTTTTGTTTCTAGAGTGACACGTAGTTGAGAATAAACATTTTCTGGTTATTTATCACCTATTGATCTTAATGGAAGTGAATTGAAATTAAAAAACTCGCGTATAACATAACTGTTGGTTTACAACATATATTTTAAGAAGACTTGTATGTTAGATGTTAGTAGTCGTTATAAGTAACAAATAGCAAACATTTAAAACTTGTAAATAGAAAACAATGATTATTTAAGAGTATAAAATTTTATATTTTTAATATAGGATATAACAACGTTATTCTTACGATTTGGTAAACTTGAATATATTAGAATCAAAATTTATATTTAAGTTAATTATTTAAAATCATTATTGTTAAATAGGAGAGAGACATAAACAAAACTAAGGTAACATTTCGTATGCGGAAATGAGAGTTTGAATGAAATAAACCATTGATGATGAATGAATAAAAACATGTTTGGTTGGTGAAGTTAATAGAATGAATTATTACATAATTGATTTTATTCCCTCGAATTCATTCTATCTACCATCCCTTTTTTTTCATTTCATTCATTCTTTCATCATTAGTCACCAACATCACTCACTCATTCACTACAACAACCACCACCGACCATCAAGATTGTCATTCACCGACCACCAAGATTATCCTTCACCGGCCACCACGGGAACCACCCACCATGGCACCCGCGGCGCTGCCCACCACCGCTCGTCGCCAAAAATCACCACCGCTCACCATCTCTATCATAACCATTTTTACATTTTATTTCTTCTTTTTTTTATACTTAACAAACAACACAAAGTAATGATTCATTTTATTTTTAAAGAGTAACCAACAAGACAAATGAAATGTAATGATTCATTTTATTTTCTCATCCATCTCATCACTCATTCATTTTATTTTTTCGTCCATTTCATTACTGCATACCGAACAGACCCTAAAGTTCATTATAAGTCGACATGTGACAATCCAAATTACTTAACTACTACAATTGTAAGATAAGATAAGTAAGCGACAACATCATTTCTTAAATTTTTATTAATAATTATTTAATGTTTCATTTTAAATTTTATTTATTTAATTCAAGTAATACATGTGTTTCTATCATAGTATACGGATAAACATATAAAAGTCTTAATATTATTTGCAATATTCTTTTAATCCTTTTTGTAAAAAGGAATTTTGTTAGTAAAAACATTAACTAATAAAATATTATCTATTCAATGATAAGTTTGATCATAACATGAAAGTAGAAACAATATGCACATGTCTTGGTAGAATTGAAATACAATCATTGTGGTGTAGGCGGTAACTCAGTACGGTAGCTATTGAGTCTATCTAATGAAAAACAAACGAGCAACTATGTGATTCATACAAGCGATGAATGATGAATTTTTAACATCCAAGGAGTCATGTTTAACATTATGGAGTAACCCCATCACATATTTGGATTAAAATAAGAGGATCTTCGATTGTTAGCACGGAAAGATTTGTATGCTTTTGATGTAAGTTATTTATTTTAGGTTATCGTATTTCCATCTCTAGCTAGATGTGTGCTTTTGATGTAAGGGGATCAAAACATACAAACTCTTGTGATGGTCGGGTGGTTGTGTTGGCGGCGGGTGGTTGTGGTGGGGTTGTCATGGTGATGACCGGGTGGTTGTGTTGGCGGCGGGTGGTTGTGGTGGGGTTGTCATGGTGATGACCGGGTGGTTGTGGTGGTAGTGATGGGGGTGGTTGTGGTGGTGGTGATTTGAAGAAGATGATGTTGATGGATGGGACCCACAATGTTTTTTATGTGTGTTTTAATTTTAAGGGTAGTTTCGTTATTTTAATAATAATTTTAACAGAAACATTAACAGTGTTACTCATTTGAATTCAAATGGAGATAAAAATGAAATATATAGACTCAAATGAAGATAACATGAAACGCTAGGGGCCAGATGACAATTTTGAAACCACAGGAATGCAAGTGGTTAAAATGAACAAACGTTAGGGATGCAAATGGTAATTTACTCATGATTATATAAAGATTAGAGTAAATTACCATTTGCATCCCTGACGTTTGTTCATTTTAACTATTTGCATCCCTATGGTTTTAAAATTGCCATTCGGCCCCTGACGTTTCATTTTTATTTCCATTTGAGTCCAACATACTAACGATGTTAGATTTTTCAGTTAAGTTTAATGAAATGACAAAAATACCCTTATTTAATACCCCTCATCCACACCCCAACCCTTTCATCTTCTCTCTATGTCTCTCTCTTCTCCCTCTATATGTCCACCACCACTACCACCGCAACCACCGCGGTTGTCGCACCACCACCGTCGTCGCATCGTCGCTGTCTCCGCACCACCACCGCACCTCAATGACCAGTAGAACCAAGACCACCCCTATCTCTTTTCTTCTTTTCTTTTCTTTGTGTATGTGTGTGATCGGTAGACCACAACCATCAAGATATGAAATTATTGTTCTAGAGAAGCAGATCTAGTGGTGGTAGGTGAAATGGGTGTAGAAGATCGGAACAATCACGACGGCGATGAAGAAATCGAAGCAGATCTAGTGTGGTAGGTGAAATGGGTATTATTCTAGAGGTGCAGTTGATATGGGTGCATCTGAATCTATACAAGTAGCCGAAGACGACGATGAAGAAATCGAAGCAGAAGATTGGAACAATCACGACTAGGATGATGATTCGAGAACATTAATGGCGGAAGATGATAATTTGATGAAGAAAGTGGTGGAGCACGAGCCGGAGATGTTACCTTGTCACGCATCGGCGTTGTCGTTATCTCCTCAGCTGCCGTCGTTTGGGACGTCGCCGCCGCTGCAGTTTAGCCGGAGGTGATGGTGATGGGGGCTGCGGTGGTGATGGTGATGGGTGGCTATGGTGGTGGTGATGGGGCTGGGGAGGTAGTGATGGGGTTGCGATGGTGGTGATGGGGTTGCGATGGTAGTGATGGGGGTTGCGGTGGTGGTGATGGAGCTGCGGTGGTGGTGATGATAGGGGCTGCGGTGGTGGTGATGGGGAATGCGGTGGTGGTGATAAGGGGCTGGGGTCGTGGTGGTGATGGGGGTTGCGGTGGTGGTGATAGGGGCTGCGGTGGTGGTGATGAGGGGCTGCGGTGGTGGTGGTGATGGGGGTTGCGGTGGTGGTGATGAGGGGCTGCGGTGGTGGTGGTGATAGGGGTTGTGGTGGTGGTGATGAAGGGCTGTGAAAGTGGTGATGGTTAGTTGTCATGGTGGTGATGAAGAGTAGTTTAGTCTTTTTAACAATAATTTTAACAGGAAAACTAACGGTGTTAGTCATTTGTACTCAAATGAAAATAAAAATAAAACAACATATACTCAAATGAAGATAACATGAAACATTGGGAGTCGGATGACAATTTTAAAACCATAAGAATGCAAATAGTTAAAATGAACAAACGTCAGGGATGCAAATGGTAATTTACTTAAAAGATTAAATCCAAACTAAAATGAATTATTACTATTAATTTAGTTTCTTAAAATAAAAGGTTGATTAAAATAATATATTAGTTTGGCGCGAAAAATATTTTAAGAAGCAACATGAGAGTGTCATGTGACATCTTAGTTACTCTTTTATTATTTACTAGCTTTAGTAAACCCGGATTGAATAAATAAAATATTAAATAAAATAATTTTTTTTAGTTACAAAACGATATTTTAAAATATACGATTAAAATTACATATGAGTAAAAATTATAAGTAATAAACACTCAAATTTTTATCAAAATTTTGTATTTTAAAATTTTAATTAAATAACCTAACATGACAATTAAAAAAGTAAAATATTAACTAATCTCATCTCGACCAATTGTAAATGACAAAAAACATAAAATATAACGGTGTAAGTAAAAATTGCATGGAAATTTACCAAAGAAAGAGTCTCATAGAAAGAATGGTCTACGATGCATTTTCTTACTAATTATAATATATAATCGTGTTCAATTATAGTTGAATTTACTATTAAACTTACGCTCACATGATAATATAACCAATTATAAACAATGCAAAAATCAATCAAAAGAACCTTTTAAATTCCAAATTAAAAAATGACTACTCTATATCTTAATTGACTTGATTAAGAGTTATACAATAATAAAAAATATTATAATAAAACTGAATAAAAAGAAAATAGAAAAAAATGTTATCTAATAAATTAAAGAAACTACTCATAAAATAACATAAAATAAAATATTTATAACAAAGTAAGAACACGTTTCAAAAATTAGTTAAAAACATCTTAAATTTTAAAAAATAATAATTTTGTTGATGGTAACAAATAAAAAAAGAATAAAGAAAAAGAGACGGTAATGAAATAAAAGACAATTTATTATATTTTTTAATTATATTTTATTTTAATTTGTAGAACCAATTCTTTGTTTTTACCAAAATAATTGGTGTGTCTTTAAGTGGTACTTTTAAAGTAAAAATTTATTTTAGAATTATGATTTATTACTTATTTTGTCTTTCAAAAAATAAAGATCTGATAAGATGATAATTTAAAAATTAACCTATAGAGTTTTCTAGGAGTAAAAGTAAGAAATATATGTTATTTAGTTTAAAATGGAAGGGTTTTAATTTATATCCCGCTAATTTTAGAAACAAAATGTGTATTTAAAAAATTAATACAAAAATGCTAGATTTAAATTATTTTGAGTTGGAAAAATATTTATTATTAATTGTCAAAATGACATGTGACATTAGATAGGTCTACAAATTGACATGTGGCAATCATACTTACCTTTTATTAAAATAGTAAGATTTATACTTATCTATATCTATACTTAGTAATAAAACAATATCTTTAATGCTACGTGTCGTTTTCTTAGGCCTCCACTATTTTAGTTTCCTGCCTAAAATTGTATCTATCCTTATTATTAGTCGTAATTTATTTGAATACAATTAACTATTATTATAATTACAAAGTGAGTTTTTTCTATAAATAGTGTATATAGAATATTTATTTATCATAATAGGTGTTTAAGAAAGTGTTTTTTTCTTTCAATATAATGTTATTGATTAAACTTATTTCACTTTAAAATAATATTATTTAAAAATAATCAAATACAAAGGTTAATAAAATTATAAAACCATTTGGTTATATGTCGTAATTAATAACAGAAAGTTTTTCAAAAATATTTTAGTTTATTTTAATTCACTCAGACTTAATCTTAAATCATATTTTTACATAGAAAAGTTCAATTTTTTTGCTATAATTAGGCATATTTGTATTTTTATTCTTTTTAAAAAATATATTTTTGAAGGTGTTTTTAGGTCCTTCAAAGATATAATAATAAAAACTATTTTTAACAAAAAATGCATTCTTTAAAAATATTTTATATAAATATCATGACGAAACAAAAAAGTTTAATGGTTTATTTTTATTTTATTTTACGAATTATAAGTATAATCCTCAACTACCGATGGCATGTACGTTGCTAATAAACTTCCAGCAACAATTAGGGGAGAAACGAGGTACACCGTCTCGTGAGACACTCGAGACCGACTCGCTAAAAACTTTACTTAAACTTAGCTTAAACAAGCTCGAACTCATTTTACGACTCATTTAATAAATGGTTTTAAGCCCGAGCTTCATATGTCGATATCGAGCCGGCTCGCAAAGCGAAACTAACGTTATATGTATATGATGTATATCTTTATCTTTTATGTATACACTTATATAAGTTATTATTACTATATATAAATTTGTTTAAAACAATTATCTAATATATATATATTGTTATTTTATAAAAAAAATACATAAACCATTTAGCTTTATAAAATATATTTTCTATATAATAACAAATATTCTATATATAGACGTTAAAAAATACCGATGAAAGAGTATTAATTTTTTTAAAAAACGTTACTGAAAAAGAAAACATTCATAAAAACACTATAAAACATTTTTCAAAATCATGAGAGTAAGTAAATTGGTTTTTATTTTATTGAAACTTTATCTTTTTAATTTTATTTAAATAACATTAGTAAAAACATAAATAATTTATCCAATTATATTATGAATAAGAAAATTTAACTTTTTAGTTAAAAACCATTTTGGTAAATATATTTTTAAAACATTCATTTTGTTAAATTAATTTTCTACCAATTCTACTTTGAAAAAAACTCATTACAAAGGATATTGTGATTGTTTCAATATAAAACCCTGAAAAAAATTACAAGTTATAGTTGACTGTTTTTTCCCCACACAAAAATAAGTTGACAGTATGCCAATAAACAGGATATGAGTTTTTATAGGTTGTATTACACTAAAATGGTTAATTGAAATGTGTTGGATTTTTGCTTATTCAAACAAGTAATTATAAGGTGGAATAATTCACTCGTCATATGCAAAGGAGAAGAAACTCCATACGCGTCTTCTATTCCGAAATGATTTTTTATATTTTTTCAAATCAAGAGTCTCAAATAATCAATTCAGGATTTTGATTTTCCCAAATCTTGATATCAATTTTCAAATAAAAAGATGAACCATTGCATATCGTTCTCAATTTACAAGCATATCATGATTTCGATTTACCTCAAATCACATTATGTTATAAGTTCAACTCACCAATCCTTTTACGTCTTAATTGATCTATTTAATATCATTCACACCCCAAGTTTTAAATCACAAAAGCTCTTTTACAAAGTCTCAATTTAATACTTATATATACAAATCTCGATTGCAACAGTAGTAGTGGTCCATACGATTTAAGGATTTGATTTTGATTTCAATATAAACTTTAGTATTTTGGTTTTTTAACATCAATTTGACTAATTTATGTTTTTAGTTAATAAAGCAAAACTTTGATTTAGTTTTAGTTGATGCAAGCATGAAAATACTTAATGTTTCTAGTCAACAAAAGGAGAAAATTACATAAATGGGCCATGTGGTTTAAACAAATTGCATGAATGGCCCCTAAATTTTAAAAATCATAAAGATAGTGCAAACTTTTGTGTAATCATTGCATGCTTGGTACATGAGAACGATTCGATCTTTATATTATATTATCTCGAGTTATAAGTAGACATGAATTAAAATTATTAATAGTAGACAATGATGGGAAAATTACAAACAAAACGTCAAATATTGTATACAAAGAAGTTTTCGGATGTGTATAGATGTTCAAATGTTCAATATAATTTGATTACTACCTAAAGTTCTTATTTATAAGTTAATTTATTTCATATTATACATTATGTATACTTATAAGCATTGATAAAGAAAAATTGCTAATATTATACAAATGATTTTAAAAAATTAAACATAAAAATCGATACACAAGGTATTAACAATAATATTATGACTTATGAACTTTTTTAATTAAAAACAATTTTTAATGATTGAACCCGTGTATTACACGGGTTTTTAGTCTAGTTATTAATAAAACAATATCTTTAATGCCACGTGTCGTTTTCTTAGGTCTCAATTATTCTAGTTTCCCGGCTAAAAATGTATCTATTCTTATTATTAATCATAATTCATTCAAATAAAATTAACTATTACTATAACTACAAATTGAGTTTTTTTCCCTTAAATAGTGTATATAGAATATTTATTTACCATAATAGGTGTGTTAAAGAAGTGTTTTTTCTCAATATAATGTTATTGATTAAACTTATTTCACTTTAAAATAATATTATTTAAAAATAGTCAAGTACAAAGGTTAATAAAATTGTAAAACCATTTGGCTCATACGTCGTAATTAAAAACATAAACTTTTTCTAAAATATTTTGATTGATTTTAATTCACTCAGACTTAATTTTAAATCGTATTTTACATAGAAAAGTTGAATTCTTTTTACTATAATTGTGTTTCAATTTCACACAAAAATAGGCACATTTATTTTTTATTCTTTTTAAAAATGTATTTTGTGAAAATATTTTTAAGTAGCTTAAATAATACAAAAAACTATTTTTAACAAAAAATGCATTCTTTAAAAATATTTTTATAAATATCATGACGAAACAAAAAAAATTAATGGTTTATTAATATTTTATTTTACGAATAATAAACGTAATCCTCAATTACTGATGGCATGGATGTTGCTAATAAACTTCCAGCAACAATTAAGGGAGAAACGAGTCATACCGTTTCGTGAGCCACTCGAGACCGACTCACTAAAATCTCTACTTAAGCTTAGCTTAAACAAGCTCGAACTCATTTTACGACTCGTTTAATAAATGGTTATAAGCCTGAGCTTCAGATGTCAAGATCGAGCTGACTCGCAAGGCGAAACTAACGTTGTATGTATATGATGTTTATTTTTTTCTTTTATGTATATACTTATATAAAAGATTATTACTATATATAAATTTATGTTTAAAACAATTATCTAATATATATTGTTATTTTAAAAAAATTATTTAAATCATTTAGTTTCTAAAAAAATCTTTTCTATATAAGAATAAATATTCTATAAATAGACGCTAAAAATACTAATGAAAGAGTATTAATTTTTTATGAGAAAATATTATTAAAAAATAAAACTTCATAAAAACAATTATAAAATATTTTTTCTTAAAATAATGAGAGATGCTAAATTGATTTTTATATTATTGAAATATTATCCTTTTAATTTTATTTAAATAACATTAGTAAAAATAGAAATAAATATATCTAATTATATTATGAATAAGAAAATTTAACGTTTTAGTAATAAAACCATTTTGGTAAATATAAAATAATTTTCTACCAATTCTACTTTAAAAAAACTCATTACAAAAGACATTATGATGGTTTCGATATAAATCTTGAAAAAGATTACAAGTTATAGTTGATTATTTTTCCCATCTAAGAACACGTTGACTATATCCCAACAATTGTGAATTGAAATGTGTTGGTGTAAAGAATATTTGAAGAGGCTGAAGCAACCAAAGTCTTTCTGCATGCACACTGCATAAGTACTGAAGAAGAATGCTTCGGAAGTTTTACACAAGCAACAGAAATATTCTAAGTGTGAAATCTTCCGAAGCCAAGACCAAAATCTTCCGAAGCCAAGACCAAAATCTTCCGAAGCCAAAGATGAAGTCTTCCGAAGCTTTAGAGACAAAGTCTTCCGAAGCTCAACTCTTGAAGACAGATTTCTTCCGAAGACTTTAAACAACATGCTTTATCTGATGTACTTTTCCATAAAGCTGGATCCTTTTCCGCTGCAACTCTGAAATGTCACCAACTTACATGAGTTGGTGAAAAGATCCATGCTTTTGGTAACCGTACATTGAGGTCTTGAGTCTGTAAACTTTCTACTTCATGTACTTTATCCTTTTTGTAATAGATAAGGATGTGAGCTATGGCATGTCATAGTCACAAAGTCAAAAAGGCAATCTGCCTTTTTGACTTTACAATTGATTTTGTTTTGTGTCTAGTCAATTGTATCCAGCTGGCTTTCATAGTATGGTCGGCTGTAGAATGTAGTATAAGTATCTCATGTTCTTGTAACTATATTTTCATGCTTTGTAACACTTGTAATAGAATGTTGAGAAAGCAATATACTGCAACCTTGAAAACCATCTCCTTGTGTATCTTCTTCTTGTGTTCTGTCTCTTAATTACTTGTGTTCTTAGTGTATTTACTTGTGGTTAATCCAGTTCACTATTTGATTAAGTTTAGTTACTCTCCTGTTTGTGTTGTTGTGTTGTATTTGACCACCCTTAAACGGTCCTGCATTTGGTATCAGAGCTTTCAGGCTCTGGATATAAGATCTCATCATCTTAAGATCCCTCACTCACACAAATACTAAACTTTTCAAATGGCAACCATTTCCAAAACTAATATGGAAACTGGAACCATAAACAAGTCCCCACTGATCACTCTTTATGACTTTGACACATGGTGTATGAGAATGGAAGGTTTCATCAGGTCTCTAGACTCAAGAATATGGGAGTCTGTTGAGAATGGACCTTACATACCAAGCACCCCTTCTGCTACCGGTAGTGGTATGATTCCTAAGGCTGTGACAAACTACTATGATAAAGATAGGAAGAGAGTAGAGATTGATAGAAAAGTCATGATAGCCCTTCAAACTGCTCTTTCAAACTCTGTATACAGAGGTTTCAAGAAATGCAAAACAACTAAATAGCTGTGGGATGCATTGAAACTGATGTATGAGGGTTCCTCTGAAGCTAAGGAGAACAAGAAGGATCTCCTGAAGCAGCAGTTTGAAAACTTCACCATCAAAACAGGTGAAACATGACTCAGCAATACTTTAGGTATGTTGAGATTGTGGATACCCTTGTGGATGGAGGAGTTTCTCTTGAGAACAGATACATTGTAAGAAGTTCATGTCCTCACTTCCAAGGCAGTGGACACACTACTGTATGGTGATCAAGAGGACTGAAAATCTTAAAAATCTCACTCTGACAGAGTTATATGGGATTCTTAGTGGCTACCAGATAGAGATGAACATGCATGGTTCATCTGGCAACTCCAACAATCAAATGGGTTCATCCCTGCATGTGGTTGAAAGGGATTGCATAGAACCTAACATCATCTCATATACTACCCTGACAACTCACCAAAGGGTCTTTCATCACCTTCCCAGAGACACCAAGGGAGAACTACACTCAAGGAAGCCCATTCCAAGAGAAAAGTTCTTCTCAAGCCTTTATGTCATCTGATGAAAGTTGTGGCAGCTTTCTGTTCACCCTTGAAGACCTAGAATGTATCCATCTAGATGATCTAGAGTATATGAAGATAGTCCAGTAGATGGCTCTTCTCACTCATAGAGCCAAGAAGTTCTACAAGCGGACTGGAAGGAAGTTTCCAAGCAATGCAACCAGTGGAAAGTTTGGCCTGGACAAAGAAAGTCAAGTGTTACAATTGTAACTTGATGGGCCATTTTGCCAGGGAGTGTAAGGCACCTAGAACAAATGGTGGCCAAACACAGTACAGGCCCAACTACACTAACAAAGCTCCCTAAAATAAGAAGCCAAAGCAGCAGGCTGCTGTTGCTGTTGAAGATGGAAGCTTTGACTGGAGCTTTTAGGTGGAAGATGCTTCTCCAAACCAAGCACTGATGGCAGATGATGATGAATCCAAGGTATTGGAACATCTTTGTACCCTTGAATGCATTGCTAAAGTAAATAGATACAGGTCCTATAACTTGGAGATGAGATCTGATCTTGAGTCCTTAAACATTTTAAAAGCTGATTTTAGAAAGTATGAAAATGATTATAAATTGAAGATAGAGGACTTAGAGAAAACAATTTCAGTTCTAAAACATGAGCATACAGATTTTTGGTCTCAAATCAAGGATCTCATAACCAAGCTAACTAAGTGCCAAGCTGAGCTTGTGATCAGCAAAGCCAGGGCAAACAAGTGTGTTCTTCAAGAAGAGACCTTCAAGAACATGATATCCTCATCCTTGCATAACAAAGTGTGCTATCAAAACAAGTAGGGACTAGGATCAAATGAGATAGCCCCTTCACACACAATCTTGTTTGTAAGATCACCTAGGTGTGGAACTTGTGAAGATGAGCTCCCTCTCATAGATCCTTTTAGTGAAGTGGATGAATAAGTGATAGTGAAGAATTCCTCTGAGAAGAGTAAAGAGGAGGATTCTAAGAAGGGCCACTATCCTTCTGAGGAGAAGAAAAAGACTGTGATGACCAAGTCAATGAGAAAGAACTTGATCAGAAAGAGCAAAAGAAAAGCAAGGAAGACTCAAGAGATCAAGGCTACTTTTGATTCCAAGCAGAAACAAGTTTTTATCTCTGCAGGGTTTGAAGTGGTAAAGACTGAAGACATCAACCTTAACTCTTCTGCTAAGAGTTCTGGTTCATGTTCAAATCATCTCAGTACCAAGAAGAAGACTGATCTGCTGTGTACCACTATTACACAGCTTGGACCATCAAACTCCAAGAACATTCCCCAGCCTAAAAGGACTGTCTCAACATCTACAAAGATGAGGATGAAGAAGGGATGTGACTAAAGTCAGTCTTATTCCCAGCAGAAGGCTCTTGGGAAGAAGAAAATGGAGTGTGTTATGTGTGAGAGTACTGCACATCTTGCTAAGGATTGTCTATATAGTCCTAAGGGTACTCTTCACATGATGAAACCAAGGACTTCCAAGAGTTCTAAGAAAATTCAAGCTTCGGAAGGAAAGTATGTTTCCTTCAGAAGCTCCAAATCTAAGAAGAAGGCAAGTGGAAAGTTGCCTTCGGAAGAAAAGTTGGTCTCGGAAGGAAGGAATACTTCCAAAGCACTAAAGTCTGCTACAGTGTATGTAGAATCTTCCAAAGGTCCAGTCATCAAAACTTCCAAAGTATCAAAAGCTTCCAAAGTGTTGAAGGTCAAGTCCAAGACTCCAAAGGTGGTGTGGAAGTCTAAGAAAGACCAAGTGACTGAGAATTTTCCATCAACAATAGCTCAAGATCCTCCTAGCACAACAATAGGATCTATTACTGTTGTATTACCTTCTGTTTCAATTAGTGAGCCCAAGACAAGTAAGGCTTGGTTTCCAAATGTCACTAATCATTTTTCTTCATGTAGGGACAACTGAAAACAAACTCTGGATCATTGACAGTGGCTGTTCCAGGCACGTGACAAGCAATAGGTCACTACTCCAGAACTTTGAAAGGATTGATGGAGGGCCAGTTGCCTTTGGAGGAGATGAAGGTGGTTACATTTCTGGAAAGGGCAACGTCACAAATGGTAAGCTCAGTATTGAAAAAGGTAAACTTTGTCAGGGAGCTTGGGTACAATCTTCTGAGTGTATCCCAATTTTGTGATCAGAGTCATAACATGCTCTTTACTGAGCATGAGTGCATTGTTCTCAAGCTCGGGGTGGTCATTCCTCATGAGCATATTCTTCTTAGCCCCCCAGGAAATGGAACATGTACAAGATGGATTTGGAAGAAACATCTCCCTCTGGAGAAGTTTCATGGTTTCTGTCTAAAGCAAATAGTGATGAGTCTTTCCTATGGCATAAAAGAATATGCCATGTAAACTTTAAGAACATGAACAAACTAATTAAGAATGATTTGGTAACTGGAATGATAAAGAAAGTGTTTACAAGTGATGACCATTGTATTGCATGTCTGAAAAGGAAGCAACATAAGGTATCTCACAAGCCTAAGGAAAGGAACTCCATCACTACTCCCCTACACTTGTTGCATATGGATCTCTTTGGCCCCACCAGTGTAATGAGTCTAGGAAGGACCTCTTATTGTTTGGTGATCACAGATGACTTTACAAGATTCACTTGGGTCTTTTTACTTAGAACTAAGGATGAGACTCCTGAGATTCTGAAGTATTTCATCTTAAAGATTGAGAATCAATCTGATCACAAGGTCAAAATCATAAGATATGATCAGGGAACTGAATTCAAGAACCAAATCCTTGATACATTTTATGATGAAAAAAGTAATACAAGACAATAAAGTGCTCCTAGGACTCCTCAGCAGAATGGTGTTGCTGAGAGGAGAAACAGAACACTGATTGAAGCTGCAAGAACCATGCTGTCTGACTCTAAGCTATCCATCACCTTCTGGGCAAAGGCAGTTAACACTGCCTGCTATGTGCAGAATAGAGTTTAGTAGTTAAGACTCATGGCAAGACTCCTTATGAACTTTGGCACAAGAGGAAACCTTTCATTGGTTTTCTCAGGTCATTTGGTTATCCTTGCACCATCTTGAATACCAAATATCAAATTACCAAATTGCTAAGAAATCAGATGATGGACGCTTATTGGATACTCTTCCCAAGCTAAGGCTTACAGAGTATACAATCTCAGAACTAGAATTATTAAGGAGTCAGCCAATGTGACTTTTAATGAACACACACCCTGTGTGGCTGGTTCTGGTCCTGATTGGATCTTTGATCTTGATTTAGTTACCAACTATTTTAATAAATCTTGTGAGACTGTTTTAGGATCTACAGAAAAGTTAAATACAGGTGATCATGATCCAAGATTTGAGCTGAGAAGACCTTCAAGTAACACATCTTCAACTCCAGTTGGAACTAATTCTGCTAATGAGGTTTGTATCAGCATCACAATGACAAACTCAGCTGATACATCTGGTATGCCTTCAAATTCCAACTAGAGGCTCCATAGCCAGATAAAGATGCTTCAATTACAGGAGACAATGATGGTAGTGGTGACAGTGATCAAGACTTTCTTGTTGCTGACAACCACTCCATAGATGACAACATCAATGATGTCACACACTCCTTGGATCAAGTCTCTCTTGATAAGTGTGCTGATGTGGTGGGTGAAACATCTATGCCAGATCCAAATATCTCTAATTTAGATCTTTCTTAGCAACTTGTTGTGATCCCTCGGCTAAGGATCCACAAGTCCCACCCCACCACAAACATCATTGGAGATGTTGTCTCAGGGGTAAAAATGTTTGTCTTCATTCTTGTTTCTTATCCCAGATAGAGTCAAAGAAAGTTGATGAGGCTTTAAAGGATGGAAGTTGGGTTGAAGCTATGCAAGAGGAGCTGCTTTAATTTAAAAGACAGAAAGTTTGGAACCTATGTCTTCTTCCTCATGGGAAGACTACCATTGAAACCAAATGGGTGTTTAGGAACAAGAAGGATGATAGAGGCTTATCATCAAGAACAAAGCTAGACTAGTTGTTCAAGGATATACATAAGAAGAAGGAGTTGACTACACAGATGTCTTTTCTCCTGTAGCAAGACTAGAGGCTGTTAGGATATTCCTGGCATTTGCTGCATCCAAGAACTTCAAGGTCTGTCAACTTGATATGAAGTGTGCTTTTCTTATGGAGTGATGGATGAAGAGGTGTATGTCAAACAACCACCTGGTTTTGTAGATCCCAATCATCCTGATTATGCTTGCAAGCTTGACAAAGCTCTTTATGGGCTGCATCAGGCACCCATGAAATGGTATGAGACACTATCTCAGTATCTTTGCAAGCATAGATACAGGAGAGGTATAATAGATTGAACTCTCTTCATCAAAGGACAGGGAAATGCCATATTGCTAGTTCAAGTATGTGTGGATGAAATCATCCTTAGTTCAACTAATCCAAAGCTCTGCAAAGACTTTGAGAAGCTGATGAAAAGATAATTTGAAATGAGTGCCATGGGGGAACTCAATTTCTTTCTGGGAATTCAAGTGAAGCAAGTTGAAGATGGCATCTTCATTAGTCAGTCAAAGTATGTTCAAGACATACTCAAGAGGTTTTAAGATACCTTAAGGGGGAGTGTGTAGATGAACACTTATATAAGGCTATGATTGGGTCTCTTATGTATCTTACTGCTAGCAGGCCTGATATTTTGCTTGCCACTTGCATCTGTGCAAGATATCAAGCCAACCCTAGGATGTCTCATCTTATCACTGTCAAAAGAATTCTAAGATACCTTATGTAACATCTTGCAATTTTTAATTAATGAAATGTTTGCATCGTTAAATTCTTGTAAGGGCCTTTTCTATTATTTATGGAACTCGTGGGTTTGCTTAGGTACTCTTGTTTTTAGTTTGAAAATTTATAGTTTCATTGAACTAAACTTAATGTATAATAATCATACTAATAATAATAACTAAAAAATTGATAATGTTAATAATAAGAATAATAATAAATTATAAAAATATTGTTTATAATAATAATAAACTATAATAATTAAAACAATAATAATAACAAAGTGTAATATTAATAATAATACAAATAATAATAATAATAAAAATAATAATATTAGTAATAATAAAAAAAATAATAATAATAATAATAATATAATAATATTAGTAGTAATAATAACTATTAGAAAAGCTTAAAAATTAATAAATTAGTTAAAATCTAAACTTTAATTAAGTTTTGGGGGCTAGTTTTGCAAATTATAAAACCTTAAAAGAAACTTTTAGCATTAGATAACAAAAGTATAAACGTCAGGGACCATTTGTGTAACTTGCGAAACACACTCTTCTCTCCCCTCGTTTTTCCGGCTAATGTCCGGCCAACATCCGGTCGCGGCTCCGGCAAGGCCAAAAAACCGGGTTTTAAGCCTCGGTTTCGACCCCAAGTTACACCAAAATAATCGTGAGGCAAAATCGAACATGTATGCATCGATTAATCGCATTTAAACATCCGTTTCTAAACTAATAGACTACATAACCGCAACAAATTAAACTACCTAGCCGTTCGAACATTAAACTGTAATTATAGTCTAATTAAACTCACATACACAATCATCTAACTATCCCCAAGCGTTTAACAATTTCAATTTCATCTGAAACAAACAAGAACAACAGTCTCGATCCTCACCCCCTGTCGCGTTTACATCTTAATCGAAGGCCGCCTTTCGAACAAACTAAACAGAATTAGTAGAGGGTTTTTGATCAAATTGATCCTTGGAAGGTTTCTGCAAAACGAATTGGATTATTATCCACAATTGCATCTCGGTTCAACTTCGAAGAAATCGCTTCTGTTCTTCGTACTGTTCGTTCTTAAAACATCATCAATATGGTAATTAAGATTATCCACACCCTCGATTTGACATGGGGAACAAAAGCCCCATGTCTATTGCTGTAATCATCCGCATTTTAGCTTTCAATTTGGATTGAATTAGGATTAGGGTTCTTGAGAAATGGGGATCTATTGAAACTTGTGTTTTTAAGGTTTTGAAACCAACATAACTTGCGGCTAAGGCCTTTGGTTCCATGGTTAAGGTGCGTGTGCTTAAAACATGAGGTCCCGGGTTCGAACCGGGGACCCTCATGTATTTTTTTAAAGGCTTTTAGCCTTAAATTAAATTCTAAAATATTTCTAATAAATATAAAAATGGATTTTGTAAACTCTAAATATTTTTAAAAGCATCAAATCATTTTCTATATTGTTTTATAAAAAAAGATTTAAACAAATAAATATTTAAAAAAATAATAAATATATATTAATAAAGTTTATACTTGGTCGTTTTTTATGAATCTAAAATACTTATTGGTTCAAACATTGCTTTTAAATTATTTTTTTTAAAACGTGTTAATCACATTTGGTTACAAAACTTTATTTCAACTTTATATCTAAATTCTTCAAATTATTGCTTTAAATTGTGATCACTAAACTTTATTTAATCTTCATATATATATATATATATATTTAAATTATTATAAATGTTATATTATCTTTTATGTATATAAACATAATTATAAGACAAATCCCAAATGCCGAATTGGAACCCTAGTCCTCGTCAATTCGTTAAACTTCTTATAATTAAACTTCAATTTTGTAAATATATTTATATACTTAGGTACCTTGTGAAGAACCATGTTGGAACGTTGCTTATTATATTTTTTTATAATCATCATTTTTTTCTATACTTCTTGACAAGTGAGTATTCTTTACCCCTTTTTCCTATTTTCGCACTTTGGGGTGAAACATGTTAACTTATACAATTGCACTTGTAAACTTATTTGAGACTTGTAAACTATGGCGATTCATCTTGTAAAGTTGTGGTTAGTTGAACTTTGGTGATTACCATGTTATGGCGTTATATGTACAATCATTAACTATTGCTAGCCCAGCGAAGTCATAGATCTATGGGCAAGACAAGCCTGCTTTGGTTGATCCAAGTACACTTAGCTGATCGTATAATCTTGTAAACGTTTGAGACTTTTAAAACTTTGTCGAGGTTTGATTGTTGCATTGTTCATAACATCCCTAATCACTTTTATTCACTAACTTATGACTTGAATTGCCATCTTTTATATAATCTATGTATTAGAAACTATGGAATGCTCACCAACATTTTTATGTTGACCTTTTATTTTTAACATGTTTCAGGAAACGCCCAAGTTTGATTCCTACACATTGAAGCTTACATATCTAGGAATGGACCTAGATTAAGTAGTGAATTAAAGACTTGTTATCTTCTATGTTATTTTGTTTGCTTCTTTGAGACCTAAGCTTGTAATGATACAATTGAACTTCATGAATAATTTATATTTGGGTTATTAATAGCGTTATGTAGCTGTGAACGATCTTAACTCTCACTCCTCGACGTTTCCGCCGTCAAGGTTGGGGTGTGACAGATTGGTATCAGAGCCCATAACTATAGGGATCTAGGTTATTAGAAATGGTGACCTAGACTATAGTATGCATGAACCTTATAGAATTACAAGTCTATCTTGTAAATTATATAGTTTGCATGCTACATAATGCTATGCCCTCTTATGTGCAATTTGATGCCTTAGCATAGGATTGCCTAAACATTGTTACTTGTCTCCCTAAACTTAACTTTGACTCTTTGACTCTCCCCGAACATGAAACTTCTTAATCCTATTTTCGACGACACGTGGAATCTTATGCTTATGCTTATGACTTGGATCTTTAGACGTTATGTCTAATCTATATAAATCTCATCAAGATTTTGATTCCATGAATCTAAGAAATCTTGTGTGACACATAGACACCTGTATCCTGGATTTCCTGGCAAAAGGCCTTCGGGCTAAGGCAAGCATATCGTATAAATCCTAGGGGACTGGTTATACTTACCTGGGGATTTCTGGGATGAGTGATAAACTATGGTCAACATACACAAGTTTCTAAGGCAAATGGGTCAATTTACCTTGACGTGTCAACGTTCCCAAATGGTAATGCGTTACCAAATGGAACCATCCGCTTTATATTTAAATTGTCAAAAATCCTTGATTCCTTGGACTGGTTTATCATCGAAACTCTAATATCTTCTCATTCCTATCTTACAAAATGTTCCTGTTAATATTGAACTCGTTATACTCCTCAATTCCTACGTTTAAACAACGTTATACGTTGTGCACCTTATGTAACTATCTTCATACCTTGACCAACATGTACATGGATCTTAATATATTCAAAGATATTGGTCGTCTAAACCGAATGGTTATTTTTTTTAAACTTAAAATTGTTACTTAGGGTTTCCAAACATCCTTAAAGGGTGTCCCATAACTGAAATCATGCAATGCCGAAAGGTGGAATACCTGCAACCTCGGATACCTTGTCTAGGCAAGGTATACACATAAATTTGATTCGATCATTGGATCCGTTTATCTGACATGGAACTCATGAGATGGGTGTTCGCTTATAGGTACGCGGGTTTACCGTAAAGTTGTGGTTGACGTAACACCTTGAGAAGTCAACGCATTTTCCTTTTATTTTGAACCGAATGTTTACATCTTATTATTGTGTTGAGTCATTTTCGTCATTGATCTTGTTTTCCTGACTTAAACCATTCAAGATTTGGGAACCTAACACAATTAACTCCGTTATCCCGAACTTTAACCTTAATCCTAGCAAGCATGATTTTCTTTTCATGTTAATGTTACATTAATGAAATTTGAAGTTTTTGAATTTCTAGCTGATATTCTATTCGTTTGCTAAGTTGAGCTTTATAAAAACTTCAAGTCTTTCTACATCGTAGGCAATGCAAAAGTCCGCAAGTCAACCTAGGACTAAGGACACTCGTATCTCCTAAATGGTTCTATCTCATCAAAACAAGAGTGACTCCCTTACTTTGTTGATGACTTTCCATTCGATGTCATTGTTCTTATGAAATCTTATCATCAAGACAGAAGTGAACCTCATACCTTGATGACGATTTCCTCCTTTTTGTTTTTATGAATTCGTATTTTACAAATGGAATTACCTCCTTAAAATAAGAGTAAAATTTCGTATCTTGATAATGGTTTTCAACTTTTGTATTGTGTGTTTTATGAAATCCCATCCTCTGAATCGAGGTGATTTCCTTGTTTTGAGGATAGATTTCAATCATTTTCTTTTGGAACTCGTATTTCACGAATGAAATAACCCCACCAAAATAGGATTGAACCCCGTACTTTGGTGACAAAGGTCAGTCCTCGGTTGTTTTCTTGTTATTAGGAATTTCGATCATCAAGATAGGCGTGAAATCCATACCTTGATGATAATATCACCTGTTTAAAATTTTATGGATGTTATTTTCCTCAAATGAAATGACCATATCAGAATACGAGTGAATTCCGTTCGTTGATGAAACTTTTCATTTTGCCATATTATGTTTCTATAAAACTTCACTGTTGAGATAGGAGTGATTATCCTTACCTTAATAGTAAGTTACCTTAATTTATATTTGTGGATCCTCAACAATGAGTTAGGATCAAGCTCTCGCTTGGTAGTTAAGAGTCATACTTTGGGAAATACACCACTAAGCTAGGAGTGATAACCACATCTTGGTGAGTATTCCCATTCATTGATCTCAAACTTACCAAGGTCTTAAGACTTCAATTGACAGGAAACATGTAATAACTTGAAGGGTGAACACCGTTATCTGATTTATCGACAATAGTGTGCCAGCCATTCAAGCTAAAGCATGAATCTTGAATTCAAAAGGGGTCATTGTTACTTTAGGGTAACCCTAGTTCCAAGCCTGGAACATTTAAATTTTAAATCAATTTTTTTCTCTCACGCTTTTATGTTTCAATTTGACATTTAATCTAGCTTATGGAACTTTTTTTATCGACCTTCATTTTGGCTTATCATCAAAACCTAATTGCACGATGATAACACTTCTAAAACAATCTTTCGTACAAGATAAAGTTATTATAAATTTATGCCATGCCTTTCTGGTTATAGCAATGTACGGCTGTGTTCATGAGTTTGAGGAACCGCGTGTGCAAGCCGTACTTGGAAAGCTATTATGATTGCCTTTATTGTTGACATTCTGAATTATTTAAATTCCACTCCGATCATGAACGACGTCTTTGTTAAACTCCTTACCCATAAATAAAAATGCAATTCCTATTATTTTGTATAACCTTGAACTCCTAATCTTGAAAAACTCTAAATCTCTATCTTGATTGCGACTCACAAGACTTGTTATTACATACATTTCAATGTGGACAAAAAGGATCATGAATTTCTATGATTGGTATTCATGGTTTGGCATAAAGGAAATGTTGACGTAACTTGACATATGTACAAGTTGCCTTGTATTTCTTGATGTCATTTGGTGCATTATTGACCAATTGACTAGTTTCACGCATTTCATATTGACTCATGTGAGATAACGAGTCGAGAAATTGACTCGTACTTACCCCAAATAGTAGGTTATCGTGGTGTGTCGTTAAACATCGATCGTTAATTTTGATGATCGATTCATTTTCTGTTATTGGAAATGCCTCTAATCATCTTTAGGAACCCAGCTCAAAATCTCGGCATAATGTATCATTCTTAAACCTACGGTTTAACCGGAGGAGCGATACGTATTCACAAGATATACGTTAAGCTTGTGCCATTATATAGTGGCACTTGGTATTCTTAAATTCTGACGGTCAACCCTTCATACAATTACAGGATATTATTGGCTTCAAGACGTCACTATATTACACAATTTTATTCCAGACGATAGGAGAAGTGTGACTTATAAGTCTAAAATATCTCAGGAACTCATCATCGTTTTCCAAACGTTTCATGTGTTAAACCTCAAAGTTAGTTTGTCAATGATAACTTTCGCATTCCACCGGAAGAGTTCAAATTTGGATGCATTGGGTAAAATACCATAATTCACAAAGTGTAGCATCTCACTCGTAATCAAACGCCAACCACAGTCCGTCGGTACACTTATCTTTCATCATAAGTTTCCTGTACGTTTTAAGTTTCATTTTTAATTTCGGGACAAAATTCTTTTAAGTTGGGGAGACTGTAACATCTTGCAATTTTTAATTAATGAAATGTTTGCATCGTTAAATTCTTGTAAGAGCATTTTCTATTATTTATGGAACTCGTGGTTTGCTTAGGTACTCTTGTTTTTAGTTTGAAAATTTATAGTGAACTAAACTTAATGTATAATAATCATACTAATAATAATAACTAAAAAATTGATAATGTTAATAATAAGAATAATAATAAATTATAAAAATATTGTTTATAATAATAATAAACTATAATAATTAAAACAATAATAATAACAAAGTGTAATATTAATAATAATACAAATAATAATAATAATAAAAATAATAATATTAGTAATAATAAAAATAAATAATAATAATAATATTAGTAGTAATAATAATAACTATTAGAAAAGCTTAAAAATTAATAAATTAGTTAAAATCTAAACTTTAATTAAGTTTTGGGGGCTAGTTTTGCAAATTATAAAACCTTAAAAGAAACTTTTAGCATTAGATAACAAAAGTATAAACGACAGGGACCATTTGTGTAACTTGCGAAACACACTCTTCTCTCCCCTCGTTTTTCCGGCTAATGTCCGGCCAACATCCGGCCGTGGCTCCGGCAAGGCCAAAAAACCGGGTTTTAAGCCTCGGTTTCGACCCCAAGTTATACCAAAATAATCGTGAGGCAAAATCGAACATGTATGCATCGATTAATCGCATATATATTCAAATTATTATAAATGTTATATTATCTTTTATGTATATAAACATAATTATAAGACAAATCCCAAATGCCGAATTGGAACCCTAGTCCTCGTCAATTCGTTAAACTTCTTATAATTAAACTTCAATTTTGTAAATATATTTATATACTTAGGTACCTTGTGAAGAACCATGTTGGAACGTTGCTTATTATATTTTCTTATTAATCATCATTTTTTTCTATACTTCTTGACAAGTGAGTATTCTTTACCCCTTTTTCCTATTTTCGCACTTTGGGGTAAAACATGTTAACTTATACAATTGCACTTGTAAACTTATTTGAGACTTGTAAACCTATGGCGATTCATCTTGTAAAGTTGTGGTTAGTTGAACTTTGGTGATTACCATGTTATGGCGTTATATGTACAATCATTAACTATTGCTAGCCCAGCGAAGTCATAGATCTATGGGCAAGACAAGCGTGCTTTGGTTGATCCAAGTACACTTAGCTGATCGTATAATCTTGTAAACGTTTGAGACTTGTAAAACTTTGTCGAGGTTTGATTGTTGCATTGTTCATAACATCCCTAATCACTTTTATTCACTAACTTATGACTTGAATTGCCATCTTTTATATAATCTATGTATTAGAAACTATGGAATGCTCACCAACATTTTTATGTTGACCTTTTATTTTTAACATGTTTCAGGAAACGCCCAAGTTTGATTCCTACACATTGAAGCTTACATATCTAGGAATGGACCTAGATTAAGTAGTGAATTAAAGACTTGTTATCTTTTATGTTATTTTGTTTGCTTCTTTGAGACCTAAGCTTGTAATGATACAATTGAACTTCATGAATAATTTATATTTGGGTTATTAATAGCGTTATGTGGCTGTGAACGATCTTAACTCTCACTCCTTGACGTTTCCGCCGTTAAGGTTGGGGTGTGACACCTTAAGGGTGCTTCAACACTTGGTTTATGGCATCCTAAGAATCCTGACTTCAATCTGTATGCTTATACAGATAGTGATTATGGTGGTTGCAACATGACTGCAAAGTCTACATCTAGGGGATGTCAGTTTCTTGGTGGAAGGGTTGTCTTATGGCAATGCAAAAAACAATCCTGTGTCTCTGCATCAACTGCTGAAGCTGAATACTTTGCTGCTGCAAGCTGCTATGCTCAAGTGCTTTGGATTCAAAATCAGATCCTGGACTATGAGTTCAACTTCAAGGAGACTCCCATTCACATAGACAACAATAGTGCTATCTCAATCACAGAGAATCCTGTGCAGCACTCAAGGACCAAACACATCAACATCGGGTATCATTTAATAAGAGATAATTATGAAAAGGGATTAATTAAACTAGTCAAGGTTCACACAGATGAACAATATGTTAATCTGTTTACAAAGGCTTTTGATGGACAGAGATTTAAATATCTTGTATCAGCTATTGGGATGATCAACTTTGAGTAGGTTTTTCTTAAAACTAATTCTTATTATTTCTTAAAACATATGTGTCCTAAGTTTTCTAGTTCATCACCTTCATAAGCTCTTGTTTTCTTTGGATGAAAAACTTTTTGAAGACTTTCCTTAGATTTATGAAAATTTTGATCCTTCGAAAGTTATGATTTTAACTTCAGAAGAAATTTATGCTTTTAAAGCAACTAACTGCCCGAGTATTTTACCTTAGGAAGAAATTTCTAAAATATCTTTCGAAGCTTAAAAAATTCTCTTTGGCACTTATATGTTTTCAAAGACCTTTTTCTTTTGAAGCAAATTAACTCTCGGAAGTTTTGTTCTTGAACAAAACTTTCAAGTCTTGATTTTCTTCCGAAGTCAAAATCTTCACAACTCTTGGGAAATTTTCTGAAGTCATTTTGGCTTCGAAAGTTTTTTCATTAAAACTTCCGAAGATAATTTACCTTCGGAAGCTTTTTGACTTCCAAGAAAACTACTTTTTGAGCAAAAGTAAACTACTTTTTCAAAGGTGGGATCGACATCCCGATTTTAAAGTTTATCCTCTTTCATTAAACTTTATCTAAAATCCTTTTCATATATAAACCCAACAGTTTCCCCCTCTTTCTATCATCTGCTTCTTCCTCGAAACCTAAAACCCTAAAATTTCTCTCTGAAATTACTTTCTTTCATCTTTCTTCATCCTTAAGCTTCTCAAAATGGCCAACCCTCTTCACAGAAATGACCTGAACTTTACCATGTAGTTATACAGGCAACATAATCAGGTTGCTTTGTTAAGCTCTGAGAAAGATCCTCATTTCTTAGAGGTTTGCCGTTTCTTACCTTTGTCAAAATACTCCACCTCCCTAACCATTGATCCTCCACTCTATGAAGATCATCTATTAGAATTCTGGAATACCTGCCAAGAGGTTGTAATGGATGGAGAGAAGGCACTGTCTGCCACAGTGAAGGGGAGGATAGTCTTCATCACTTCGGCCATCATCAACATGCATCTTCAGCTGGATGATGAAGAAGGTGAGGTGTTCTTCCCAAAGGAAGCTGTAAATCATTCTTTTGAGCAGATGGGCTATGAGGGAGACTACTCTGTCAAGACCTTCAGGGAAGGGAAGGTCTCATCCTAGTGGAAATTTCTGCTCCATGTGGCCATCCATAACTTATCAAACAAGCATGGTGGATGGGACCAGATTCTTGAGGATCTATCCATCATTGTCCATGGAATGATTCAGGAGGTCAAGTTCAGGTATTCTCAATTTGTTTATACTAATTTGCTTGCAAACATGGACTCCTTAGAATATTACATGTTCCCTAGATATGTTCAGTACATTCTTAACTGTGAAATGGGCTCACAGTCAAAGGGAACAAGTAACATTCTTAAATTGGGACAGATGAAGCCCGACATCTTTAAAATACTGATAAAGCCAACTGTTGGCTTCTCTGGGGTAGAAACAACCCTAGTTCTAAAAATGTTAGAGCTCATTGCTCAAGGTGACAACCTAGTAGCACCAGCTAGTGTTGAACCCACACCTTCTACATCCCAACCACCTAAACAGCCACAAATCACCCTCACCTACCAAAGAAAATCAAAACGAACACCTACTCAGTCTATTCAGTCTGTGCATGTCCCTATACACTCACCCATATAGGAGGAAGTGGACACTGGAGCTTCAACTTCTCCTAAGGAGCAGACCACTCCCATCTTTTCAATGATCAGTGTTGAGGTTCCTCATGCTCAGCCTGATGAGCTTATTAGCCACCTCTCCCAAACAGCCAAAAGCCATCACTCTGAGTCTTAACACTCAGGTGATCAACCTTCAGGGGATAGTTACCATCCCCAGCCTTTAGATCTCAACCAACCAATCCCCAACCTTGACTTCTACACTGATGAAGATCTAGGTTTCAGTGAGTACCATGACTCTCTCTTCCTTTCCCCTACTCAAAGAGAGATGAATGCTCTTGAGGCTCCTATTTCTAGCCCCCATCACTCACCTACTACTAAGGTGGACACTTCTGAACCTGTTTAGGATGTCCATATGGAAGAGGTTCTCACTTTTAAAAGTGATTACATCATTAAGATCTCAACCATGGCAACTCAGCTCATTGACATCTCAATTGATTGCCAGTCAGTAGAGGAAATCCAGCAGCCAAGAACCTAAAGCTAGTGGTGAGAGTGAGGACTTTGGTCCAATCATCTCATCCCCCAATGATTTTTTTGATGAAGATGAGGGGAATTTAAGGCTAAAGGTGCAAAAACTATCACAAACATGCACCTATTTAGTCTCCAAGGTTAGTCACCTTGAATCTCAAGTGACTACCTTGCAGAACATGGTCAATGATCAGCAACTTGAGATTTCATATCTTAAGGAAAAACTAGTTGGGAAACCTTTAAGAAGAGCTCAACTAGAAACACAAGAACCTATGGATGTGATTGACCTAACTCCCGTCACATCTATGAAAGTGGGTAATGCTACAAAAAAAGGGAGAAAGTCATTATAGTTATAGAACCTGGGAGTTCTTCAGAGAGAATGGACACTAAGGACTCACCATCCTCACTTGCAATTGTGCATTCTCAACAACCTCCTCAAATTCACATTGATGTGGACTACATAGACTCCTTCATGCAGAGTCTGTTTGAGGAAGGGATACCAAGGGCTATGTCATCTCCACCATCTTCCAATCACATCATTGGGTGGAGGTATGACAACAACGGGAGAGCCCAAATCATCATTATAGTTCAAGGGAAGCAGGAGATCTTCAACTTTTAGACCTTGAACTTTTATGAAGGTCTGGATTTAGTCAACATGCCACTTGTCAATCCAAGCAAATCAAGACAAGCTGACAAGTTAGCCCAAAGAATCTAAGACCGGATCACTGCAGAGTTCAGCCTTAGAAGAAGACTATGGCAATCAGGCAATGTCATAGGTCAACTGGATGTTGAGGCAGATCCTAAGATTAGCTTCATAGGGGAAACCTTGATTGAAGGCCTAGTGACAGAACCTGAGAGCCCTGTCTTATCACCAACAACTGCTGTAGAGATCAATTCCCTTTTTCAGACACCTATTGGTGAAGGTGCTTCTCAACCTATCTCTAGCCAGAGCTTGGAAGCTACATCAAGCAATGAAGGCCAAAGCTCTCTCCACCCTGAGTCACAAAGGTCTGTGAGTGACAAAGAGAAAAGAAAAATGACTTCTGAGGAGATTGAGGAGGAGAAAAGAGAGAGGAAAAGGAAGCTGGGGGGAGAAAGTTCCTCTTCTGGGTCTACAAGACTCATGGAGACTACAATTAGGGCCCCCAGACCAGATACTCAGAATGATGAGTTAAGGGCAGTTAGGATAAACTACCTGCTAATACTGAACTATGACATAGACAATGTCATCTCTTTCCCCTTGGAGGAACTCAATGAACTGGTTGACTTGGAAAGGTCAAGGGAGAAGAAAGAGGTAGAAGATGCAGAGCTGCTAGTACAAATCAAAGAAGACAGAAGAAAGAAAAGATTATACAAGCATGTGCCTACTCTCTCCCCAGTTCAAGAAAGCCCTGCATATGAGGATGTGGTTCAACAAGAACTCAGTTAGATAAAGAAGAAGAAAAGATTAAGATGATCAACTACTTGAGTGCCACAGGTCTCTATCAGGAAAAAGCACTTCTTCCCTTATCCTTTGACTATATTGAGTCTGAGTATCTTAAACAACTTGAACTTGTGATAGTCAAGGAGAGAAAGGAAACCAAAAGAAAGATAAGGGAAGAAGCTACTAAGTCAAGAGCCATCATCCATAAAAGCATGAAGAAAATTGCTGATAGACACAGGATGATGAGTTTCTTGAAGCTGTATGGATTATCCGGAAGGAGAATTGGCCCCATTTCTCTATCCACTATAGATGAGCATATAAGGGTGATCAAGCAGAAGATAAAAAATGGAGAGCCAGTTGACTTACATTCCCCTCCAAGTCAAGGCCCACTTGAAGTGGAGGTTAAGGTTGAATAACCAAAGACATCACAACCTAGACCACCTGTTGAATCTCAGCAAGCTTCATCTTCTGATCCACAGCAGGGTCAGACTCACTCTCAATCTAAACCTATGAGAGTAGAAGACCCAACTAAGAAAGACAATGAAGATCAATCCGGTACTGCAAGCCAGTCTTCTCAGTTAAAATTTGTAAGGAGAAAGAAAAAGATGGCTTCTAAACCAAAGCCAAAGAAGAAGAAGAAGAATACTGCATCCTTTTCTGATGCCCGAGAGGATTGCGCGACAGAATTGAGAGAGAGCGCTTGTTCCTGCTAGGCTGCTCAAGACAGACATAGGTAGGTAGACAGGCATTTCCGAGTGAATTGATCAGTAGTCTATGACTCAAACCCCAAGTGTTGCAAGAAGATGGATTGATCAACTGTGCACAACTAGAGTTCGGTGACGACCTACGACAGTGAAGTATGAGGAAGGCTTCGACCAAGAAAGCAGATTGCTTGGTTTGGAGTCGAGTAAAGCTAATAGTAAAGTGTAGAGGGTTATTCCTAGTTGTTGCTCAAGTAGGAGAAGTGACACATCGAATGGAGCTACCTGATGAGTTAAGTGGAATTCATCCGATGTTCCATGTATCTCGTTTAAGAAAGACCTCAACCGATGAGGATATGATCATGCTACTAGAGAATACGGAGATGGACAAAGTATCCAATCACGAGGAGCAACTGGTGACTATTACTAATGAGAAGGAGAGAATAGACTAAGGAGGATGATGGTTTCACTTGTGCAGGTGCAGTGAAGTCTGAAGGGATCTGAGTTTAAATGCAAGATCAAAGAAGAGGTGAGACAGTGTTACCCGTGACTGTTCGAGAAGCGACATGTTTTGGGGATGAAACCTCTTTAAGGGGGGTAGACTTGTAACACCCTGAAATTTCTACTTAAATGAAAGGAAAAGAAAAGTAAATAGAAAGAATGGAAATTATACACAAATGGAAGGGGGAAAAGTGTACAAAGTACAAACCTTTTACTTTAAGGTTTAAAAGGGCATGGTCGCCCATATCAAGCAGAAAGATGCTTGATCTCTGAAGAAGAAGAGAGAGAGAGAGAGCTCGGTTCTAGAGAGAGAAAGAGGAAGAAGAAGCTGAAAAAGGTAAGTCTTCTCTGGTTTGAGCTCGGTTTCAGTTGAGTATTGAGTTCTTGACCGAAGTTCCGGTTGTTTAGAGTTTGTTTTCGGATTCAAAGAGCTGAAGCGAAGTGGGTCTTGAATGGGAAGAGTGTTGCTCAAAAGCTGCTTAAGGCGAGTTTCTAGAACCCCTCTTTACTGATTTTTAACTGATTTAGGACTATTATGCATACCAAGTGATGTTTTCAAGTAAAACCGTGGATTTACAACTTTATGTTCAAATGTTGTATGTATGTATGCATGTTATAGTGATGATTATGGGTTAGAGATGATGTTTAGCATGCTTAGATGGCCTTAGTATGTTAGATATGTGTTTGGGTAAGCTTAGAATGATAATCGGGTGAAATTGGTAGCATAGAAAAGATTTCAGAATGTTTGATGAACATGAACAGTGGTTCATGCGCCCAAACAGTTGTCCATGCGTCCAGCATGAGTGGCCAGACGTCTAAGTGTTGGCCATGCACCCAAGGGTGGGTCATGCGCCTAAATAGTGCCCATGCGCCCAAGTGAAGAAAAGGCTAAGTGTGGACCATGCGCCTAAATAGTGCCCATGCATCCCAGAGATTGAAATGGCTAAGTGTTGGCCATGCGCCTAAGTAGTGCCCATCCGCCCAAGTGCTTGAAACGGCTAAGTGATAGGTGATGCGCCTGAACAGGGCAGAAACGCCCAAACAGTGCCCATGCGCCCAGACTGTTTTATAGTTAGAATTTTATGCTCATGCGCCTGGAAGGACCCATGCGCCCGGAAGGACCCATGCGCCCACTTTGGACTTGAGGTTTTCTAAGTGGTTTTTAAGGGGTATAATGGGAAGATAGGCCTGGTTATGATGTGATGGCTTGTTTGATGTGTGTTATGCATGTATGGTGTTGCTTGTATGGTGATGGTGTATGTTTATGTTTATCTGTGTTCCTTATTATGTACGTATGTCTTCCCTTGGGTTTGCGTTGAACGTTAATGAATGTAATGAAAGTATTATGTAACGTAAAGTGGAAGATAATGAAAAGAGGAACGTAATGAATGAATGCGAGCATAAACGAATGAATGAGAGATAGAATGGCTTGCGAAAGAAAAAAAGGAGGTTCACGACTCACTGAGGGTCGTTAGCTCAACTGTGTGTGTATTATAGCGTGCGATCTTGGCTTACTCATAAGGAGACATAGACACAGTGGGAGTTCAGTTTTGGTAACTGCTCCGATACGTGCGATGTGGTATTTACTATGTGCTATGTAGCGTGCGATTTTGGCTGCCTCATGTGGTTTTTATAGCGTGCGATCTTGGCTAACCCATGGGATGGCGTGCGATTCTGGCTAAACCCCGTGAGTTCTCACACACACAGGGGGAGTCGGTCTTCGTGACCACTCCGATGGTGCGATTGGTGCGATATGTGTGATGGATGGCATAAGGGTAGCGTGCGATTTTGGCTGCCTCATGTGGTTTTTATAGCGTGCGATCTTGGCTAACCCATGAGATAGCGTGCGATTCTGGCTTCCTTATGTGTGCGATCCGTGCGATATGTACTTCGGGTACGATGATGTGAAGGTGCGATTTGAGCTAAAGTGCGATAATGAACGAACGGGATCCTTGTCATTCGACCTCAGTAATCATGGTTGCGTGCCATGAGGAGGGTAAAGCTTGACAGGATCTAGATGAGAAATGAATGATAATAAAAGTATGAAATGCGCGATACGGATCCTTGTCATTTGACCTCAGTAATCGTGACTGAGTGCCACGAAGAGGGTAAAGACTGACCGGATCTAGAAAGAGAAGTGAACGATAATGTAATACGTTGAACGAACGTATGTATGAACGTAAATGAATTATCGTAATAATGTACAGAACAGGATCCCCGTCATTCGACCTCAGTAATCGTGGCTGAGTGCCACGAAGAGGGTAAAGTCTGACCGGATCTAGAAAGAGAAGTGAACGATAATGTAATACGTTAAATGAACGAAGTTAATGAACGTAATGGAAGATAATAATGATATTATCTGTATGTATGTATGATGCATGATCACGAACGGTTGTATAGTATAGTATGTTTTGAATGAAAGGTTTTAACAAAAGTAAAGTATTTTATTATAAAACTAGAACTCACTCAGCGTCGCCGACTTTTGTATGCATGATAGTTGGCAGGTATATGCTGATGCTGAGGAGTTGCAGGCATGGATGCATAAGCTACCGGGAACATTTTGAGGCTGGCATCCGTATTTTGACATGTCATGTATTTTGAGATGAAAATTAATGTTGTAAATGACATGTTTTAGTTATAAATGAAAGTTTTAAATTCCGCTGCAAAATTAATATATGTTTTCTAACGTGATATATGTGATGAACCACCAACTGTGAGGTGCCCGGGAACGAGGCCTTACATTACTTGTGGTTAATCCAGTTCACTATTTGATTAAGTTTAGTTACTCTTCTTTTTGTGTTGTGGTGTTGTATTTGACCACCCTTCAACGGTCCTGTAGTTGGATTCTTGCTTATTCAAACAAGTAATTAAAAGGTGGAATAATTCACTCGTCCTATGCAAAGGAGAAGAACCCCATACGCATTTTCTATTCTGAAACGATTTTACTTATATAATCATATCAAGGGTCTCAAATAATCAATTCAGGGTTTTGATTTTCCCAAATCATGATATAGATTTTCAAACGGAAAGATGCACCATTTCATACCGTTTTCAATTTACAAGCATATCATGGTTTCGATTTACCTCAAATCATGTTATGTTTCAAGTTCAACTCACCAATTATTTTAAGCCTTCATTGATCTATTTAATATCATTCACACCCCAAGTTTTAAATCACAAAAGTTCTTCTGCAAAGTCTCAATTCAATGTTTATATACAAATCTCGATTGAAACAGTAGTAGTGGTTCGTACGATTCAAGGATTTGATTTTGATTTTAATATAAACTTTAGTATTTTGGTTTTTAACATTAGTTTGACTATATGTTTTTGTATATGAAAGCATAAAACTTTGATTTAGTTTATTTGATGTAAGCATGAAATTGATTTATTTTTTTGGTCAACAAAGCAAGAAGATTACATAAATAGTCCATGTGGTTTAAACAAATTGCATGTTTGGCCCTCAAACTTTAAAAATCACAATGATACTCCAAAATTTTGTGTGATCATTGTATGTTTTGTCCCTGACATTGATTCAATCTCTATTTTTCTTTATCTCAAGTTACAAGTAAACATAAATTAAAATTATTAATATTAGATAATAATGGTAAAATTATAAACAAAACGTCAAATTTTGTATACAAAGAAGTTTTCGAATGTTTATAGATTTTCTAATGTTCAATATAATTGATTATTACCTAAAGTACTTATTTATAAGTTAATTTAATTTTATATTATATATTATTTAGATTTATAAGCATTGATAAAGAAAAACTATCAATATTATATATTAATGATTTTAGAAAATTCAACACAAAAATCGATAGGTAAAATATTAACAATAATATTATGACTTACGAACTTTTTTAATTAAAAACAATTTTTAATGATTGAACTCGTGTATTACATGAGTCTTTAGTCTAGTATACTATAGATTAGTGTGTTGTTAAAATATCTTGTAAGCTGTTGGCATTGTTATTTAGATATTGTCGGCCTAACTTATTTCAAATGCTAAAGTTTTTGATAAGAAAATTTGAAAATATTAGCAAACTTATAGGGATTAGGAAAATTAGATTTAAATAATATAATATATCAAATATTGATCATTATTAATTCTAACTAAAGATTTCACTAATGACAATCTTAATTTTCATTTTTGTTACCAATAACAATCACACTTTAACATATCGTTAATTCCATTTATTTTAGTGACTTGGTGTACGACATGTCGTGGAAACGAACAATACTCTTCAAATAAAAAATACCTAGAAAAAAAGAACAAAATCAATTACTAGTCAGAATAGACGATATGAACTAACAAAACTTATTGAACACTAACCTTTTAGAAAATGACTAGAATTTGAAAGAAACAAAATTGATTGAAAATATACATTGAATACATTAAAGGATAACATATAACAGATGATTGAATCCTTCAAAACGTTGATCTTTTATAAAAAGTAATTTGAAAAATTTAAGTCATTATTATGTAATTATCACGTCACATGCCACATCTTAAAAAATAATCAAAGTTAATTATTTTTTTAGTATGGGATTATTATTGATAACAAAACGAAAAGTTTGGATTGCCAGTGATATAATTGTTAGTTAAAATTAATATTAGTCGATAGCCAAGACCGTTTTTAAGATTTCAGGTGCCCTGTGCGAGTAAAAACATGGGTCCTTATAAATAAACTTGTATAGTCAAGCAAGTATAACAAATAAAATGTTTAGGATGCATTATTTTTAAAACTCACCTCTAGGTCTAAAATTTTTAGACCACTTGCTGAATATTATAAATAAAATTGGATTTTTAAAGGTTGGATTTTTTTTATGTTTCTTGTTAAATGAAAATAATATAATAAAAAAAATACTCATTCCACGTCGATATTGACGTTTTAATATGTTTGTTTTATAAAAGGTAATATAAATTATATTCAATTATAGGCTTTAGAGGCCTGCTATTTAATTTTTACAATAGAAGGTGAAAAACAAATGTTTATGTGACAACTGCTCTTTTTTTTCTCACACATACCCACTCACATTTTATAAAAATCACACACTCTCTCCTCTTTTCTATCTCCTTTTTTTCCTCTCACACATTCGTATGTTGATGTTTATGAGGATGAACATCCCTCTCACTCCCTCTTCCATGTCGCTATATCTTTCATCCACCTCATCAAATTTGCCTTAAAAACATCAAAAATCTTCTTATTGGAGATGCTCCAATGGGCTTGAAGATATTGATGATTGGGCATTTTTGCTGCTATATAAACAAAAGAATAAAGATCAAAAAATTGTTGGTGGAAAATATAAATATATATAGCATACATAAAAAAATTTTGGGCCCCTCACTGACCGTGGACCCTATGCAATTGTCCAGTTTGCATATAGGTCTAGAGTTGGCTCTGTAAATAGCTAATAATTCGGATTACAATAATCCATTTACTTAGAATTTATTGAGAGGAGAAGAATAGTTATGAAACATGTGGATTAAATTATAAGGAGAAGTAAAATATATGGAAATTTAAGGCCAAAAATAGGTTGTTATTGGGGGAAAACAGAATTCACTTACATGTAAGCACCACAAAGTTAAAGTTAAGAAAACTAAAATGGTGCAAATAAAACTAAGAATTGAATAATACTTATTTCATCTGTCAGTTTATAGTTTCATCTGTCGGTTTATAGTAGCATTTGACTGATTGTTAATTTAAACAATTCATCTGAGAAGAAGGATAATAGACAAGGGAACATCAATATATGGTTAGGTGGCTTTTCAAGGTTCCTCCAAAAAAAGAAACTGAAGTTCTTTGAACTTGATCCAAATCATTGAAATCAAGACCCACCTATAGAATATATAAAGAAAAAATTATCACACTGAATTTTTTTAACAAACTCACAAACTCAGCCCATGTGTGTTGGAGCGTGATTGGCCGTTATCATAAGGACTATGGTCGTAAATGAATTAAATCTTTAACGAACAGTATGTGAGCCGTCGATGGAAAGTTCCCTTATATGTGTTTGTTTAATAAATGAACAATAAATTTTGTTTGCTTAGCTAAACACACGTACATGAACATAGGTTGTGTTCATAAACGTTCGGTAAAATGTTCGTTTACATAGTTCATGTTGTTTTTTTATATTTGTGTATGTTCATTCATTATAAATCAATTTATATATGTTATAACTTTTGTTTTTACTAATCTGCTTGATTGACGTATTTAGACATTTTTATTTTTTTTAATCAGCCTAACGTCTATATTTTAAATCATTTATGTTCGCGAGTGTTCAGTTATATGTTTATGCATATTCATGTATATGATTATTATGTCAAGCATTTTGCGTTTAACTTTAAATAGTATATGGTCGTTTGTGTTAATGAATTGTTCGGTTTGTGTCCGCGTTCAGTTATGTGTTCATCAGCAAGTTCAATTCCTTAAATACGAACAAAAATTTTTGTTTAAACTTTAAACATTTGAATAAATTTTAGTTGCAGATTCATTTTAACTATACCTTGTTTTTTCCCACGCTCTATGTGACAAAAATTTTGTTGTTTTTTCCCGTGGTTTGTGGCATGAGCTTTTGTTGCTTTTCCTTGTGCTATGTGGCATGAGTTAAGTCTTCATTGCCTCGGCTAGACGAAAAACATAAAAGCAAATGTCGAAACCGATTTCACTAATATAAATAACGGCAACAATACTTTTCACTTATATTCAATTTGGTTCGTTATTGCACCGTAACGATAACTGCATTTTTTATAGCTTACGATACTAGAAAAAAACTTTATATCGAATACATGTCCATTTTCCAAAATATTCGCATCGGAACATCAACAACAAAAAGATAGATAGACACACATATTGTTTCATAAAAATGTTAAACAAACGAAAATTTACTTATACTTACAAGTGAAGATCAGTGGGTTTTTCTAATTTTTTATTCTCCTAAAGCCATCTTATATTCTGTGTTTCAAAATCAACACACAGATTGTGTGGGTGGTGCAATGGTTAAGTATTTGGGTTTTTAGTTTGACATCTTTGGTTTGAATCTACCGACTTGCAACTTTTGTTTTTTGTTTTCTTTTCTTTTACTCTTTTGATATTTCTTTTAATTTTTTTTGAGTGATTGTCACGCCAACATTACGGTTTATTTACGTCTTAACGTAATAGTCATAGTATTCTTTTTTATTTATATCAAATCGCCACAAATTCACACATTTGTTTTTATGTACTTAATACATCAACGTCATTGTAGTAACGTGCATAACAAGGTTTGAAAAAGCGCCGCATCACGCGAGCTTAATTTAAAAATAGGAGTTGCTTTACGTTTTGACGTTAATAATTTAGTTCGCATGCGAGCGAAACGATTGTAATCAACCTATAATTTATTATGCCGTATATGGTATTGCTGCAAGTGCTTTTTCTACGTTTAGAAATTGGTCTACGTTTCGAGGTAAATTTTATTTGAAAAAGAGTGGGGTCTAATATAGAACGTGTTCATTTAGTGGTATAACTTCAAATTCTCTACGATTTGACGTAAATTTAATTTAGAGTTGAGTCGATTGTAATCTATATTTTATCATTTCGTATCTAATGCCGTCGCAACGCGCGACGGGTAAAAAGCTAGTTATTTTTAAAGAAATGAAATAAAAAAATGAAACGAGTTGAAGCGTAAATATATTGTATGAGAGATGAAAATGAAATTAAAGAAATTAAACAATCAAACGCTTGTGAGAAGAGGTAAACATGTATTGATATTTAAGTGTGCCAATTAAGAACATACACACACGAGGGTTAACATATAAACAAACAAAGGTTTGTTGTCGAAACCTAAAGACCGAAAGTAGTTCATTACTCCTCATGACATCTAAAGGTATATATAATATAATTCAAGTAGGGTTAAAGTAGAAAAGTATTCGATATAAAATGCCTAAAAAGAATTATGGGCTTCAGACATGATATTTTATAATTTTAAATAGAATGGATTTTTGGTCGTCGTATCAGATATTTTAGATTATTGTGTCTTATACGTTAGTTGTGTCAAATATTAGTTAATTGTATCATATGTTTTACAATATTTATTATATGTATTCATTATTATGTTTTACGTTGTTGTTTATTTTTTATTATTTTTGTCATTGTCTCTATAGATTATATGTTTTACAATTAGAAGTACACAATGATATACTTTTACCAATGTATTTTTTTAAAACTCATCGTGTTGAAACTAACACAATATGTTATTATTGTCATTGTTTTTTATAGATTATAAAAACTTATTATAATCTATCATTGTGTTTTACAATTAGAATTACAAAATGATATTATTTCATTAATGTTTTTTTCAAAACTTATAGTGTTCAAGACAATACAATTACGATAATAAAAATACAATGAAACATGATATTGTTTTGTTATTGTTTCTAGTGTATTACATTAAATTTTTGTTGATTTATTATTGAGTTTTACATATTAGAGACACACAACAATGTTATTGCACCATTATATATTTTTTTTAAAATTCACTATTTAAGAAAAATATATTAGAATTTAAAAAACATAATAACTAACTAAAACACAATGAACTGCATAAAAGACATAATGATGATATATGAGCTTAAAAACGTAAAACAAATTAATATATTTTTATATAATAATATTGTAGTCTTTTTAAGATAAAACGTTCATTTTATGATGTCTTTATTATAAAAATTAATGCCACACATAAAAGTTATAAAACGTTAAATAAATAGGGGAACTAGCAAAAAAAATAAATAAAATTGGATATTTTTAAAATACTTCTCTAACAAAATTTTCTTTACAGTTTGATCACGATCATAAGATTGATGGTTAGAGATTACTTTCTATATTATTTTAACTTTAAAGGACTTTTTAATTGAATCTTTCACATATAATTTTACTGATTTGATACATTTCGAAAAAGCTTCTAGAAGCAAACTCAATAGTTTGCAGAATATGTATTTTTAATCTTGATGATGTTCATTATGTACGTGGCTACACTATTGTTTAAAAAACTCGCGGCTTTTAGCTTGCTCGAAATCGAATCGGTTTGTAAATGAGTCGAGCCCGAGTCAAAGTTAGTTCGGCTCGTGGCTCGTTCATTAGCTAGCTCATTAATTTGTTAAATTAAATACTAGATTATAATATTTATAAATTATAAACCACGTTTATCTGATATTATTTAAAGGAAAATGTCACAGAATAGTAACCAAGTTTCAAAAGTGTTCTAATTTAGTCACTCATGTATATTTTTCTCAAATTGGACCTCCAAACGATCAAATCGAATCATTACCAATTTTATTATGACAAGAAAGTAATGATGGAAAATACATTGGAGTTAGAATTTTCAATATATAAAACTATATTAAAAAATAAAAAAACATGTTAATTATGAAAAAATAATAAATGTGCCTAAAATTACGTCAACGTTCTATATCAGCTTCAAAAGATAAAAAAAATATATTTTCTAACTGAATCCAAAAGTATAACATGCTAAAAAATATGTTATGACTTTTAATTTGTATAAAATATAAAAATGAGTGATCTATTGGAACATTTTTAAAACTTGAGTTATTTAATTGAAACACTTTTGAAAGTTGATAACTATTTTACAAAGTTACCTCATTATTTAATAGATCATAAACATACAGTAAATTAGATACTCTTAGTAAGTGTAAAAGTATAGAGGATGCTTGTAATTTATGAAATACTTATCTCATATCGGTTTCAACGAGTTACAACAAACGAATATACATATTATTAAATTTTGTTCATATATATATGTGAATATTTAGTAAAGATTACAAGATTAATTCTTTTTAAAATAAACAATTGGCTCGCGAGTCGAGCCCGAGCTCACATTTTGAGCTCGTAAAGATAAACAAGCTAGCTTGACTTTGCTCGATTTTAAACGAGTCAAGCCTATATCGGCTCGGCTCAACTCGTTTACGCCCTAGCCAACATCCATTGTAGACTTTTCGACTATATAGACTAGCAACTTTTGTTTTAAATGAAATTATTAAATTTGTGTTCATGAGTGATTATGTTTATCTTGAGGTTTACGGTTTGAGCTTTATCCGTGAAATGTTGTTTTAAGTTATTTGTGATGTAGATTGACGAGTAGTTTAAGAGTGTGTATTTGTTGTTTTTTAAAAAGTTTCATCTGAGAAGTTAAGTCTTTTGTTATTTAATAAGGTCTTTTTTACACATCATAACAAAGAGATCACAATTCCGGTAAAAAATCAAACCCAAAAGAGACACACGGCAATCCAGGGTCTCATATCCTAGTTTGTATAATTAGTAACAAAATTTAGCAACTAAATAATGATATTTTAAGTTTTAAGTAAATAATAAGATAAAAGAATTAAAAATAAAAATAAACAAGAAAATAATCTTAAAAGAAGAATAATTGTGACACACGGTGGTAAAAATTATTTATGTATTTTATAGAAATATAAATAATTTCACTATAGAAACATCAATATCTTTGGAAGGAAAAGAGTGTGTATAAAATCAACCAAAAATGAAAATGAAAAAAAAAACATTTATTACTAAGTAGGCACTAGAAGATAGATAGATGAGTGGGTGATGAGGTGGTGTCCGTGACCCCACCACACAAAACAAAAATTCCAACGGTTACCGTTGTGATTTAGAAAGAAAGCCTGTGTTTCTGTCAGCTGCTGGTGGTGGGCCAGGCCCAATCATACCTTTCTTTACGTTACAACCTTCACTTTTCTTGGTTTCCAATTTCCCCTTTCTTGCTTTTACCGAGAAGCAATAAAAACAAAGTTTCGGCTGTTAAAATATGAATAAACGTCGTCGGTTGATAGCGGTGGTTGATGCTTGAGATTGGATTGTGTGGTGGTTTGAAAAGAAAGTGAAGAAAAATAAGACTAATATGATCAATTTATAGTTATTTAACGGTATAAATTAACGGTCGTTTGATCCAGTGACAAAATATGTTACGCTATTTCAAACCATTTTTCAATCATAGGGACGAAAGATAAAATTTAGGCAAGGTTAGAGACGATTCATGTAATTTACTTTTATTTATTTTTGGTTAAAAGTATATGTTGAAATTTAAATTTTAAAGTAGCCCACATGTAGAAGGAATGTGAAGACTTTTGAATGCCCGTGATTGATGCCTATATTAGGTGCTGAAGCCGATCCAATACCAAAGTAAAATGAAAGAGACGAAATTAGTGCTCATTATGTAAAAAGCAAAGTATTGTGGGTAGGTGTGTAATTCGGGTTTTTTAATCGGGTATCGGGTTATTCGGGTCAGGTTCCTCGGGTTTTTAGGTATAGGAATCAACCCGAAGACCAATCAAAATAAGCAATATTTAATCGGTTTTCGGGTTTTGATATTCGGGTTTATTCAGGTCGGATTACTCGGTAATCGTGTTAGACTAAACCATTAACCTTTAAATTATTTGTTATCTCAAATGTTTGTGTAAACAATATATATATAATAAAAATGCATGTATGAGATTTAACATGTGTTATCAATATAGAATTTTGTTTATTATCTTAATGGGAAGTTTTTGCATATTTACATTCACTTTATTATGCATATTTAAAAATTAAATGACATTATATTAATTATTCTTAGAATCCCCCTATCCCCCTACTCTAATCAAAGAGTAATTATGGGTGACACATGACATCTTTCTGCTGCCTCCTCAATTCCTTTTTCCCGCCCAATCTACCCTCATCCGCTTTGTTGGGCCGCAAATCTATTATATGGGTCGGTCAACCCAAATACTAAAAGTCTTTATTTTTGTTTTAATTCTCCATCAATTCATCTGCCGTTCATCTATTTTCAAACCCTAGGTTTTCAAAACCTTCAATCACAAACTCCTCTCATACTATATTTTCATCATCTCACGAAGAACTCTTCTCGAATCCTGTTCACGATGTCAAGGTATGGCGTTTTACCTTCTTCCCAACCTTAGATTTCAAGGTATGGCGTCTTCCCTTCTTCCCAACCTTATCTTTTCGTTTGATTTGTCGCGTCTGATCGCGTATATCTTTCTTCCGCACGTCTTTAATTATGTTATAATCATGTGTATCGATTCCTTTTACTGACTTGAATACATATATATTTGAATTGTGTTTGAATTTTGATTGTTATCTTCTAAAATAGTTATTATATTGTTTACGTCAACTTATATAAATACTGGTATTCTTAGACTGCTCGTAGTGGTCTTGGATTGGGGCGCCATCGTTGATGAGCTGGAAACAAATGTGGCGCTAAAGCCACTACACGGTGGTGAAAAGGGGCACTAAAGTGGAGCAGCGCCAAGCTCTTCACGGGCGTGAAACATAAACCCACCAAATTTGATTGATGACTCATTGGCGGACCTCTGACCCATCAAATTTGATTTCTGGAAGCGATGGCAGTGAAAAAAAAGTTGTGAAGCCTCTGCTGAATATAGTTACAGTGCAAAAGAAGAAGATGACCTAAAGTTAACTTTTTGAGAAAGATAACATGCCCAACTGATGAATTAGGTCTTTTTGTCACTAAGCCCAAGATTATTTTTTTAGTTTTATATTTCTTTTCGTAAACTCATTAACTCAATTTAAATAAAAGCCAATCAAACGATTAGAGTTGTATATTTTTTTCTTTAATAAATTATTTAACTTAATATAAAATTTATTCTTTTTATTAATACTTAACATCTTAATTTATTTATTTATGCTTTATGGAGCCTAAGGCCTATTTAATAGAATTTGATGATGTTTATAGTAAATTTCGGGCTTTTTGATCTGGGATTAAATATTTTTGAGAAATGTGTAAAAAGTTGATTCTTTTTTTTTGTAAAGTTGGAGATTTTGAAGGTGCTTATGCTTTTTCTGGTTAATTTTGACTTTAATCAAGTTAAACTCATTTCAATCTTGGGCCCAAGTGTGCATATTGCTTCATATTAATTCCCTGTAAGTAAAAGTATCTAAATTACTTATTTGCATTATTTTTTAGAAACTAACTCCTTTTACATTCAATTTCAGTGTTCATTGACTATGTATTCAATGGTAATTTGCTTTCTAATGAACAGAAAGACGAATCCAACACAACCAACTGCTAACTGTATATTGCTTATCAATTGCATCTAAAATGGAAGAGACTGAATTACCCCTCATTCTTGATCTACAGGTCCAACTTCTTGATTCCGTATAAAATGTTAAATGAATTCTATGTGGGTTAAAGTAAATATGGTTTTAATGTTGTGTGTATGAATGAACTTGTAGGTTTGTGAATAAAGATTTGTATTTGAAGCAAAAACCATTCAAAAGATGGAGCTTCTTGTGCTGACCACATTGAAGTGGAGGATGCAAAGAGTGACTACATTCTCTTTTCTTGATGTTTTCATTGGGAATATTGATTGTGAACCAACATCAAGATCGACCCAAATCATATTATGCTTAATAAATGGTAATTAACAGTCACATATGGTCTGATACATTGTTGATGATACAAAAGAATAAAATGGTCTAATACATTATTAACAAGTGATCTTAACATTAGGAGAAATAAAATGTAGTGAATTGTGAAAAGAATGATATTTCAATTTCAATAACAGTAAATTAACTTTGATATATTCATAATTTTATATTTAGTTTATTTTAAAATTGAATTTGAGTATGAATTAACCTAAAATAGTCTTTTTGCCACCATGTTCACATTTTTAGTTGTAAAAACCCAAACACAAGTAAAAGGAATTAATTAATGCTTAAGCTCATTATTTAAATTTATAATTAAAATCCTTGCCAAGGATTCAATTTCAAATTTAAATTTAAATTTAAATTTAAATTTCGTTATTTAATCCTTGCTTTATATATAAGGTCAATGATTTAGATGTTTCAATTTAGTATTGTTATAAATATTAACAGATTTAATGAAATCATTTAATGAGATCATTACTTTCACAATTCACTTCAAATTATAAAAAAACAATATGTCAATTTAAATTAAATATATTGATTTAATGTTGATACTTGCCGTTTTAACAATAGACTTTGTTATTTTATTTTGAGAATTAGCAATCTGGTCAATAAGATAAATGATATGCATTAATAGAGTTCAAACTTTTCTTTTAACATATAAACTACATTAATTTTATTTTAAGTAACTTATTGAGTCAATATTTTTTCCTAACTTTATTTGTTTTGTAAGGAAATGATTACTGTTATTATTTTTAGAATATTTTTTCCAAAAATAAGTTTAAAATCAACACCTTCTTATAAAAACCGAGAATTAGCATCCTTATTTCATTCATTGTATGCATTCCGATTCCACATAACCGGCACAGATAAAAAATCAAGGTAATATGCCTCTTATATTTCTTACACCAAACTTATAACATTTTAAGAGTACTAATCTTTTTCATTTGTGCTTTGTGATTTTATCTCGTGTTGAACAAATATGTAGTTTAGCATCCACATAGAAGATGGAAGTTGTTAACTTTACATCATTAAGTGACATTGACCTATCCAGAGATGATTACAACTTTAAAGTTCGGATCATTAGGTTGTGGAGGCAGCCGATGTTTAAAAATCCATCTCAAACCTTTTCTATTGAGATGATATTGATTGATGAAGAGGTTAGTAAATCACCTTTTTTTGATAACGGTGTTACACCCTATGTTTACTCACAATGTTACATTTGTTATATGTGTGTTTTCCAGGGCAAAAAAATCCAGGCCAGTGTATTGCATAAGTGGTTTTCTAGATTCGAGAGATTTCTAACTGAAAATGCCACTTTGATCATAAGGAGCCCAACTTTGGGTGACAACTCTGGTGCTTTTAGATATGTTGATAATCCTTTTAAGGTGTGTCTTTATTACAACACAACCTTGTCCAGATGCACAGACTTTAATGGCCCATACTACGGTTTCTCCTTTATAAACTTTCAGTCCATTCTCGATCGAACTGTCACCGATAATGGTAGTATAGGTATGTAATGTAATATTTTCATCTATTTTTAAGTTAAAAATATATTTAACTCAACAGTCTAATGTAACTACACATTGTTATGTATAAATAATATGTTGTCGTAATGATCTGGTTTGTTTCTTTTTATTTAGACGTCATTGGTGTGGTTGTCAAATATTTTAAGATGGAGGACATCACGATGAAGAATGCAAAGCCTGCATTGAAGCTTAACTTTCATATTAAAGATCTTGAGTAATCATTATGGATATTACATTTTATTAAAAACGGTTAATTTAAATAATTGTAATATTTTATTTTATTTTGTGCAGAGGTCTAAGAATATCGATCACTTTGTGGGATTCTTATGCTAAGCAACTCTATGATTACCTATAAAATAACCTAGATGCGGTTAATGTTGTTGTCATCTTACAGTTTGGAAGGTTCAAGACACTCAGAGGTATGTTAGTTTTCGGTTAAATTACTTTTTGATCAATGATGAATTGTTTAGTCTTGTGTTAGGTGACTAAATTATGGTCATATACAATCATCTCTTACTTTAACCTTATGATTATTATCTATATTCTACTTTGAATTACTAACAATTTTTCAGAAGGATACTCTGTTTCAAACTCATATGCTGTTTCGCGTTTGTTTATCAACACAGAGATAGAAGAGATTGTCTCCTTTAAACAGAGGTTTAAATATAATGCATTTCCTATACCCATACAAATTTGTACACCCTATTCACTAAAACAATATACTTTGCATGTTAGATATGTGGAAAAATTTCTGGTTGATGGATCGTTAACTGCACCTCTACCTGCTTCATCTATTATGGTTGATTTGAAGGATGACTTTTTAAATAAGACCGAGTTCAATAGCATAGCAGAAGTTAATGAAATAGTAAAGGTTTGTTTATTAATATTTTTTATATTATCCCAACTGATCTTATATAAAAATCATTGTACCATGTAATTTAAATTAACAATGTAATTCTTAATCAAGTTGTCTAATCTTTCATGACTTCTCAACCACTGCAGGTTAAATCTGTAATTATTGTTGGGCATGTTAAGTTAATCATTCCAGATGTTGAACGGTTCTACCAGGCATGCAAAGTTTGCACCAAAAAAGTTTACAGACCTGATGATAACAAAACTATTATCGAAGTTTCAAACAACCAAGAAACAGAGATTGTTTATGCATGCAAAACCAAGGATTGCCAAGATCAGCTGATTGATGTTGTTCCAAGGTTTCTATATCATAATTTTTGTTTGATTCCAACAAAAATAAAACCTCATTGTTGAATTTTTGATGTTGATTACTTTCACAGATGTCAACTAAAATAAACCTATTGAATTATATATCTATGCAGATTCAAGATTCCAATCAGGGTGCAAGACTCAACCGGTGTTGTTTCCTTAACTCTTTTTGATCGTGAGGCCAGAAGAATTCTTAAGCAGAATGCCGGTTAGTTGTTTTAAAAATTATCTTCAGGTATAAATATTTATTTCACGGTCAACTATCATCTAACTATATTCATGTTTGTTTTTTAATTAATTCCCTACTTTTTTTAGGAAGTAGAAGGAAGTGTGTACCCTGATGTTTTTAACCAGTTGCTTGATCGGAAGTTTGCTTTTAAGATCGATATCACAAACTTCAACATTGAAAATAACTATAAGTTCTTTGGAGTGTCAAAGATCACAAAAGATCCAGCTATTATTTATGAACTTGAAAAGAAGTATCATTTGGAGTAGGTATGATATAAAAAAAATTAAGTTGGAATCTATCATATCCTTTAATTATAAATAGCCCCTATTATATAATAATGTACTCAAATAATTCCTCAACACATGTAGGGAGCCCGTTGTGACTCACATAATTTATCTTCTCAAGACTTCAAATCACCGGATATAAACACCTACAAGGTATGAAATTTTAAATTGCCATTCATAACTCAGTTGACTTACCCTATAATGCAATTTTGTTTTTACAAATTTTCACTAACCATTATTATAAATGATATATAGGATGTTGTGTCATGTACCGGCGACAATGATACTCCTGTTTCATGTTTTCATATAAGCATTGCAAATGCGAAAACACCCGTTGATAAACCGAGTGGCGATGCTTGCAAAACAGGAAGTTTAAAGCGTAAGCTGATTGAAGTTTACGATGTTAAGGAGATTGGAAGCTCATCCGCAACTAAAAAGTTAAAGGAGAATGTGGTTGTTGAAGAGAAAGAAAATAATCTTGTGCTTCTTACCCCAAAGATCGAAAAATGATGCTTCCTTCTTTTTACTTGTGGTGTTTTTTACTTTGATTATAACTTTCTCTTGGGAAACATTTTCATTATTTCAAGTTATGTATTCACTCTTTGACATTGGTTGTTTATTTAGGTTTCCGTTTCATCTTTCTTGTTTAATTAGATTTTATTTATTGTGTGTTGCTATTAGTATATCTGCAACTCATATCATTGTATGTTGGCTGTTTGTTTGGTCTGACCGGCTGACTCGGTCAGCCGGTCAGCCGGTCAGCCGGTCAGCGGTCAGCGGTCAGCGGTCAGCCGGTCAGCCGGTCAGCCGGTCAGCCGGTCAGCCGGTCAGCCGTCAGCCGGTCAGCGGTCAGCCGGTCAGCCGGTCAGCCGGTCAGCCGGTCAGCCGGTCAGCCGGTCAGCCGGTCACCGGTCAGCCGGTCAGCCGGTCAGCCGGTCAGCCGGTCAGCCGGTCAGCCGGTCAGCCGGTCAGCCGGTCAGCGGTCAGCCGGTCAGCCGTCAGCCGGTCAGCCGGTCAGCCGGTCAGCCGGTCAGCCGTCAGCCGGTCAGCCGGTCAGCCGGTCAGCGGTCAGCCGGTCAGCGGTCAGCCGGTCAGCCGGTCAGCCGGTCAGCCGGTCAGCCGTCAGCCGGTCAGCCGGTCAGCCGGTCAGCCGGTCAGCCGGTCAGCGGTCAGCCGGTCAGCCGGTCAGCCGGTCAGCCGGTCAGCCGGTCAGCCGGTCAGCCGGTCAGCCGGTCAGCCGGTCAGCCGGTCAGCCCGTTTAATATGTTTGAAATCAGAGCTGACTGGGTCCTTTTGGTCTGACCCGGACCTGTATGTTAAACATGCTGACCGGGTCCTTTTCGTCTGACCAAGACCAAGGTGATGCTGGAGGTGGTGGCGGTGATGCTGGAGGTGGTGGCGGTGATGCTGGAGGTGGTGGCGGTGATGCTGGAGGTGGAAGAGGCGGTGAAGAAGATAGATGAAGATGAGATGTTTAGTGGTGATTTGGTTAAAGGTGATTTGCAGAGACGGTTTTTGAGTTGGTCAGATACCGAATCAAACAATCAAGTTTCAGTCAGACGCATACCCAGTCAGAACATCTTACTGGGTCAGCTTCTGACTCAATGAGATCTTACTGAGTCAGTGTAATCAAATAACCCATTACTCTTTTGGCCTTTTATTATTAAACGTTAATGTTTGCGTGTTAAGTCTGATGTTTTTAATATAAATATATATAGTCATATGTTGGTACAAAACTGGAACTGTTTAACTAATATGTATCTTATGTCAATTACACTTAAAAATATTTTGGTGGACAATTTGTTGACACAAAATAATGATTCACAAATACCGCTCTTTAATGAATTTGATACTTACAAAATACAAAAAAAAAACAGATGAAACTATAATATAAAATCAATAATCGATAAAGCTAATTTTAATAGATAGATAACCAATATAAATCATAATCTAAACTAAATATATGATAATACGGTTTTCTGAAAAATAAAATACTTTCAAAATACAAAAAAAACACAGATGAAACTATAATATAAAATCAATAATCGATAAAGCTAATTTTAATAGATAGATAACCAATATAAATCATAATCTAAACTAAATATATGATAATACGGTTTTCTGAAAAATAAAATACTTTCAAAATACAAAAAAAAACAGATGAAACTATAATATAAAATCAATAATCGATAAAGCTAATTTTAATAGATAGATAACCAATATAAATCATAATCTAAACTAAATATATGATAATACGGTTTTCTGAAAAATAAAATACTTTCAAAATACAAAAAAAAACAGATGAAACTATAATATAAAATCAATAATCGATAAAGCTAATTTTAATAGATAGATAACCAATATAAATCATAATCTAAACTAAATATATGATAATACGGTTTTCTGAAAAATAAAATACTTTCAAAATACAAAAAAAAAACAGATGAAACTATAATATAAAATCAATAATCGATAAAGCTAATTTTAATAGATAGATAACCAATATAAATCATAATCTAAACTAAATATATGATAATACGGTTTTCTGAAAAATAAAATACTTTCAAAATACAAAAAAAACACAGATAAAGTATAATATATAATATAATACATAAAGCTAAACTTAATCAATACACAACCAATATAAATTTAAGTAATTATCTAAACCTAAATCTAAATCTAAATTTATGATAATACGATACGTAAACTAAGTTTGTTCTGGTATACTAAACAGTCATGCAACACTGTTTTGTAAAATTTAGATTTAACATTCAAAAGAAACAAAAATTTTATAATTAATAAGACCGATTACAAGAATATTTTCCTTTTTTATACTAATTTCTTAAATACTTATATATTTATTATTGAATCATTGAATTATTTAATTACACATCTAAAATATGAAAGTGCATTTGAAATAAATACAGTTAAAAAAGCTCTACAATAAAACAAAACCACTTAAATCGTTTCTAATAAAATTGGAATAAAAATAATACAATGTCTTTATTACAACCTAAATTACTAAATAGTCATTTAATATTATAAAACGTAGATTACAGTTTATGGATACTACATAGTCATTTAATATTATAAAACGTAAATTACAGTTTATGGATACTACATAGTCGTTTAATATAAAAAATACGTAACTTATTATTTTAATAATACCTTCCATTTAAAATTCTAATATCATTTCTAAATTTAGTTTTATACGTTAAAATTTCTTATAAATATAATAAGAATTATTTTTTGTAACTGATTGTCTTCAAATAATACATTATATCATATTGAATGTAATCTCAAAATAAAACATAACTTTTTATAAAGGCTTATAAACCTCATTAATAGTATTGTATTAATCATTTGTTTAACAAATTCTCACCATCTTAACAGAAACTCTAAGGATTCAAAGTCAGTCTTTTACTTGTGGCGTTCCTAATTTTCGAGGTTAGACATTTTATCTTGCTATAAAAGTCGACTACAACATCTGTTTGTTGGTACACTTCATATTCAATAGTTTTTGGTATATGTTTATTTATTCCCTCCCATTACTTCTGCATGCTTTTATAGATATATAAGAGTAGTACCACATATTTAAACATTTCAACAACCATATGTTTACCGTATTATAAAACTATGTTTACATAATATAAACAAAGTTATGTATTAACTTTAGAATCAGTTGAAAGAACACGACATTAACATATTTAACGTACCTATTGCCAATATTTATGATGTTGGTTTTGCTTTGTGTTCACTTTAATTCTAAACCACCCTTTTTGATACTTGTGTTACACCCTATGTTTAGTCACGTACTCACGTTGTTAATTTTCGATATATCCTTTTCAACCATTTCCTTACGTTATATTTTGTAATTGGAAGTTTACAAGAAACCTTGAAATATATTTAGGTTTGTGGAATTGTGGTGATGTTGTTCTTAATTTTAGTATTTGAATTATTCTTCCCTAACTTACAAATTAACACCTAATTAGTTCAATGGAAAAAATGCCTTAACTTTTTTCAGGATAATTAGCTTTGAATCATATGTAATTATTTACGTATATATAATAAAATTAATCATGTGTCGATTGCTTAAACCATTGCGTAAACCTTTAATCATTATTCATTATTCATAATACTAATACAACTTAAAAATAATACATTATGTATTTTGTTATTATGATTATGATATGTTGCATTTATCGTACAAGTGTATCCAATTAAGTGGTATTGATATGTAATATTGAACATAAACTCTTTGACTTTCAGTACCAATTTGATTTATTACAAAACATTGTTATTTAAATTTACTTTTTTTGTCACAAAGCTTTTTCTCAGGCGGTAATTAAATTATGGATTACAATGAAGCCGCATATAGACGCAAACTTAGGAAGTGTTATTTGGATAGTAAAAAAAATAAATCAAATTATGCTTCCTTCATTCATCCTCATAGGAGTTTAAACTCCACATATAACTCAAAAGGTAAATTTCTTATTTCTTAGTAATATACATATTTATGTTAAAGAATATAATCTTATTACCTTGCTACTAATAATCAAAATTTGTTTGAGTAAATTTCAATAGACAAGTACGTACGAATATTAATAACCATGTACTAACATCGTCTTCTTCATGTGTTATTCAATTTCATAAAGAAAATATGAATTTTGGACCATCCTCTTCGTCTACAAAAACATTTTCTCAAGCGATTTCTCCAACGGTACATATCAGATCTCCATTATCAACTATTACAAATGGTAAGTCACTATTCTTACAAAAAATATTGTTAAATGTGCCCAACGCTTTAAAATTAAATAGAAAATTGATTTATTTATTTAACAACGATTTTATTTTTTTACAGTCACTCATACATACCAAGGTCAGTCTTTGACAACATATTCACCGGGCAATGTCCATATGGAATCAACCACTCATGCTTTAAAATCTACTGGAACTACCTCACAACATTCTGCTACAAGTAGCTTAAAACCTGGAAGACATAAGCTTAAAAGAAAATTTGAAGATGTGTCTCCTATACCCATGTTGGATTTGAATTTACATGAAGACATTGATCATGAGGAAACTGTTAGTGACATTTACCGAGGCATCTCTGAAGGTATTTAAAAATAATTTCTTTAAAAAATTGTGTTACTATGTTATAGCTATTTTTTCAACACTTACTAACTTTACAGATTACCTGGATCATGGAGATCAAAATATTATATGTTCAATGTGCCATGCAAAATTATGGAAATACGAAAGTTCAAGAGGGAAAAAAATTCACGAAAAAAACACATACTACTTATGTTGTAAGTATGGAAAAGTACAACTTCCAGAATCAAAAGCGCCGAATCTAGATTACAAAAACCTATTTTCTGGTGATCACGAGAGGAGCAAGTTTTTCCTAGAAAACATTCGCCGTTATAACTCAATGTTTTCATTTACATCGATGGGTGGTAAAATTGATTCAAAAGTAAACAAAGGTTCAAGTCCTTTTGTTTTAAGACTAAGCGGGCAAAATTTTCACAGTATTGGAAGTCTTCTCCCAGCATCTGGTTCGACGCCAAAGTTCTCACAACTCTACATTTACGACACTGAAAAT